>CM040119.1:341131988-341279488 GCA_022559845.1 Amorphophallus konjac
AGGCTCAAGAAAAAATTCTACCTATTTGAAATAGGCCATGTCCCCAGAGGCAGCAACTCCCAGGCTAATGCTCTTGCAAAGTTGGCAGCAGCCCTAAAACTCCCGCCTGAGGGAGAATTGAATATTACAGTCAGGCACCGAAGGCTCATGCTAAGTGTGCTCGACGAAGAATCCGGCCTCACTGTTTATGAGGTCGACAACATTCAAGAGAAGATCGCTCCCGAAGAAGAAGATTGGCGTGAGCCGATCATAAAGATAAAGAACGGCTGGCTCCCTCCTGATCGGGCTCAGAGGGTGCAGCTGCTACGCAGGGCGACATCCTACCAGCTGATTGACGGTCTGCTCTTTAGGCTCGTCCATGAAAAAGACCGATCGGTCCTCCTGCGTTGTCTTTCGTCCAAGGAAGCGAAGACTGTCATGCACGAGGTCCACTCCGGATTGTGTGGAGCTCACCAGGCAGGAGCTAAGATGAAAAATAGCATCAAGCTCAAAGGGTTCTACTGGCCCACCATGTACGAAGATTGCAATCAATATGCTGTGGACACCAAAATTTGCACACCCATGATACCCCGCTCGGCCCAGTGACGATGACGGCCCGAGCGAATAAACCCCGGGAGAACTGTCGCAAAGCCGCCGCGAGGAGTCACAACAGTGAAGAGGAACCGAGCACAAGGAGCCCCCACAATCTGTGAGCCTCGGAGAAAGCCAAATAGGACATGACTCGTGTCCCCAACGGGCTCAGAACGGGCTCAGAAACACGCCCAATTTGGCCTTCAACGGCACACCCAGGGTTGCCCAGCGGCACACCCACTTGGGGTCCAGCGGCACACTCCCGGGGCCTTCAGCGGTACACCCCTGGGGGTGGCTTCACCGGCACACCCCTTTGGGTGCTCAGTGGCACGGCCCTTTGGGGGCTTCAGCGGCACACCCCCTGGGGGGGTTCAGCGCACACGCCCATCAGGGCCCTTCACCGGCACGCCCATCAGGGCCCTTCACCGGCACACCCCCGTGGGTGCTCAGCGGCACACCCCCGTGGGTGCTCAGCGGCACACCCCCTGGGGGGTTCAGCGGCACGGCCCCGTGGCCACTCAGCGGCACGCCCTTCAGGCCGTTCAGCGGCACGGCCCCGTGGCCACTCAGCGGCACGCCCTGCAGGCCGTTCAGCGGCACGGCCCCGTGGCCACTCAGCGGCACGCCCTTCAGGCCATTCAGCGGCACGCCCTTCAGGAGCTTCAACGACACGCCGTTTTGGCTCCTCAGCGGCACGTCTTTTCAACTCGCCAGCGGCGCAGCGTTGAAGCTTTTCAACGGCAAGATGACGTGAAGCCCATGCCCTACGCATCCTTGGCGCGCAGTGAGCTCTGTGAGGTGTCAGCCATGGGTTGGGCCACGTAGGCTCCTCCACTGACAGCCAGGACATGAGCAGGTCAAACCCATCATCACGGCCGGCTTCCCGCCTTCGACAGCCGTGCTCGAAGTCCCCGGTGGCTGGTGGTATAAAAGGCCTCCCGCTTCAGCAAAGAAGGGGGGGATCCAGAAAAAAGAAGAGAGAGGGCGGCCAGAAGAAGCCCAGAGAGGGACATCCACAGGGAAGAGGAAGAAAAGAAGAGAGAAGAGAAGAAGAGGCGCCCCGACGTGAGCTTCCTCGGGCGATCACCGGGAAGAAACAAGAGTAAGAGAGAGAGAGAGCTCGTTGTAGTGGGGGAGAGAGTTAGGGGCGGCTGGCTTTTCTCCTATACTCTGTTCCTCCCCCTCTCATCTCTTGTCTTTCGTTGGGTTTTCCCCTGCCCATAGCCTCGTTTTGGGCATCTTCTTTGTAATGTGTATGTAGGGCCACGCCCCTTTTGATTCCCATGAATGAAAACCACCCTCTACGGGTTTCTCTTCGGTTTCGTTGGCTTATGCTAGTTCTTGCGGTTTCCCAACGGGTTGTCCGTTCCTCCCTCCGTTCCCCCCATTTCTCCGGTGTTCTTGGGACCTCCATGTTGATATGATTACTCTCCCATGAGCCTTGGCCTAATGGGCCCTTCAATCCCCCACATGGTCCTCCGTTGCGTTCACTGGCTGAGAGGAGGGGGAGACCCTTACCCTCTCCCGAACACCCAGTAACCAAGTGGCCTATCTCTAGCCTTAAACTTCCACTCTTCTTACCCTGAACGGCCTGCAAGTCCCCCAGCCCATATACTAGCCCTGTTTGAGCCTCCAGCGGTGCACATGCATGGCCATTGACCGACACACCCTGTTCAGCCCCCAGCGGCACACTCTTTGTGGCCCTCAGCGGCACACCTGTTTGGGCCCTCAGCGGCACACCCCCAGTTGCCCTCAGCGGCACACCCCATTTGCCCTCAGCGGCACACCTCCATTTGCCCTCAGCGGCACACCCCCCAGTTGCCCTCAACGGCACACCCGATTGGCCCTTGGCCGGTACACTCCCCAATGGCCTTTGGCGGCACACCCTTCAGTCCCTCAGCAGCCCCCCTTCTTGGCCTTGCCCCCGAGCCCTTTCCTTTACGTTTTCCGAGGCTCTATAAAGGTGTTGCTCCCCCGGGGGCCCACCTCCAGTTGTCGGGTTCCGCCACTCTATGTGGGCGCGTTCCCTTTATCTCCCTTACGCCCCGGGTCAAGGGGAGATGCTGCCGAATTTTTTTGTGAGAAACTAATAAACAATTAAAAGAGGCAAAAGGAGGCAACAAACGAGCAGGATAATTAATGAAGCCTTCCAACTCATCAAATCACTGCCGGCACCACGACGAGAACTGAACCAAGCTAACTAACCACCCGGCAGCCCGAGCACCCGACCCGCAAGAAAAGAGATCGAACCGAACAAAGAAAACAAAACACGGGAGGAGTTTTATATAAAACCACACGAAAGTTAAGATAAGAAGAAAAGAAAAGCCTTAAAACAAATAATCGAAACTGATCGAGCCTCCACCCTCACGCCCCTTTGGCCTTCAGCGGCACGCCCTCATTGGCCTTCAGCGACACGCTCCCTTGGCCTTCAGCGGTACACCCCTTTCAACCCTTCAGCGGTACACCCCCCCTTTCAACCCTTCAGCGGTACACTCCCCCTGAACCCCCCAGCGGCACACTCCTCCTGGCCCTTTCAGCGGTACACTCCCTCCCTTCGCCGGTACACCCTCAGCCACTGTATAGACTTGGCCAACGTACAGACTTCATGGTGGCCAGTGTATAGACTTGGGCAGTGTATAGACTTCACACTCCAATGTATAGACTTATCCAGCGTATAGACTTGAGCCAGCCAACGTACAGACTTCATGATAACCAGTGTATAGACTTCACGCACCGACGTACAGACTTTATGCTGGACAATGTATAGACTTCGAGCAGCCAGCGTATAGACTTGAGCCAGCCAACGTACAGACTTCATGATAGCCAGTGTATAGACTTGGGCAGTGTACAGACTTCACACCCCAACATATAGACCTATCCAGTGTACAGACTTTGGGCAGTGTATAGACTTCACACCCCGACGTATAGACCTATCCAGTGTACAGACTTTGGGTAGTGTATAGACTTCACACCCCAACGTATAGACCTATCCAGTGTACAGACTTTGGGCAGTGTATAGACTTCACCCCCCAACGTACAGACTTTATGCTGGGCAATGTATAGACTTTGAGCAGCCAGTGTACAGACCTTGAGCCGCCAACGCACAGACTTAGTGATGGGTGAATAGGCAATGTATAGACTTAGACTTTATATATCACCCCCCCCCCTTTTACCGACACACCCTCCAGCGGTACGCCCTTTTCAGCCCCCCAGCGGTACGCCCTTCTCAGCCCTCAGCGGTACGCCCCTTTGCCACCCAGCGGTACACCCAATACCTCAGCGGTACACCCCCGTTTTCCCCTCCGCCGGCACGCTATATGCATATATATATACAACCTGATAAGGGCATTAACAATAGCAAATGAATTAATAAAAATTACGCTAATTGAAGGACTCCGAATGCGCAATATTGATCACAATAAAAGAGGCGGGAGGGGTAATAAAAAAGAGATAAATAATAAACAAATGACAATAATAAGAATGATCATGAATAAAGAAGAAGAAAAATCACCCCGGACAAAGGCACGAACAAACAGCAAACATTGAATCAGAAATCCCAGAAGATATAACTAAGAAAACCCCAGATAAAAGACGCTAACATCCACACTGCAGCTCTCTCTCTCTCCGGGACCCGGGGCAAAAGGGAATAACTACGCTGCCCTTTCAGGTCAAGCCTGAGTCTCGGGAATTCCCCCGACATGGCCGGGTTTTGATCTAACCTCGGGCCGACACCCTAATCGGACCGGATTTGTCTTCTCGTTCCGGATACCTTCCGAATCTTCATTAAAAATTGCCGCATGCTCGGCAGACATTTGAAGGGATCTACCTCGGTTTTCTCATTGTGACGCTGCCACGGACTTGTGTCCGAATACAAACGGTCTACGAGTGGCCGACACGGCCGACAGTTTATGGCCTTGATACAACTTTCAGTGTGACCCATCCCTATCTCTCTCGCATAATTAGTGTTACTCCTTTCGGCCGCGGGGCCTCTAATTTCGGCAATTAATCAAGGGTATTCCCTCGTATGAGGGATGTAAATGACGTCGTGACCTTTATGGCGCGACGGGATTCGGTCCCGACACGAACCACACAATCATCTGACGAAGTCAGATTCGAGCACACCATGGGCTCTTCGGAGCCCGAATAAATCGTCACCTCGGTGACTGACACGCCCACGCACTTAATAAACCAACGAACGAACCAGATAATTGTTAAAAAAAAAAAAAAGGGTGCGTCCACAACTCTGGCACGCCCGGTGGGACCGATCCACCCTTCATCTCTTTGCCGAAATTAGGGGCCCCGCGGCCCCCTTCTTGTAATACTAATTGTACTACTTTCTTAAATGCAGAAAAAAAGGGGAAGAGACATCATGGAACCGACCATGGCGGTCGTCTGCGGCCCTCAGCCCGTCCAGAATCACGTTCGAGGCGGCTACCTGGCGGTGCCCCTCACCTTCGGGAGCTTCCCTCCCACTGTGGGCTTCCCCAACTTCTTGGGGGTGGCCTTCGCCGAGATCCTCGACGTGGAAGCGCCCGAGGACGCCCAGATCAACGCTCCCGCCCCGGGGGCCATGGGAGCCGCTGCCGGCCGAGCTGTGGCCGAATGCGACAACAGCGTCCTCACAACGACGCTCAGCTGCAACGTGCACCACGTGCACCACACTACCGGCCCGCTTCACCAAGGGTCGACATCCCACCGGAGAAGGCTCCGGAGAAACAACACCGGCACCGGCTCAGGGCGTCGCATGTCCAACTCCGGAAAGTCAATGACTGTCGGAGCCCTCCGAGTCCGCCTAGACGGACAGAGGTCCCAACCGACACCGGACCGCGTCGTCCCGGCCGTCCCAGTCCGTAACTCCTTTGAAGGACTGGCGAAGCTGAAGAAGAAGGCTATGCCCACAGCCCCGGTCGTAGCACCAAAGGGGACGCCGGCTCACAGGCCGGCTAAATTGAAGCATGTCTGGGTACCTAAGGAGACCCGGCCCACTGCACCGGCCCAGGCAGGGCCCAGCACTTTCTGCCCCAGGAGGGCCCGACGCGATGACAGGGTCGAGGTAGTGACCCCCATTCTCCGGCCGGCACCCGTCATCCCGGTGCCGTCCGAGAATGTTCACCGTCGTCGCCGAGGGCGCCGGCACAATGCCGCCCGCCCGGCTCTCACGGCCTACTCCCCTCCTGCCGCTGTCATCGACGCGCAACCCCAGGCCGCTCTCCCTGACCAGGAGTGGGAAGGGATCGAGCAGGCCATGAGGAGCTACCTCCGAGGCCCGGGTAGCACCCCCGCCGGCCGCCAGAGACTACTGGGGGCAATGGCCTCCGCCTTCCAGGAAGAAAGGGGGGAACCTGCACCTAGCATGGAGTCGAGGGCCCGCCCGGAGGAGCCGCGCCAGTCCCCTGTACGGGAGGAAGCGCCGCCCCGACGGTCGGTCTTCGACAGGCTGACATTCCCAGGAGGATCGTCCAGGAGGGCGTCAAGAAGAAATAAGAATAAGAAGTGGCAGACATTCACCTGCAGTATGGCAGGAGTTCATGGACGGTATGGGGCCTTACCCACCGACCCGGAAGAATTGGCCAGAATAGCCGCCAGGCCGAGACCCCTTACCAGAAGAAGGAGAGCGGCAGGCGGCGCGACACCCATAGGCGCCGAAGGGGCCCTACCTGAAGAGCCCCTTGCAGCCCTCACGGCCAATGTGGTCACCACCGGCGACACGAGTGGCGGACCCTCGACATCCTCCGAGGACGCCCCGGCCGAAGAAACAGGGGACATGCCTAGTCTTCCCACAGCTGACCCCACAATGCTGCTCATGATACAACGATTCCAACAGGAAATCGAGTCACTCAAGAAGCAGCTAAGTGAGCGGGACGCACCTCCCCCGATGTCCTGGCAGACCGAGGTTATACCCGAAGTACCCAGGGACAGGGGACAGTCTTCAGAGGTCGCTCTTCCAGCGACCCTCGATCCGCTCGGGGGCGCGCCCCCGCAGCAAGCACATTGCACAGCAGTGACCCCGCCACAGGCTCCGTTTTCACAAGGGTCCCCTGTGGCCCCCCGAGCGACCGTGGTAGCCACCCCGAGCGCGCAGCCCGCTCATTTCTACCCGAGCCCAGTCGACCCGGCGGCAGTTAGCCGTCTGATGCTTGAACAGATGATAGATATGAGGCTGGCTGAGAGAGGCGATGGGGATCAGACGTCTTTCGACGTCTACCGGGTACCCTACCCGGCTCACTATGCTGCCAGGAAGTTGCCGGCTGGCGTCACCAAGCCGCCGAAATTTGAAAAGTTCAACGGGCAGGGGTCTCCTAGAGAGCACATTGCCTACTATGTGAACGTCATGGGAGACCTGGCTGCTGATGAGGCCTACCTCCTGAAGTTCTTCGGCTCAACACTTACCGGACTTGCCTTCGAATGGTACTCCGGCTTGTCACCCGGGTCGGTGGCCGATTGGCCCGACATGCAGAGGAAGTTCAAGGAAAGGTTCTACGTTGCCGAGAGAGAAGTCACCATGGCTGAACTCTACGCCACAAGGCAGAGGGCTGACGAGTCGGCTCTCGACTACATCAAAAGATGGAGGAACCTTAGTATGAGGTGCAAACGCCCCCCGCATCAGGAGGACGCAGTGCAGATCTGCAAGCAAAATTTAAAGAAAGAAATCCTAGAAAGGATGATCGGCGCTGAGGTCAAGACATTTGACCGCCTGAACAATGTGGTAGCGGAGATCGAGGCGTTCTTGGCCCGATACTCCTCCACCCCAGCCATGTCAAGCCAGAGAGCCAGGCAGGCGGAGAAGAAGCCGGCTCCCCCGGAGGTTCATGCACTAGACTTCCAGGCTTTTGAAAAGCAGAAGGAGAAAGCCAAGGGAGCGGCCAACCCTCCGCCGCCCAGAATTACAGAGCGGCGGGAAGGCCCCTCGCTGAGAGAGAAGATGAGAAACAAGTTATATTCCTTCTCCCGGGACAAGTCCAAGCTCCTGTTTGAATGGGCAACCAGCTACAATAAGATCACACTGCCAGAGCCGAAGAGGCCTGGCGACTCAAAGAAGAAGGATGACCCGCGCTTCTGCATGTACCACCGGGTGCTCGGGCATACTATCGAAGACTGCTACGTCTTCAAGGACGTTATTGAGTCCTTAATCAAGGACGGGGAGCTGGACATGGGGGAGCATAAAGTAGACCCCCCGTAGCCACACGAGCTGCCCAGCATAGCCTCCTCCGCCAATATGATCTCACTATATCAGGAGTTGCCAGAAGAGTGGGCGGAAGCCTGTGCCCGCGCCACTTATGAGGCTTTTGTCCTGGCCCCGGCCCAAGATCAAGAGGGTTGGCAGACGGTGCCCGGAAGAAATAGAAAGGCACGCATCCCTCAGTCCGCCCCAGGGATTCACCCCAGGGACGCGACGCCTTTGCCGGCACCACCACCGGCAAACCCAGTTTGCCACGACACGGCCCCTCGGCTGGTCATGAGGCGGCTCACTCACAACAAAAAGAGCTCTGTCCCGCTGCGGATGTACAAGAAGACTAGCCCGGCGGTTGAAAGACTCCAGGCTATTATTGATGGGCTCGAAGATTATGAACAGCCAGAGATCCAGCCTGTGGAGCTGAAGGAGTATGTCCCCTGGAAGGAGTTCGAATCACTCGAGCTGGCTCCGGGAACAGAAGCTGATGCAGATGAAGAGCCTCCCCTGTGGGGTGAACCTCCTCAGGAGCAGCCATCCGCTGCAGCAGGCAAGAAGAAGAAGAAGAGAAGACCCAGGGGTAAGAAGAAGGAGGTCGCCCTCGCCTGCAACACCCTCTCGGCGCTATTCGACACCGCTCTCTCCCTGGAAGAAAAAGAAGAAGACCCACCCCGTGAACCGGCAGAGGTGAACCAAGCTGAGGCGTCCACCTCCCAACACGCCACCAGGTCGGGGAGGCAGTGGGGGCGCCCTCCTCAGGGCAGCCTCAACATCATGCTCAGGGGGGAACAACCATACCAGGTTCCCAAGCCCGAGGTCCGAGGCACCGAAATCCCTCCCCCATCAGGTCTCTACCCCGGAGGTACCAAGAGTCAAGGCGCCCCGTCATTCGCCGAGTTCCTGTCAGCTCGAGCAGGAAGGCGGGCGCACCCCCAGGGGTCCGCTGCGACCAGTAAAGCAAGCATCCCCCAAGCCCTGCCAGCTGCAACTCCTGCTCAGCCAGAGGAAGAATTCAGCGGCACCCCAAACCTCGCCGAATTCATGCGAGCAGCGGAGGAGGCCCAACAGGCCCCGCCCGCTCAACAGGCTACAACAGATCCCGCAAAGGAGGTGTCCCCTGATCAGACACCCCAGCCTCAGGAGGGGAGCAGGCGCGGCAAGCCCGAAGAAATGAAGTTGCTCAAGGTGCGGGCTGCCGAGCGGATAGTCAGACACCTCAAGAAGATCCCGACCCGGTTCACTGTGTGGGAGATGCTGTTCCTGAACGAAGAAACACGGCAAGCCATCATAGCTGCCCTCCAGACCCCAGCACAGCTTGAAGCTTGTCTGGCAGAGATGTCGCCTGAGGTGGCCGTGGCCTTCACAGAAGAGGACATGCTCCTGCCGACCTGCAGTCACAACAGACCCCTCTACATGAAGGGGCAATTGAATGGCCAGCCCATCAACAGGGTCCTGATCGACCCAGGGGCAGCAGTGAATATACTCCCTTACCGGGTGTACCAGAAACACTATTTCGACGTACACTTGGCTGAGGTTAAAAATGTCAAGATAGCCGGCTTTAACCAGAAATGTGAGGTGCCTATGGGGGTTGCAGAGTTCAACTTGACCTTTGATGACTTCACCACCAAGGTCCAGTTCCACGTCATCAACTCCAGCACTTCCTACAAGGCATTGCTTGGCCGGCCTTGGCTACACCAGAACAGAGTGGTGCCCTCCACCCTGCATCAATGCATCAAATACCCCTGTGAGGGGAAGGAAGTCAGGATCTTCGCCGACCTCCACCCGTTCGAGGTGTTCGAGTGTCACTTGTCAGATGCCAACTTATACTTAGAAAAGGCAAAGCAAGCTCCTCAAGTCATCCAAGACAAGGGAAAGAAGAAAATGGAATCAGGTGGTTGGTTCCCTCCGCCACCCCCGGGTTATGTGGCTCCCCCACATGTACCATTTATTGCACAAGAAGAAGGGGTATTTAGGGCAGCTCCTCTCGCTATCTACCCCACACCAGGGGCACCCTGCCTCGAAGACCTGCTAGAAGATGTTAGGGTCCCGCCAGGGATCGTCAAGCCGATAGCGGAAATTGAATGCCAAGCAGCTGAACAACTGAGGACCTTCGAGGTGCCTCACCCTGAGGGGCCGCCCACTATCTTCTATGTGACCGGGGAGAAGCCAGTCAGGGAAGACGACGATTGCCGGTTCCCTGACGAGTTGCATGACCCGCACGTCCCCATTACGGGACTTCCCCACATGACTGACCAGGCAGCCAGAATGGTCAGAAAGCAGAAGATTCCTCCCTACCAGCCCTCCAGCCGGAAGGAAATGTTTGAAAGAATGTGGAACCCACCAAACCTGGATCGACGGTTGCTGAAAATCACCAAGCACCCCGGTCTGGGCTTTTCACTAGAAGATTACTACGAGACTGATGTCATATCGGTCTCGACATGGCCCGGCGACGACCCCGCAGAAGCTACAGATTCGCGAGAAGCCTGTCGAGATGCATATCCTGGGCCCCCGGTTCAGGAGGCACAAGACAAGGAGATCTTCCTTTGGAAACCTCCCCGCCGTCGTTGCATGGAGAAGACCCCCTCCTTCTCCGAAGTGTCGACCTCGAAAGGGCACACCGACGAGATACCTTCGCCCCGGCCGGCCGGCGAAGCAAGGAGCAGCAGCATGGGCCATGCTCCGAATCCCCCTCGATACGACCCCGTCATGTACGCCTTGTACCACAGGCAGCAACGGGAGATCGAGATGCTAAAAAGGCGGCTGGCCGAGTTAACCTCGCTAGTCGCCGACCTGATCCAGGGCTCCCTCCCCCCATGGGGCGGCCGGATGCCTCGGCCCCGAGGCACCAGTCCCAACACCCCCGCCTTGTCAAGGCGGGAAATGAGAGACATGGCAGGCTCGCTGACCGAGCGGCCAACCAGGCAAGGGCTGACACTCCAAGAGAAGCTGCAGAAGCCTTATTCCTTTCCGAGAGAGAAGACCCGGGGCATCTTCGACTGGGCCTGCCATTATGGCAAGGTCTCCCTCCCACGGCCCAAGAGGCCGCAAGACACCCGAAGAAGCGGGGACCCACTATTTTGCCCTTACCACCAGATGCTGGGTCACGCCATTGAAGACTGCTATGTCTTCAAAGACATTGCTCAAAGCCTCATTGACAGGGATGAGCTCAGAATGGGGGACTACGTGGTAGCCCCGCCACGCCCCCACGTGGCGGACAGCCCCAAGACAGGAGCCTACACTGTGTCCATCCAACACCAGGCGCCCGAAGATGCGGCTACCCCGGCTCTCGCAGGAGCGGTCTATGATGAATACACGGAGGAGCCCGAGATGGACCTATGCCCCTCTAAGCCGGCGGACCTCACGTACCCGGCGGCTACGGCCCAGGAGGAGTGCGAGGTGAATGCAGCCTCCATGCCCAGTCATGATGAACAAGAAGAGGAAGATGGCGTCCTCGAGCCCGTGGACAATGAAGACCAGGACTTCGTCGATTTGTCGCCAGCCCCGCCGGAAATTGAAAATGGCGGCCAGGTCACGGTCGACGAATTGATTGAGGTCAACCTTGGTACAGAAGACGACCCCAGGCCAACTTTTCTGAGTGCCCTTATGCCCCTGCAGGAGAGAGAACAATACACAAAGTTGCTGCAAGAATTCCGGGATTGCTTTGCCTGGAATTACAAAGAAATGCCTGGGCTCAGCACCGAAGTGACTCAGCACATACTGGCCATTGATCCCAAGGTGGAACCAGTGAAGCAACCTCCCCGGCGCATGAGGCCGGAGCTAACCAGCCAGATCTGCAAAGAGGTCGACAAGCTCATAAATGTCGGCTTCGTGGCGGAAAATCAATACACCACATGGCTGGCCAACATTGTACCAGTGAAAAAGAAGAATGGACAGATCAGGATTTGCGTGGACTTCCGCGACCTGAACAAAACCTGCCCGAAAGATGACTTCCCGGTGCCTATCACCGAAGTGATGATTGACGCAACCACTGGCCACGAGGCCTTGTCCTTCATGGATGGGTCGTCCGGCTATAACCAAATCTGGATAGCCGACCACGACCGGGTCCATACAGCTTTCCGGTCACCCAAAGGGATATTTCACTACAAGAGGATGCCCTTCGGCCTCAAGAATGCCGGTGCCACATATCAGCGGGCGATGACCAAGATCTTCGACGAGCTGCTGTACGGCAAGGTTGAGTGCTACATTGATGATCTGGTCGTCAAGACCAAGAGAAGAGACGAGCACCTGAGTGACCTCAGGGTCGTCTTCCAAAGGCTCCGGCAGCACGGGCTGAAGATGAATCCCATGAAATGCGCCTTTGGCGTGTCCAGCGGGAAATTCCTCGGCTTTATTGTCCGACACAGAGGGATCGAGATCGACCCCCTGAAGATAAAGGCCATCCAGGAGCTGCCTCCTCCGAAGAGCCTGGGAGAACTGAGGTCCCTGCAGGGGCGTTTAGCTTACATCCGCAGGTTCATCTCCAACCTGTCAGGGCGCTGCCAACCCTTCCACAGACTGATGATGAAGAATGCACCCTTCAGCTGGGGTCACGAGTGCCAACACGCGTTCGACCAGCTAAAGGAGTACCTAAAGACCCCGCCTGTCCTGGGGGCACCTGTCAAAGGCAGACCGCTGATTCTGTACATAGAGGCCACCGAATATTCACTGGGGGCAATGCTCGCCCAGAACAATGATGAGGGAAAAGAGCAGGCTCTCTACTATCTCAGCCGAAGGTTGGTGGGTGCAGAGGCTAAGTACACCCCGATTGAGAAGATCTGCCTTGCCTTGGTCTTCGCGGTCAAGAAGATGAGGCACTACATGCTGTCCCATGAAGTAAGTCTGATATCCAGAGCTGACCCCATCAAGCACATTCTCCTCAAGCATAAGAAGAAAAGAAAAGCCTTAAAACAAATAATCGAAACTGATCGAGCCTCCACCCTCACGCCCCTTTGGCCTTCAGCGGCACGCCCTCATTGGCCTTCAGCGACACGCTCCCTTGGCCTTCAGCGGTACACCCCTTTCAACACTTCAGCGGTACACCCCCCCTTTCAACCCTTCAGCGGTACACTCCCCCTGAACCCCCCAACGGCACACTCCTCCTGGCCCTTTCAGCGGTACACTCCCTCCCTTCGCCGGTACACCCTCAGCCACTGTATAGACTTGGCCAACGTACAGACTTCATGGTGGCCAGTGTATAGACTTGGGCAGTGTATAGACTTCACACTCCAATGTATAGACTTATCCAGCGTATAGACTTGAGCCAGCCAACGTACAGACTTCATGATAACCAGTGTATAGACTTCACGCACCGACGTACAGACTTTATGCTGGGCAATGTATAGACTTCGAGCAGCCAGCGTAAAGACTTGAGCCAGCCAACGTACAGACTTCATGATAGCCAGTGTATAGACTTGGGCAGTGTACAGACTTCACACCCCAACATATAGACCTATCCAGTGTACAGACTTTGGGCAGTGTATAGACTTCACACCCCGACGTATAGACCTATCCAGTGTACAGACTTTGGGCAGTGTATAGACTTCACACCCCAACGTATAGACCTATCCAGTGTACAGACTTTGGGCAGTGTATAGACTTCACCCCCCAACGTACAGACTTTATGCTGGGCAATGTATAGACTTTGAGCAGCCAGCGTACAAACCTTGAGCCGCCAACGCACAGACTTAGTGATGGGTGAATAGGCAATGTATAGACTTAGACTTTATATATCACCCCCCCCTTTTACCGACACACCCTCCAGCGGTACGCCCTTTTCAGCCCCCCAGCGGTACGCCCTTCTCAGCCCTCAGCGGTATGCCCCTTTGCCACCCAGCGGTACACCCCCGTTTTCCCCTCCGCCGGCACGCTATATGCATATATATATACAACCTGATAAGGGCATTAACAATAGCAAATGAATTAATAAAAATTACGCTAATTGAAGGACTCCGAATGCGCAATATTGATCACAATAAAAGAGGCGGGAGGGGTAATAAAAAAGAGATAAATAATAAACAAATGACAATAATAAGAATGATCATGAATAAAGAAGAAGAAAAATCACCCCGGACAAAGGCACGAACAAACAGCAAACATTGAATCAGAAATCCCAGAAGATATAACTAAGAAAACCCCAGATAAAAGACGCTAACATCCACACTGCAGCTCTCTCTCTCTCTCCGGGACCCAGGGCAAAAGGGAATAACGACGCTGCCCTTTCAGGTCAAGCCTAAGTCTCGGGAATTCCCCCGACATGGCCGGGTTTTGATCTAACCTCGGGCCGACACCCTAATCGGACCGGATTTGTCTTCTCGTTCTGGATACCTTCCGAATCTTCGTTAAAAATTGCCACATGCTCGGCAGACATTTGAAGGGATCTACCTCGGTTTTCTCATTGTGGCGCTGCCACGGACTTGTGTCCGAATACAAACGGTCTACGAGTGGCCGACACGGCCGACAGTTTATGGCCTTGATACAACTTTCAGTGTGACCCATCCCTATCTCTCTCGCATAATTAGTGTTACTCCTTTCGACCGCGGGGCCTCTAATTTCGACAATTAATCAAGGGTATTCCCTCGTATGAGGGATGTAAATGACGTCGTGACCTTTATGGCGCGACGGGATTCGGTCCCGACACGAACCACACAATCATCTGACGAAGTCAGATTCGAGCGCACCATGGGCTCTTCGGAGCCCGAATAAATCGTCACCTCGGTGACTGGCACGCCCACGCACTTAATAAACCAACGAACGAACCAGATAATTGTTAGAAAAAAAAAAAGGTGCGTCCACATATGCTCGTACATGTCATCAATGCCAAGCATTCGGCCCAGTCCCTCGACGGCCACCTAACCCGCTCCATCCAACAGCGCCTACTTGGCCATTTGCAGAGTGGGGTATGGATATTGTGGGACCATTCCCACCATCGTCTCAGGGGCACAAGTTCATACTTGCTGCTACCGATTACTTCTCCAGATGGGCGGAAGCCGTTCCACTACGGAAAGTTACAGGAGAGATAGTCGCTCGTTTTGTGCGGCACTATATCATATACAGATTCGGCACCCCCAGTCGGATTATATCCGATAATGGTACGCCGTTCAAGAACAAGACTGTTTATGCGTTGGCGGCTAAGTTCCATATTGACCGGAGAGCGTCATCAATCTACAATCCCCAAGCCAACGGATTGGCCGAAGCGTTCAACAAGACCCTCTGCAAGCTGCTGTCCAAAATAGTAGGTGGCCGTAAGCGGGATTGGGGTGAGAAGGTCAACGAAGCCCTATGGGCCTATCGGACTATTTACAAAACCCCCACGTGTTGCTCCCTATTCTCTTTGGTCTATGGAGCTGAAGCAGTGATCCCTGTGGAGATCGAGCTGGCATCACACCGCGTTGCTGTGCACGCTGGATTGCCGGGCCAAGACCAGTCCGAGATGGAAAGGAGGCTTGAAGAGTTGTCCAGCCTTGAAGGTCAAAGACTCAAAGCCTACAAACACTTACAAGTGTATCAAGCCCGCATGACACGTGCCTATGATAAGCTGGTCAAGCAACGGGCGTTCAAGAAAGGCGACCTTGTCATGGTCAAAGAAAAGGAGGTTCTCGCGGGAAGATCTAGCGGCAAACTCCAGCCCAATTGGCGTGGACCTTACGTCATCTAGAAGGTCTATGAAGGAGGGGCCTATACGGTCCTTGACCACAAGGGAGATAATCCCTTCCCTCCTCTCAACGGCAAGCATATGAAGCTCTACCATGCGCCACCGCAGGAGTTTCCACAGCAGTCCTCACATAACAATACCTCTCCTCAGTGAAGGTTCAAAAAAAAAAGAGAAAAAAAAAAGAAAGGGGTTAAAAATACTGATACCCCGGCGGACTTAGTCAGCCTTCAACGGTTGGCTGAGGGTAAAAAGGCCACAGACCCGGTCGAGGTGAAAACCCGAAAGGGCACCTCGGGCAAAAATGGGCAACCCCTCGATGTGAAAACCCGAAAGGGCGCACTGGAAAAAGCTAAAGGGGGCCAGCCTCGGCGAAAACCCGAAAGGGCGGTGAGGTTGGTAATGTGAAAAAAAAAATCCTCTCCCTGTCTATTTTAAGGGTGGCTCTAAGTCAATGACTCCACCCCATCTCGACCAAAACATCATATTGATGTCAGGGCTACACCTTACATGTCATCCTATGACACCTAGTCCCACTGGCATTCTGACGGTGTCATACTTTGTCCCATCGGGCTCGGCCTATGCATACCTCTTCCGGGCTGCCGGCCCATTCCGCCTATCGGCTTCCGGGTTCAGCTCACGTGTCTCTTCTGAGCAGTTAAACCCGCTTACTCACTTATCCCACTGGGACTGGTCTTAGTATGCTCTCTCGGGCTGCCAACTTTTCATGCCTTTCGGCTCATCTAACCTCTTTGGGATTGGTCTCAGTACGCCCTCTCGGGCTGCCAACCCACCTACTCGCCTATCGGCTCTCGGGTTTGACTCTCACGCCCCACTAGGGTGGTCGAATCCATCTTTGTCCCATCGGGGATGGCCTCAGTATGCTCTCTCGGGCTGTCAACCTATCTCGCCTATCGGCTCTCGGATTTGACTCTCACGTCCCACTAGGGCTGTCAAGTCCACCCTTTTTCTTCTTTTGGGTCTGGCCTCTGCATGCCCCTTTCGGGCTGTCAACCCATCTCGCCTCTTGCCTTTAGACTTGACTCATATATTCCACCGGGATCGTCAAGTTTACTCCTTTGTCCCTACGGGCTTGGCCTCGACATGCCCTCGTCAGGCTGCCAACCCTATTTGACTATCGGCTCACGAATTTGACTTATACGTCCCACCTGGGCTGTCAAATCCCCTCCTTTTATTGTTTCGGGTCTGGCCTATGTATGCCCTCTCGGGCTGCCAACCCATCCCGCCTATCGGCCTCCAGGTTTAACCCTCATGTCCCTTTCGGACTGTTAAACCTATTCCTTTGTTGTCCCAACCGGGCTTGGCACATGCACACCTTTCTTGGGTTGCCAACCCGTTCAACTTTCGGTTCTGGATTTGGCTAATTGCGTCCCACTAGGACGGTCGAATCCACCCATTTTGGTCTCACCGGGCTTGGCCTCAGTATGCTCTCTCGGGCTGCCAACCCACTACACCTTTTGGTCTCACCGGGTTCAGTCTCAGTATGCCCTCTCAGGCTACCAACCCGTTTCGCCTTTCGGCTCACAGATTTGATTCATTCGTCCCACCCGGACAATCAAATCTACCCACTTGTCCCACATCTGCGGCACACACGTCCCAACGAGAGTGCCACCTTTTCCTCGCCTTTTGGCATTATAGGTTTTTAAAAAAAATAAAAAAAATGGGGTTAAAAATATTGATGCCCCAGCAGACTTGGTTGTTTCCGTTAGGGGAGCAATCAAGGGCAAAAAGGCTTTAACCCGACTAAGGTGAAACCCCGAAAGGGCACCTTAGACAAAAATGGGTACCCCTCAGTGTGAAAATCCGAAAGGACGCACTGGAAAAAGCTAAAGGGGGCAAGTCCTGGCGAAAACCCGAGAGGGCGGTAGGGCTGGTAAAGTGATAAAAAAAAGACATACATGCAAGAGAGTAGAAGTAAAAAACAGCTATGCTAAGTTCTGTCCTTCATTCATTAATGTCATCAAGAGAGCCCGAGACAAGCCCTCGGGAGTAACTCCAACAAAAAATGGGGCGTGAGAGCCCTATGTACAGGAAAGTGCTAGAGCTCGTCAACCATTGTGCTAGTCCCTCCGCAACTCTGCAAGGCGAGTCTCCTGCTGAAAGATCTCCTCCCGAAGCTCATCAAATCGGCGACGGCAGGTCTCCACCTTTGCCTGGACAACGCGATGCTCCTCGACAGCCTCCTGGAGCTCTCTCTGTAGCTCCTCCACTCGGAGAGAGGTCCTCCGGCTATCCCCCTCGAAGCTCGCAAGGTGAAGACCGGCCTCTGCCTGGGCCGCTCGAAGCTCACGTAGCCGCTCCTCCTGCTCCTGGATCTGTAACTGGGCTCTCTGTCTCTGCTCCTGTGCAAGATGGAGGCGAGCGAACTCGCTCCATAAGCCTTCCAGCTTCGTGACCCATGCATCATGGGGAAGACTCAGTCTGTGGTAGCTCCTGGTGAACACCTCTAGGTCAGCCCTCAAAGCCTCCACAGAGGGCAGTGGATCAGTCTGGAGCAACTGATCAAGACCCTGCAGGAGCTGGTCAGCCATGGCAGCATGCAACGCCGTCCCGAGTGTAGGGGCGTCAGGCCACTCAACCCCAAGAGCTAGGAAGTCTACTGGTACCCCTGGGGCTCTCTCCTCAGCAGCTGCAAAGGAAGAAGGAGGTGAAATGAGTGCTTGTTCATAGCCAAATGGATATGCACGAATCACTACAAAAAGGCACAACACGGTCATATACCTGATGCTGCCGCAGACTCCTGCTCTTTCTCAACAGCTGAGGACGAATCAGTGACAGGAGCTGAGCCTGGTTCGCCAGGCAGGACGTTTGTGTCCCCATCCTCTGCAGTTAAGCAATAGCATGTAAGTGCTTATCTATAAAGGGGCACGTACAAGATGTCAAAGTTCAGAAGACAGCTATGTACCTGTCTCAATAACAGCCCCTTCTTCAGCTATGCTGGGAAAGGCAGACTCTGTACCAGGAGCCCTTTGGGAGCAAGATTGCTCGATCTCAGAAGTCAGCCCTGCCTCTCGAACCTCCTCTCGTGAGGAGGCCTCAACCAGTGGCTCTGCAGAAAGAGAAGCTACATGGCAAAAAAAAAAGGAGAGGGGTCAGTACCACAAACAGAATGCATATATCATTTGTTGTGTTCGTTGTCAAAAACGAGCAGTACCTGTAGCATGGGTGTCTACCGGTGAAGCACTCTCCCCTGGAGTCTGCAGGCCCTCTGGTGCGCCCTGAGGAGCTTCCCCTGCTGGAGCTATCTCACCAGGGTGGGATGTGCTTTCTTCAATGGC
This sequence comes from Amorphophallus konjac, assembly GCA_022559845.1. NCBI lineage: Eukaryota > Viridiplantae > Streptophyta > Magnoliopsida > Alismatales > Araceae > Amorphophallus > Amorphophallus konjac. The sequence continues at coordinate 341,150,677 of CM040119.1, forward strand.
TTGGCCTGACGCTGCCCACATAGCAGATGCATTAATCAGCTTGGCAAAAGCAGATGCAAAATGGTAAAGAGGTCTATCATTAGCCTCTAACATCTTTTACCTGAAAGATCGACTATGCCGTCCTCAGCTATGATATCCTCACCAATATCAACATCGGAGGAGCCCACTGGCGTAGGATCTCCCGGTGCTGTGGTGTCAACAACTGCTACTTCCATGGCCTTTGTGCCTGTCGAGGCACTGCCGCCAGTCAAAAGGTCCACAAGTGAGCCAGATCCCAAAAGTTGTGAGAGTTCCTCCATGGATCGGACCAAGTCCACTCCTGTGGGACAAGCAATTATATGAGTCAAGCAAATCTTTATAAGAAGGACTCAATTAAACAAAATGTATGTCGCTGCATTCACCTCCGGTATCTGATATTTCTCCTTCCTCTTGAGAGTCACTCTCACTGGATGAAGAACTGGAGGTCGTGGCGCTGGAAGTAGGGCTCGAGCTCCCGTCAGGGAGAGAGCCTGTGGCCGCAGAGCTCCCACTCTTAGTAGTGGATCTACTCCCAGGAGCGGATCCGGCCCCGGAGGAAGAGCCGACATCACCTCCTACTGACGGGCCAGGTGGAGCAACCTCATGAACCCCTGCACAGCCAGCAAAACACTAAGGGGTTATTGCTGTTCAAATCTTCATGTATCAATGGAGAAAACAAGGTTGAGCATGCTACCTGAAGCCTGACCTTCTGTGGTCCCCGCTGTAAGAGGCGAGGGAGAGTTGGCCATCACCGGCATATAATCGTCTGACATCAGCTCCTTGAAGCTGAAAGTAACGTCGGGCACGGACTCATCCAGCGGCATGTCATCTCCCGCTGGAGGAGGAGAGAAGCTCATATCAGCCCTAGCCTCCGGGGGAACTGCATTTAATGAAGCAAGCATGTGTTTATAGCATTGTATATATGCTCAGAAATGACCAGTAGTTGGGGAGAGCTACTTACTGGACACAGCCTCAACTTCAGGGGTTTCAACCTCAAGCCGAGGACGGGATGTTGACCTCACATCCCCTTCCTCAGGAACCTCCGTCCTAGGTCTCTTGGCGGCAGCAGAATCCCCCCCAATCTCAGCATTAGGAGGACCCCTCGGTGGTACAGCACCGGCTACCATAACAGCTCCACCTGCAAGTGTCTCGGGAATATGTAAATGCATGTCCCAGAATATAAATATACATATGTATAATAAAGTCAGGAAGAACAGGAATTACCTGTAGCCGCTATGGGCTCCATCGGCTTTAATACTATCTGCTCCGGCTTCACTCGGAGGGCGCGCGCAACTGCCTTTACAGCATCGTAAATGGCAAGTGGAGTCGTCGCCAACTCAAGGCCAGAGAGGTACTCCAGGGGACCTGCGCAGCCCACTGCGTTGATCACATGAGCCCTCCACTCAGCAAAGGTACTGCCCCCAAGTGCTCCGTCAGGTATCGGCTGGGACAACTTGAACTTTTTCCTCACCCCGCAAGATGTCTGCAAATCCTCCCACCAAGAATAGGCCTTTGAGGGGCCTAAGGCTACGCCTGTGGTGGAGGAAGAAGGGACTCCAAGAGCCGACGCCGTCTTGCTCTTCAAGGGCTTCAAAGCCCCATTATACTAGCTCCTGTCAACAGTGGGTGTCCAGCCTTTTGCTCGCCATCGCTCTTCAATGTCACTCACAATTTGGGCAATCCCCGAAAAATGAGATCTGAGGAAAGTAGGGTCGACGCACAAAGGAGGTAGATCCTCCCGCTCCAACCGCTGCTCCTCAGCGGTACGAATGGCATCTCGACGCTCCCGGAAGAGGTTGCTGGCTTTGAACCACCAGCGAGCATAATAGATGTCGAAGTAGCCTCTGCGCTCCTGCTCTGGGACCGGGTACCCCGGCCCTATCTCGCGGCAAAAGAAGTCCTGCCAAGCTGCCGCGACCAAATGTATGTCCATGTGCCTGTATAACCGGAGGGGCAAAGAGAACTCTCCACTGGAGGGGATAGCCTGATCATACCCAAAGTTCCTAGTGAACTGATGTGGGTAGTAAGGCTCAAGTATCGCCGTGCTGGAACGCCGATAGACAAGAACACTGGGCCGGATGGTGACGACCCACTCTGCTAAGCCCTGTGGGGAAGGTAAAGCATGGGTGGAAACCCGGCTGACGACAGCATCTCCCTCCTGCCTGGCAAAAGGACGGTGAAGGTAGGAGAAGTAGTCAAGGGCTAGGCCCTCTCCCCTCTTCACCGAAACAAAAGACAAGGCCCGCCTGGCCCCTACTAACTGTGCAACTGGATCCTGGGATAGCTGCCCGGTAAACCAGAAAATCAACGGAGATGCTGGATTCTCGGCCGGTGTCCTCCTGGACAACTCTGGAAACAGTAGCCCTGCCCAAGCACTCAAATAATGAGTGGGCAGCAATATACCCTTCTCTCGCGGCGAGGAGTGGGAAGACAAAGCCCCAAGCGAATGAAAAATATTCGCCAAGGCTGCTGGTGCAATGGCGAGCCTCTGTCCGCAGGCAAGCATGCAGGCTGGATAAATCACCTCCACCCGCAGGACTCCCTCCTCTCCATGAGGGACTACGAAGCTGGAAAGCCAGTACGCCAGATAAGCCGCCAGATAAGTAATACGATGCAGCCCCCGTGAATTCCAGCCTTGTGTCGGCGCAGACAGGTGGCGAAGATGTGGAGGAATGTCCACTCTGACCTCTCGGTACTCATCCCAGGTGGTGCCGGATTGTGCAAACTCCTCGTGAAAGCAATACGGACCGCTATAGAAGTGGCTCACCCAGGCATTTAGTGTCACCCGCGGTGTGCATGGAGTCCGATCTGTACCTACTCGGGCTAAGTCCCTCCAGGTCTTCATCAGAAACCTGAAGCAGTATGGCAGGGTATAGTGTCCTGCCCCATCTGTAGAACTGAGGTGCAAGTCATCTGGCGATAGCTCCTCATAGGGTCTCCCGCAGATCGGAAGACCAGAAATCCTCTAGAAGGCCCAGAGGTCCAGTGAAGTCTCCCCGCCAGCCGTGACGAAAGTGTTCCACCGGCGGCTGAACCTCTCTACTAGAGCCTGTAGCAGGCCAGTGTAACAAGGGTAGGAGTACAGGGCGGCAGTCACTGCATGACGAATCCCCACCCTATCCAACAAAGACCGGTAAACCAGCAGAATGCCCCAGAGCCACTCTGTCGCGCCCCGGTGGTAACTGTGAGAAGGGATGACGGACCACTTCCCATACCAGCTGGGAGTCTTCAAAGCCAGAACCCTCTCCAACATGCAATCATTGATGTATTCTTCCTGTGCAAAGCTGGCCCCGGTGGGCGCCAGAAAGAGGCCATCTACAACCTGATCCACGGCCTTGTGCTGCCCATGCAGATGCCAAGTCGCTGGAGACATCGGCGTAGCCCGGACGGTAAAACTCTCATGTCGCTGAAAAGAGCCCAGACTCTGCCTGTCCGGATACTGCCGCTGCCGAGAAAAGCCCTCTGGGTAACTCGGATAAGTCAGAGAACACAATCCCTGCATGCCATCTCTGCCTGCTAGTATCGCCCGCTCAAGGCGACGTCTCTCCTCTGGAAGTGACGGATCGTCGGCCTCCATGCCGACAGGAGCGAAACCCTGGAGAAAGCTGTAAAGGTGACGGTCGAGGGGATAGTGGCATGGATACCCTCCAGTGCGGTCATATGTATAAAGACCGCCTTGCCTCGCAATCCGGGACACATCAACAAGACCTTCAGCTACTCCGACACTCTCTGTCGGGCCCTCAGCGACCCATGAGTAGCCAAGGTCTAGTTGGTTGACGTTGTCATCATCAATGGTACGAGGAGGAAAAGGCGGCATCCGCCGGTCTATGCGCTCGACCCCGCAGTCGTCAGCGCCCCTAGCACGGGACCTCCTCGACCGACTCCCGCTCCCACTGCTACCAGCCATGGCTGAAAGAATAAAGAGGAGAAATAAAAGAAATGGAGAAGCGTCAGGCTAAAAATATTTTTGGACAGCAATACGATCATTCAATGCAGTCTAACAAGTTGCAACGGCTATGCCGAGATTATTTCAATCCCTGCAAAGGGCACGGGCCATCCACCCCATGCCTTCGGCCGTGACGGACGTCCCGTGGGGGGCATTTGTTGCACCCGAAATTATCTCAAGTTACTTTGAGAAATTGTTGCTATGCAACGTTCGACGACAAGGATGGCGTATCGTCAACACCGTCGAACTACGGAGTATCTCCGTGATTTAGGGTCTATTGATCCGACAATATTATCATGGTCGACGTCGCGACAAGAAGGTTAACAAGGAAGAAACATGTGCATACCGGTCCGAGTAGCCGAGCAAGTGTATCACACGGCACAGACGGGCGCAAAGCTTCCTCCCTACGCGACGACGAGCGACCAGACAAACAAACAATGCTCCCTCTGTGGACGCGATGCTGCCACGCGGCAAGGGAGCGATCTCCCCGGGATTTATAGCTTCACCACGGTTCTTCTCCAGTCCAGGACGACGAAAACGGCGCAAAGCGACGCGAGGAGGAGCCAAGTAGCGCGCCCGGGGGTCAAACGACCCCTCCCGGGTCAAAACAGGAGGCCGCGGCCCCGCTGGGACCCAGTGGGGTCACGCGACCCCGCCGGTCCACCCGCGGGGGCCGCGACCCCGCCGCTCCGCCCCACGGGGGCCGCGCGACCCCGCCGGTCCGCCCCGGGGTCGCGCGACCCCGCCGGTCCGCCCGGGGAGCCGCGCGACCCCGCCGGGTTCACCCACGGGACCGCGCGACCCCGCCGGGTGCGCCCGCTCCGGGGTCGCCATGACCCCGCCGGGTCGCTCCAGTCCCGGGGTCGCGCGACCCCGCCCGGGTCTGCCCCCCCCCCCCCCGGGGTCCGGGCCTTCGAAAAAAAATAATTAAAAAAAAGAGTTTTTAACCCCCTCAGAGGGGTCATTTGGCCCTTTTTAGTGGCCAGAGGGGTCAAAATGGCTTTTTGCCACCCCAGCTTGACAGAATCGGGGCAAATTTGTTCGTTTGACCCCTCTGGGCCCTCCCGCCTTCTATAAATAGACCCTAAGGGTCCAAGTGGAGACACACAGAGAGAGAGGAAGGAAGTTACGTACGAAGCACTTCTCGTACTCGGAGCATCCAGCATCTGGAGTTTGTTCGTTTGTTTCGACCCGTGTGGGGTAAGTCCCCGGGTCTTGTATTTATGCCCCTACGGGGTATATTTACATTTACGCCCCTCAGCGGGCCATGTTTGTAATTATGCCCCTCAGCGGGCCATATTTTGTAAGTCTTTACGTCCCGGGACGACTAAGTCACGTGGTTCTGTCCTTACAATGGCGGAATGACAAAAACGTCCTCCCCGGGATTGTAAAAAACCCAAGTCCTGTAATTTGCAGTTATACCCTTACAATCTTTTGTAATTGGGATTACGTCCTTATCTCCCGCTCTAACGCGGACTTTTGTACGGTCGACAATTCGCCGACAATCCTTGTACTCATTTGGGCCATAAATGTAATCTATGACTTCATATGTCTTCTTTATGCATTGACTAGGGAAAATTACAAGAAAACCCCCGACTTGTCAAAATTGCACATATACCCGTCCTTCGGCCAAATTGACAGACGTGTGCCTTCTATGAAGTCCCTTGTCGTCCGGAAGTGTTGTCAGCTCAGTCCAGCACTCGGGTATCATCTCAAACCTAGGTCTAGGGCCTGGTAAAATTACCAAAATACCCCTGTGACCTAAAAGTGGCCTCAGAGCCCTTGAAACCCTCCAGAAACGGCTTCCATGCCTTGGGGAGTCAGGAACCCGATCCTACTTCCGTTCCAGCTCAGAAATTTCATAAATACCCCTGGCCTGGGAAAATTACCAAAATACCCTTGGGTTGGTAAAATTACCAAAATACCCTCGGGGTTTAGAAAACCTCCCGTGACTTCAATTATGCCTATGGCTTCCCCTAAATCATCTTCATATTCTCAAATCCTAGGGTTTTGCCCAAATATGGCCTCAGTTTAAAACCCTAACTTAGTCGTTGTTTCTGTTGGTCGGTGGTGAGTGAGTGGACATTGTGAACCCTCCAAGAGAGTTTGCCCCCAACATCAGAACCCCCATAGAAGACTTTTGAGATTTCTTTGACAGTTAAACAAAGGTGTTCGGACGTTAGGCCGATGTAAATCAACACTGACTCCGGTCAGTGGGGAAAGGTCCAGCACTCGAACCCAAATCGTCTGATACGACGCGCACACACGGAATCACCCTCTACTCAGATAGAGGGGGTGATGTTTCTTTTCAAAAAGAACGAAAATCTACCTTTTATCCACGATAAAAGTCGATTCTAGATTTTTTCCGTGTCTCACAGGCGGGACATCCTGACTTGCAGGGATATTATCACTTCTAGTGTTCGGGTCTGTCTGGGAAAAGACAACAAGTGCCTCTTCTGGAAGAATAGGTGGTGTGACAATTTCACCTTAGAAGCCTCCTTCCCAAGGCTCTTTGCTACTTCAGCTGCACAGATGGGATCGATCTCTCAGTTTTTTGACTCCCACATACCAGGAGGCACTTGGGCACCGACATTCAAAAGGAATCTCAGGCTCTAGGAGGTGGAATAGCTTGAAGACCTCCTTCACTTCCTCCTGGATTATGCTCCACGACCACATAGACAGGACGAATGCACATGGAGGTGGGAGAAGGAGGGTACCTTCTCAGTAAGGTCAGCTTACACCTTCATCTCTGATAGAGAGGTAGGACATTGCCTGGCCCCTCACATTTGGCGGCTCAGGAGCCCACTAAAGGTGAAGATCTTTGAAGAATCATGCTTGGGAGACTTCCCATTCGAGACATATTGTCACACTTCCTCCCTGGCATGTCCTCCATTTGTTGCCTATGCGAGCACGAGGATGTGTCACTAGACCACTTGTTTATAGGTAGCAACCATTCACAGGAGATGTAGGAGGAGCTTGCCAGGAGGACACATTGTACTCTTGGCCGCAAGAGAGAGGTGTTTCACCTTATCCAAAGCTGGGGCAGATCTTGGTCCCTTAGACGTGACAGAGTTGTATGGTTGCTGATTCTCCAAGCCATGTTGTGAGCTTTATGGGGGGAAAGGAACAACAAGACCTTCAGGGGAGAAGCTAGAGAGGTGGAGAGTGTGGTCTTATTTATTTGTGCTAGAGTAAGAGAATGTGCATACATTCTTTGTAATGTAAACTCATACAACTTACCCCTTTTTGTTTTGTTGGGGGTTAGTGTGGGTCACAATGGCTATATAGGGAGTTTGTTGGGGCTCTTTTGGTCGAGGGGCCACACCATCTTGGTGTAGGCCATTTCTGATGTATAGGGTTTTTGGGGATCTTTTAGGCTACACTTGTACATCCCTTGTTACATTTTATACAATCAGTGGTATCATCCACTTTCCAAAAAAAAGTTTTCCGATTTTAGTGAGCATTTCTAATTTTACAAAATTTTCTCATTTTCATGATTTTTCAAGATTCTAGGACTATTTTGGTCATTTTATAATGTTTTGGCTCAAAAAAGGGACACTTCTAGTAGTATGATTATTGAGATGGTTGTTAGGTTTTGGGCATGTTACAATCATCTTAAGTTATATGGGTACATGGGTGGTCCATTAAATTATGGATTCTGAGTTAAGTTAGTGGGACTGGGGTTATTTTTATGAGTATATTCTTACAAAATCAAGGCTGATTAATCTGGTTATATGCAAGCTGCAGGAGCGCTGCCATTGATTAGAGAGGAATGGCAATAGATTTGAAGCAAAGAAAGCCAAGGTCACATCTCTACAAATTCGCTACAGCTGCAGGCTGATTTTTGCTAAAGGATTGGGTGTAGGATAACTCAGTTGTTTATTCTTGGAAGAAGAGTTCTACTGAAGGTACAGCTCCTCCAAAAACATGTGCATACTTCTATAACAAGTTGGTGAAGTACTGCAAAAACTTAGTCAAAAAAGTGGAAAAGATTTACTTGATTACAAACTGATAGAAAAAGGAACCTTAAATGTGCCAATACCAAGACAGAAACAGAAGCAGGAAATGAAGTGTGAAGGGAAAGCTAGAAATGCCTTGTTTGGTAACATTTGAATTACAAATTAATGTGAAATGAGAAACAAATACAAGAAACGGGGAGGGAAATTCAATATATTTTAAGGTTCGGAAGAATTTCCAGGTAACTATGGTCAATACACAGTTGCAAATAAGTTATTGGCATAAACAAAGACAGTCACGAAAAGTTTGACCAAAGAATAGAAGCATCCTTGACCATGAGTAAAAGAAATTTTCAAAAATATTTTGAAGGATAACATGTATACATGAGAATAAATGAAGACTTAGCACAGCCAAAGACCATACCTTTCCATTCCTTTGGAATGCGGAAGTACTTTCTGTAGCAGCCAGTTGGATTTTCAGAGGGAACATGGGGTGGATTAACAAGAAATGGATACAGAACATTTGTATAAATTGGACGATCAATTCCATGCATCTGCCAATTGGAAGGCACTGTATCATTTTGAAAGCACTCCTGTGAGTCAGCTCTTTCACATAATAATGATAAAAGTCGTGATTAACACAACAGCAACAAAAAAGATGCCGGTTAAATTGCATAACATAAATGACAGAAACAAGCAATGATTTTGCAGTGCTTATCAAAATAAAAATATATTTACAAGTTTAATCATTTCTTTATAACTGGTGCCATTATATTCTTGATATGTCTGTGTGAATAGATGGGTGAGGGAGGTGAAGTATACATATAATCACATCTCCCCGTCTAGTGAGTTCTTTGGTAAAAGAGAGGAACCTCTCCTTAATTGTACTAGATCTATTCATTGTTTAATAAAATTGGCAGTGCAGTCCACAACAATTTTCAGGAAAATAAAATTGCATTTATCAGCTATAGCATGGATACAGTTTTTTAGTTTTCTAATTAGGTCAACAAGGAAAAGCTAAACGAGAAGGATATCATCTCCTCTACATGAATCATTCATAATGAATCTTGGTCAGATGATTGTATTGTATGCTCACTAACAAAATAATCTTCCTTTTTCTCATTGACGTAGCAGCAGTCCAAAACATATTCCTTCCAACCCAGCATTGGTCTATAATAATCTTCAGTTTGATCAGAGGAAAAGCCGGTATTGATCCTGGATTGCTTCCTCCTAAGGATTTCAACCAAAAGTTGGTCATGGGAAAGGAGATTATGAAAGCTAATAGGGGGGAAATTCTGCATTCACACTCCAATGGGAGTTACTGTAGATCAATGTTACCCACAATTAAGCTCAAAGGAGTTTTCAAAGTTGCATATCAGAATTAAGATCAAAAGACATTTGTGAGATGACGGAGGCCACCAAGGCCAACTACAAGTTTTCAAGTAGTATATCAGAATTAATCTCAAAAGACAGATAAGGAGGCCACCAAGGCCAATCTGCTCTATTGCGCATAAGTGCATCACATCAGCTGGTCAGAACCACTAAATTGCGGTGGTTTCTACTAAAAGCAGCACAGAAAATAAGTAAAACACTGGGAAAAGAAGGTCTAAAAGATGAAGTCAACAATATTGCTCTTCTATGATTATCTTGCCACTCTACCAGTCACCCTCATGGGAGGTGACAGTGACCAACCATCTGGCTAAAGAAGGCTGCTGTTGGACACTTCAGCAGGGAATGACATTCATGGAGAATGGGAGGTAGACACCACAAAACCTTGTATGCAAGTTTTCAGATGCTTTGGTTATGGCCATTCTGCAAAGTTTATGTGATTCTCTAAGGTGTGGAGAATTATAGAGCTGAAGGGGACTAAAAGGAGATTACAAGAGACTAGATGCTGCTGACAAGGTCAAGGAAGTTCTGTGGTTAGTTCATTGGAGGTTCTAGACAATCTCTAGGAGAAACTTCACCAGTGGATGGATCAGCAGAGAAACAAGTCTGACAATAGTTAACAATTCGGCATACAGGAATGTATGGTATGGCAGTTCCTCATGTCTACTTTGCGTAGCTAACTTGGGTTCAGTCAAAGATTCAGCCAACAATTTGTGATACGTAAAAAATACATACAAACATGCAACCATGTGTAATCCATCCTAGAGTTAAAAAAGCAGCACAAAAGATTGGCATATACATAGATATGCATATTTCTGAATGTAAAAGACTATGAACAAGAAAGCTCCCTAACAAACAAAAAGAATAAACATCCATCAATAACTACACAATACATGAACCTCAGTTAAATAAGAGAACTTCTGAAAAATTCTTTACAACATAAAACTAACATACTTCAACTAGATCAAAAATGTTTACAGCCATCAACAAACTAGAGCCCAGTTCCATTCACCCACATAACCTCGGGGATAGGGTTCAGAGTACTGGGATACACAAAGAAGTGATGATGTAGGGGAATTTTGGGAGGATAAGTTTCCAGAAAAGTCCCACTTATTTATCCAGAGTGTTAAACAGACATTTTATGGTCCAAGAGCAGGGTGGGCGTTGTACTTTTATATTTTTTAGAAAGGACAATAAATGTCTATTTGAATCATTCATCTGATTCATGAATTATACATGAACTAAATGGTGAATTACTAAGAGTTGCCCAGATCAAGGTTTGCTGGATCAAAGCCTTAACATCTTAAATTGGATGCCAATAATTCAATACGGTATCAAAGCCAAATTGCTTCCACAGTCATGGTCATTCTCGTAGCTCATTACACCCAACATCACTGCTGCCACTGCATGCCCACTGTGCCATTGTCATTACCGCTGTGCTCCCTGTACTGATGCTGCTAGGTTCATAAGCAGGTTGAATTTGGGCCAGGCCCTAATCTAGTGACCACTACATGTTCTAAATTACTACGAGAATCAGTGTGGTCTAACTACCATGCCTTATTAAAAAAATGGAAGAATAAGAAGATGTTCGTGGCAATGTGGCATCCCTGATGTGCACCAAGGCCACCACTTTTCCCAGTTTCTTTCCTCAATGCATTTTGGTGCAACTCCTACAAAATGGATATTTTCAAATGCTACTTTTAGGAAAGGCTGTAGTTTTACACAAAGATGAATGGTTAGTAGGGAAAAGTTTACAACTTGGAAATAATAAAGCCGCAAAACCTCATACAAAAACAGTAGAAATTTGACTTGCCTGGTAATGCCATCCAATGAGAGTCATCAAAAGAATTGTCATAGAAGTTCTCAGGAACAGCTTCAGGATTTGGTGACAGAAAGAACTTCCAGTATCCGCTCAAAGATCTCACAAAAGGTAAATCCTTTACCCAATAAGCAGCACTTTCTAGTGCAGCAGAGACAGCATCATCATTCCACACGGCAGAATCAGAATTCTGAAAATCTACTTTGCATCGGTTATACCAATACTTCAAAGATCCTGTACAAGGAAAAACAGTATCCAGAATCAGCTACCAGAAGTAATTATAAAATGAGATTGACCACTGATAAGAAAGAGTCCAAATATGAAACCAATATGTGATGTGATGCAAATAAAAGGTTGAAATAGTAGTTCTGATGACGAGAGTTTTCTAAAATTCTGGCCATATGACATTGTATTTAGCAAAAGTATAGCAATTATAACACATCAAGTTAAACCAAAATAAATAGAACCATATAGTAATAAGTTGTCCTAAGAGGACGGTTACCTTCAATAGTGTCATGGCAGTGCAATGTAACATGAGCATCACGCTTTCTCCATTTAATGAAAGATGGATCCTCCCAAGCTCTGTGAACATGGTTTGATTGGAAAATGAGCTGTCCAACAAAAGGAGTGGCAGCCATATCACCACCCCGTATGTTCCTAATCTTCTATTAAAGACTCTGTTAGAATGAAATTTGATGAACTTCAAGACCCTGCATAAGAACAATTTTGTACTTTTCCATCACCATGTGCATAAGAGATAACTATGACTTTACAAATGAGGTGTTGAAAATCATATGAAATGCCGGCTGAATCGTAGCAAAAACCATGTCTAGGGGATGCAAGTGTGTGGTTTGAGATGGCTAGTACCAAAATGAGGCAAAAGAAATCAATACTTACTATGTCACTCAAAGTTATGTCACCTATTTAGCTCGTGAGTAACTAGAAGCGATAAAATGATAAAAATATAAAACATATTAACAGATGAAAATATAATAATATATACATACAGATATAAAGAATACAGGTTAAACAACCATACGCAAAAGAGGTGAGATACCTGTTATCCAGGATTGGTTTAAAGAAAATATAAACACACCCGTAATCACAATGTTCCTGGAAGCTATATGAATAGAAGGCCTTTCCAATTGAATAAAAGTATTTTAAAAGGAAAAAAAAGTGGCACACTGCTCCAAGTCTCCAGAAGCTAAAGCCACCGGGATATACAAAATCCCTAAGACACAAAAGTCTTCAATCCACAAAACAACTCCACAACAAGGAAGGAAGACAAAACGAGCAACCTCCTTATCAATGGGAGAGAGCAAACCTAATCGCTGAAAACCCTTAATCCTTCAACGTTAATAAGTACAAATAGTAGCCCTCCCCCGGCACTAAATAATGCCACTGAGCAAGCCCTCCCAAATCCTTTTCCACGGTACATTTCTGTACATGGCAATGCATCCATTTACATCTGTGCTTTACCTGCTAGAGTTCAGCTGCTCCCATGCCTGCGGGACTTGGCCGCTTCCCCATCAACAACTAAACCCAGATCCCCAAAACTCAAATATTTAACTCCACATCAACTTCTCACCAATGAAGCATGCAACAGCCTTATAAGCAACGATCTGCCGCTATCTCCGTCCTCATGCAAGTCGACCCGACCTGCAACGATGCATCCGGTGGTGAAGATCCCAGAAAAAAAAAGACCCTTCTCACGAGATCGCTTGCTCTGTGTTGGCTCTGACCTGATAAAGGATCCCGGCGGTGGCGACGGCTTTGTGTCTCTCACCGTCCTCGCTTCCGAGAGAGATTTGCATGCCTTTACAAGATCACTCACTCTATCCAAAGTTGTGGCGAGTTCAGTTCAGAGTCTGCTTCCGAGGATACGTCCCTCTGATTCCCGATGTCCCATGGCAACATAAGAACAGGATATTTTCCAAATCTCCACGTGGGGTTGTATAAACTTATATATGTCCCGCAATTCTGTATTTTAAATAAGGCTTATCGTCTCGGTCGAATTGACTGTCTGCCCGAAACGAAACGGCCAACGTATCAATACCCTTTCACTAGAAGGTGAAAAGATGTGATTTTTTGATTTTTTTAATCTAAAGTTTTTTAAATTTTATAAAATAAAATTTTAATACTAATACTTTTAAATTGAAAAATAATATATATATTAAAAAATAATATAATGTTGAGTTACTTTTTTTATCATAGATACGTATTAAATTACATAGGATTAATTACATGGAAATAACCTATTACACCTCTTAATTAAACATGTTATTTGAAGAGACAAAAAAAGATATCGTAATATATTAAAGTGAACATATACATAATAATAACATCATTTAATTCCACTCGTAAAGTATAAAATGTCAAAACTCACTCATCTGACTCATCTATGAATCCCGAATCCCAATCAGAATCAGATACATGAGACTCATGACCCGTATAATCTAACTATATCCTAGTGGATGGACGTGCACGTGGGTGAGCCTGAAAATATGTAACTATCTGCACAAATAATGGGTCATGTGCAGCGGTAGAGGGTACATGAAATTCTCTAAAAAAAGCTCTAACTATATCTATACATTCAATTCTATCATCTGCTACTGGTGCGACTGGTGCTGGTGATGCTCGAACTCTGGACGTGGAGGATAATCCTGATCGGCCTGGTATTGGTGGTGGGGGTACCCTAGACGTAAAAGACGATGCCCCGACTCTGTTACGAGAAACATATCCCTCCCGTAACTGTGTCCGAAAGTAATCTTGGACATCCTCTGGAACTAAGAAGCATGCACGGCAATCTCGTCCCACTCCCGCAAGGTGCTCTGCAAATCTATGTATGCCGGTAATGCAATGTCCGCAGTATCTGCAGTACACATGTCGATCACCCTCAACAGTGTACCCATGTTCCCACACAGGGTGACCTCGTCCGTCCATGATGACCTGCAAATGTTGTAAAATTTTACATTAGTAACTTCAATGATAAGTGCAAACTCAAGATGTGAAGAAAATTACGATTAATTTATAGGTACTTATAAATATAAACAAATGATACATACTCTCCAAACAATTAATTTATAGGTAATCATAGGGGCTCAAACTTGGCCACATCCCATCTCCAAACAATCTGACATTATACGTGCTCCGCGGATAGGACAAATAGTCTTCATAAAGCATGGAACTTGAATAGTTCTCCCAGTATATGCGTACGTAGTATTCATATTGTTTGGAACCTTGTGAGTACACGACCGGCGGTGACGCAGTTGAGGGCTGACCGTATCCTTCGGTATATTGCGGCATTAAAGCATGGGCATAAGAATATGGATACGATGGGAAGAATGAACTACTGCTCTCATAATCATCATGATACATCGGTTGTTGCTGCCATGACCATCCATACTCACTTCCAGATCCCTGAGAGTCATGTGTGCTCATCCTCTCAAAATCAGACAGCATACCTTGATAGCTGGTACTGTCTGCAACAGAACTATCATAGTAGGGATCCCAATAATCAGCTGCATGCCTTGCCTCGGGCGGTGGAGCACCGTGGTCCTCATCTTGCATGGCATGTGTGAATTGCTTCTCCTCTGTCCATACCGCACATTCGCATCCCCCATGACATCTGCCTTGACCACTGCTATACTCTCTGCCACCAGCACTAGTATCCCCACGACAACTCCGTTGACCACCTTGAGAACCGCCACGACTATGGGATGAAGACCATGTCGGTGTACTGTCCTCATCGAAGTCATGACTCCCACTGATGCGGGGCTCAACAGATGGCTCGGGAGTGTCGTCATCTGCATTGGGATCCAATGTCTCCAAGTCTGCAATGTCCATCGGATTTACTAGTGGCTGTGTGCTCTTTTTGCTCTTGAATAATGTGGTCCATGACAATTGTTTCTTTTGTGGAGCATGCGGCAACTTATCTGCTGCATGTTGTGTCCCTCTGGATGCCTGCGAAGCGGAGGTTTTGTTAGATAAGAAGTTCGAGTAATTTCGTACTGTGTAAATATATACGTATGAGTATACCTGAGACGACTGAATGGGTGCCTTAGACGCTGAGCGTCGTAGTGCAGCTAACTGAGATGGTTGTTTGGATGCTACCGAAGGCTACACAATTAAGCCAACAACATATTCAATTAGCAAGTGCACATCATATAAATATTCCTGTAGTCCTATAAATTCACCTCTCTAAATGACGAACTCCCCCTAACCTCTCTATAAGTGGATATCATTCTGGATTCTACAGATAGTGAATGTCGCGGTGCAGCAACCCGAGACAAATGTTAAGTTGTCGGATCGACATGTAATATATTTCTTACATCATCATACAAAGATATATGCATATGCTCCCTAATCAAATATGCGATTCGATTTGTGTATATTATTTCACCTGAGCTAGTGGTGGACGTGGATTTGCTGGATGTTGCATCAATCGCTCCAATTTTACATCATCGTACGCATAAGATGTGTCTCCGCCCCCAATGATGAGGTCTTCATCCAAATTAACTTTCTCGTCACGTCCCGTTGCTGACTCGTCTCCAACCGTTTGTACATCGATGTCATCTCCCGCCCCCACTGCTTGCTGCACAGCTACTGCGAGAAAAGTATTAGGTCGTGGTGTCTCGTCTGATTCTTCGCCCTCCTCGTCAAGTTCCGCCTCACCACGCGCAGTTGTGGTTCTTCCAAACCATGAAACTATTGGGTCATCATTGTCTCACAAGTACACAGCATCTGTTGGGTCATAATCTCCCTCTCCTCTCCTTGCATCCATCTGTACATGCTTAACCTTTAGCTTCATATTGTAATGAACATAGACCATTTTGTCAAGCCTTCTATGTGTTAACCTATTTCTGAGCTTGGTATGTAAGAAGGAGAATGTCGACCAATTCCTCTCGCACCCACTAGAGAAGGATGTTTATGATAGAACTTTCATTGTAATCTTCCTTAATGTCGGTGCACTTGTGCCGTAATTGAGCCACCACCCAACTGTTATTAAGGCAGATGATGAACATTATAATAATTATATGAAATAAAAATTGACCGAACTATATAATATTCATTGTTAAAGTACATTACATGCGTCAAGTCTGTCACGGCTGGCAACATCATTAGGTGTCGCAAATGAACTAATTGTCTCTCTAAATATTTTCATCTGCATTATCGGAATAAAATAGGTACATAATTATTTTTCATTTCCAAAAGGGTAAAGTATCCAGATATATCTCATTCAACGCATCAGTAGCATCTATTGGGCTGCGAGACAGTCGGTCCATCATAATGTTGACGGATTCTATCAAAGTATCATCATAAGCGAGACCCCGAGCATACTGAAAGGCGGGGTGTAGGTAGTACGTTGCAATCACTGGATATTTAGATTTTTTTGTCATGTAACTACAAATACCGACATTAGATATTGTAAATGTTTACATGCCATGTGAAGATCACGGCTCATTTGCCTGTCCCATCTGTCCACCACAATTTCTAAGATGATGGGTCCATATTTCTTTGACGTTGCAAGAATCTTCCACTTTGCAGCTTCAATTTTGCTATACACCAACCTCATGGTTGGTACTCTATCCCCATCCACACATCTCAATACCTCGTATAGTGGCTCTATCAATGAAACTAATATCTCGACTCTGTCCCAAAAGTTGCTAATGTTGACAATCCCTTCGACATCCCCACCTTCACGTGAAGCGGCAAAAGAGGAACTTAGCCAAGTCTCACCCCTAAACATCTGCTTTAACCCATCATTGTGCTTCAGAAAACTCTGCAATGCGATGTAGTTGGTGGCAAATCATATGATGTCAGGCCTCAACAGTTTGACACCACAATGCTCTCTCAACCATGCCAATACAAGTGTGTGGTTGTAGATGTATTTCGTTATCGCATGTGCCACATCGACCACAAACTTGACTATACGAAGCTGACCAATCTCTTTTAGCATGAGGTCTACACAATGTGCTGCACAGGGGGTTCAGAAAAGGTGTCGTATGGTCCTCATTAGCTCCTCCCCAGCCTTCTTATAGTTCGAGCCATTATCTGTCACCACTTGAACAATGTACTCCTCCCTGATCTCGTTCACCACTTGTTCCATCAATGATAATATATATTGATAACTGTGGATTTGACCTGACGCATCCACCGACCTGTGAAAGAATATTTGTCTGTCACAATAAATAAGGAAGTTGATAAGGCGACTTTTAGTGGTACCTGACCATCCATCACACATTAGTGTGACTCCGTATTTTGACCATTATTGTTTGAATGAGTCCACATAACTCTTGATCTCAACAACTTGTTCATCAAGATATATATCGGCCAACTCTCTCGCCGTAGGTGGTTGCACGTGTAACCCAAGAACTTGTGCTTCTTGAAATATTAGCCTGTAGTAGGGGCTATTGGCCGCATTAAAAGGTGGTCCTACGTGGTGCCACCATTTTACAACGGCCTGTCCGAGTTTCCATTTTGGCCCCTTATGGCCATATGCATCGTCCATCATGGTTTGCTTGCCATGCTCTCGGGATAGTGCCCCGGGCTCCACATCTTTGATATTGATCGATTGTGTCCTTTTTCTTTGTGAACCCGAGTCACCAGTGAAAAAACCCCTGATACCCCATGGTTGATGAGTGGAAGATAAACCACCATTGGCTGATGTCCCGGTCCTTGTCGCCTCACGACTTTGCACTCTCGTCTCCTTGGGCTGTCTTGCCTCATCTCTACTCTCACGTAGTGCCTCACGCAATTGTGCTTCATATGGATCATTCATCGTGACATACACATTGGGCTGCTCAGTACGCGTTTAATGTTCTTCATCACTGGGTGTCCACGCGCATTCATCCAAGTCACTGCCGCCTGCTCTTCCACTGGCCGCCGCTCCATCCCCTTTCTTCTTTATTTCCTTTCGTTGCATCTCAACTTTCTTCTCCCGCAAGTGCCTGGCTTTTACAAGTTTCACATCTCTGGCACATGGGTACATCCAGCAACCTCAGAGTATCCCGCACCTGCTCCTCCTGCCAAGTGTCTCTTCAACCGAGACACACCTCCTCCCCTGTGTTATGTTTTGCAGTAGTTGCAACGTCAACAACTACGGTTGTCATCCAACATAACTATATGTGACCATCCAATGTCACTTGGACGTTCCTTATGAACCATGAAGTGCTTAAATATATCTCCTAAATTTAAGAATTACCAATTATAAATATCACAAGACATGATAATGAACAAATAGAAATTATAAATATTTTAGAAATAATTAATTGTTACAAATGAAATTTTACATAGAACCATAGGATAAAATTTACTTAATACATCTAAATTAAATATAATTTTTTTGTTACAAAAAAATTTTACATGGAACCATCGGATAAAATTTACAAATAAAATTTTTATCTAAAACATTAAATTTAACTCTAGACCATCTAAAACTAAAATGTTTAACTTAATACATCTAAATTAAATCTAATTTTTTTGTTACAAATGAAATTTTACATAGAATCATCGAATAACATTTACAGATGAACATTTTATCAAAAACATTAAATTTAAATATAGACCATCTAAAACTAAAAAAATTAATTTAATATATCTAAATTAGATCTAAAATTTGAACCGCCCTCCGCCACCCACCGCCCTCCTCCCACCCTCCTGGCCGGTGGGAGGCCGGAGGGGGCGACGATGGGCGGTGCGCGGTTGTGCTCCCCCCCACCACCCTCCGTCTGCCATCCGGCCACAGCCCCCCACCCCCACCTCCCTCCTCCCACCCCTACCCTCCAGCACCGGCCACAGCCCCCCCACCTCCCTCCTCCCACCATCCTGCACTGGCCCCCATGTCCCCCTCCCACCTCCCACGGTCTCCCACCCGCCACAGTCGCCCCCTCCGGCCTCCCACCAGCCAGATCTGGCCGGTGGGAGGCCGGAGGGGGCGGTGGGGCTCCCCCCCACCACCCTCCCTCCGCCACCCACTACCACCATCCGCCCACAGCCCCCCCATGTCCGCCTCCCACCGCCGCCCACCAGCCACAGCAGGGCCTCCGACCTCCCATCGGCCAGATCTGGCCGGTGGGAGGTTGGAGGGGGCAGCTGTGGCCGGCGGTGGCTAGCCCCACCTCCCTCCTCCCACCCTCCCACGCCCCCTACGGCCTCCCACCTCCTTCGCCCTCCCACGGCCCCCTACGGCTATCCATCGCCACCGTCTCCCACCCACCGTGTGACGACCCAGACTCCGGATACCGGGTAAACCCGATACCACTTGGAACCTGCGAGACCTTCGAAGAGAGGAAAAGCTCAGAAGGGATAGAATGATATGTGAGAGTACATCGAACTTCCAGAGAAAGCAGTAAGCAATTAGATTTCAATGATAAGGATTGCTAAAGTAGCAGAAATAAAATTACATTTTCTATAACAAATTAAAACTAACAGAGTCCAGTCCAAAGAAAGACAAGTACAGTCCAACAGGAAGGGAAACGTACCCTCCAGTCGGGGGAAGCCCGACACTGGCAACACTGGCACTAAGAACCACGCAGCATGAACCTCCCAGCACGAGGAAGAACAGCTACACTTGAAAAGTCAGGGGTGAGCCTCCTATCACTGGCTCAGTAGGGATCCCGCAGAACCCTACCACAAAAATAACGCAGTAATAGCAGTGCTACACCAAAGCAAAGCAGTAACAACCGGAGCAAGAACAACAAAAGTAAAGAGGAAAGTTGTAACATGAAAACACGACAGCCGAAGGAACATCGGCCCTCTAAACCACTCCAAACAGCAACAGAAAGGCGAACCCCGATCTCACAAAGTCGGGCGTTGCCGATCCATTGACAAATCACGAAACCCTATCGTGAAAAGCCTACCAAAACAGGCAAAGGCCTACCAAAGACCTACACAGTCAAAGGCTCGTGGAGGGGTCGTGGAACTACCCCGCCACCACTCCCAGGTGAGCCGACACACCGAAAGGTGTCATCAGGCTACGACTAGTGGAGGTTCGTTAGATACAGAGACTCAAAATAGCGAACACCTGAGTACAAACAGAGTAAGCACATACCTATCGCACGTATTACGAAGCATAATGTAGTATACAATTGTTACCAGACTCAAGACAGTCAACTAGACCTACTGATAACGATCCTTGAGTCACAAGACTCGGGTCAAGATCGTCGCACATCACAGCACACGCTGTTAATCAGTCTAGTCCCTAAGCCAAAAACTACGGTAAAACACATTATGGAAAACGACACACAACAGTCGGATCCATAATAGAAATAATAACAATGAGCCCTCGGCCTCTGAGCCGCACAACGGACTCACAATTCCATATAACACGAAACACGGAACCCGAGGGATCACCGAAATCCCTCAAACCACATGGCACATAAACCGAGGTAAGACACTACCTCCAAGCGTCCAAAATCACGTCTCGGTCCTCACAGGATAGACGAGACACTCATGAGGTCACGTATCAACCATTGGGTCACAACCGGGTTGACTAGAAACCATAATGACCCTCGAAATAATGCAAAACACAACTCGGTACAATGGCCCTCTCAGACACTCTATAACATGGTCACAACCCTCATAGGATGTCCAAGACATCTACGACACAATGGGCTAACCAAGGGGTCAAAGTCACATTAACCAGAAACCAAACCGACACAAAAGAACACTCTGGGCAGGTGGCGGTCTTACCCATGTTCGCTAAACCAACTTGGCGGTCATCCAAAGGGCCGCTACCCTCAAGAAACCCCAGATATAAAATACACAGAAACAGGAGCCTTGCGGTCTGCCTGAGGCGGCTATTGGCACCAGACGGTCTCCTCAAGGCTGCGAGTAGGACCTAGCGGTCATGACCTGGCCGCTATGCCCAGTCAACCCCCAAACAGTCAAACCACCTAACGGTCTACATAGGACCATTTTTCAGGGACTGGCGGTCACCCCAAGGCCGCCAAGGACCCCATGCGGTCGGAGCTAGATTGCTAGCCCGAACTGACTTAAAACCGATAAACCGACTTATACGTCGCTTAGCAGTCACCCAAGGGCCGCTAAACCAAGCCTTGCGGTGGGTCGCGTGACCGCTAAACCAAATCGACAAAGGACTCCACCTAACGGTCTCCAATGGATCGCCAAGCACCCCTAGCGGTCTCTGATAGGGCTGCCAAGCCGTTCCGGCGGGAAAACCGCAGAGCTACCCAAAACCCAAATTTTTCACGCCCCAATCGCGTCTAAACGACGGGGAAACAACCCTAACGCCGATAACCTCCTTCCACAAGTCGGAAGGGATCAAACCATACATGAAACAACAAGAAACGGGCGATTCCCATGAATCGACCCAAAACGACTCACATGGAGAGCCGAGCTCATACCGGCTCTGATTCTCAACCAAATGCAATAAAACTGGCGGGAAATGAATCACAACATGCCAGGGGTTCAAATGAAACCATTTAAACTACAAGCCGTCGCTTGGAACGGCGAACACGGCGCACACCCCCCGAACATGTATTTCACCCAAACAAGGCAAAACCCACTCAAACTCACACCGTTTTGCTCCAAATCGTGACAGAACGCAGGAAAAGAGTAGGGCATCTGCCCCCCCACCTCTACCGAAGATCTCACGTGCCGAAAATGCCAAACCTCGCCGAAAACCATCACACAAATCGCACGTCGGCTTTGAATCCACCGAACGGGATCGCGCCAACACCACGCTCCATTCTTCACGCCAGCACGCTCCACGACACCTCCAAGACATCTCCACGACATCCCCGGGCCTCCTCCGTCTGCAGCCGGAGTAGAGGGGGTGAAAGGAGAGAGAACCAAGGGAGAGAGGGTGAAATTGTGAGAGAAGAGAGAGGTGTGGGAAATAAAAAGGAAAAAGGAAAAAGAAAATAGGAAATTAGTAATTTTCCTAAAATCTGATTTTCGGCACGAAAATCTATAAATTTAAAGAAATATGAAAAAATAGTCTCCGCGATCTCCGGAACGAGCACAACGCATATGTTGCGTCCCTGAGTCGCAAAACTCAACGGTTAACTCTCCACAGGGTTCCGCAAGTTATACAAGAAAAAAATCCGAGTGGATCGTAAAACACGTATCAGGACCCACGAAAGTGATCCGAAAGCTCTCCGATTCCGATCTGAAGAATCCAGGATATTACACACCGGCCACCCTCCTTCGTTTAAAGGAAAAAAATCAAAACATTTCTCTTACCTTGCCGGAGGCCTCCGATCGTCGGTCCCAGCCGCCCTGCGTCGCCCCTCGTCGCGTGCACTGCCCTGCACCGCCCCTCGCCGCCCTGCACCACCGCTACAATGCTCCACGCCATTCACCCTTGCTTGCGACGCTGCCTCGCCCAGCCACGCCCTCAGCTGGCTTTTAACACCGGACCGGCACGAGCCGGTCGGCCCGCACGTACCAGGCCCGCCCCGCAGTGGACCGGTCTGGTACGTAGCGGGACACACGGGAACATGCAGTCTAATACGTGCCAGCCACGTCCCACGGCCCGGTAGTCCCTCCGCGCGCTTGGGACGGTCCGGGACGGGTGGTTCGGGTTGTCCCGTCCCGATTTGACAAACCCTGATTTCAAGTTTCAACTGAATGTTACACATTTTTTTACTTTGGGATACTAAAATCTTGTGTATTCTATTATATACCCTCATAATCTGGATATTGTGGTGTATATCTTCATATTAATAAATATTATCATGTGCATCTTCATATTAATAAATATTATTCATTTATACCCCTGATGCTCTAAAACTCTCAAAATTATCAGAAGGGACTTTTGCATGTAAATCAATGTTAAGCGTCTATTTGTAAAAATATCATGTCTGAAAATATATTAACAAAGATATCATTAAGTAAATATCAGGCCTAAAATATATATTAACAAAGATATCACTAAGTTTATCAAAATAGTGCAAAAAATATCATCATCGTGACCCCCCGTTACCCGCCGCAAATTTAACCTTGGTTAACTTTAACTCGAAATGAAAAAAAAGACAATAATACCTGAGGAGGGTAAATCTGGTTGGACCCAGAAACGGGCTAGTAACAGGCGGCCCGCTAAGATTCATGCGCATTAAGCCCAGCCAAGAGGCGAGTGCACACTCAATCCAATAAGGGGGAGCCCGGCCCAACAAAGCATCGGATCCCACGACGCACGACGGCTACGGCCCAAGCGAAGTTCTCGCCGGAGGACACTCCGACGACCAACCGTTGCCCCGTGACGTCGGCCTTGACCCCGTAACGAGCGAGCACGCGCCATGAGCGTCGTAAGACTCGCCCAGGGATCGGCCGGCACCGAGGCTATCGCCTCCCAATGGGAAACTCCCGCCAACATAGCGGGGGAACGTTACTCTACTAAATGGACCCTTCCCTACCAAGGGATGAGGTTCCTCGCTCCAGGACAACCCATATAAAAGGGACATCGACAAGAGAGGAGAGCACATTAGATTCTTCTACTAAATCCCATACGACTACAGAAGGGAGAGACGATGGATACTTCTGCCACGAGAGCTTTCTACTGAGAAGAGAGCCACTAGACCTACGACGACGACAAAGAGGCTACCCGATATGCCCAGAGAGAATCCTCCTCCTATACGGTCTTACCACGCAATGAGCACTCTCCGAGGACTCGTTGAGAGCGACGAGCACGCGTGCGGAGGACCTACACGTCTCTCAGATCGTCTACTACGACCTTTACTCCTCTCTTGCTTTGCTCTTCTCTATCGCTCATTGATCCCTTGCGGACTTAAGCATCGGAGGGTTATCCCCTGGGATAACACCCGTGACTCCTTCTGATGCCTCTTTGGTTTCTTGGTGATTACAAGCATCCACGGGCGCAAGGCGACTTCCCCAACAAATAAATAGAGAAGGTGGTACGTGGCCTAGGAACCATTTTCCTGCCGCTACACTTCTTGACTCCGTCTGTGAGAAGCCGAGCGAAAAGCTTTGGCGCCCCGTGGAAGCCTTCGCAACGCCAGTAACCGGAGACGGGGTTCCCATAAGGGACCCAACTCCCGCCGGGGATCACATGAGGCATCCTCCGCTCACCCCCGACAAGAGGTCACTCCAAGTGACCAAGATGAGCTCCGCCAGGAGATCTGGGCCTTGACAGATTTCTGCCTAGAGCTTCGGGACCAGAGGGATAAGCCCCAACTCGCCCCACCCGAACGATGGGAGGGTGAAAGGGACCAGACCGGAGAGAACCTCTGGCAAGTACGGGAGGCATCTCATGCCTCCGTCGCAAGGACCCGATGGTCACGCAGCGTGCTGGCGCCCAAGGTACGCAGCCCGCTTCATTTCAACCCGGATATGGACCGCCGACTTCAACGGTTCGACGAGATTGAGGACAAGGTCTGGTGTCTGGAAGACGTCCTCCTGGCCGCTAAGCATCGCGGCCTCATCGGCGACGATCTGGACTTCCACGCTCCATTCTCTAGGGAGATCATGGAAGCCCCCATCCCACCGAAGCTCCAGCTGCCGTCCTTCACCTTCTACGACGACACTACCGACCCGGCTGACCACCTGCACGACTTCGAGTCCCACATGGTGTTTCACCGAGCCTCCGATACTGTGAAATGCTTGGCGTTCGTTACTACTCTCTGGGAGAACACCCGAGCGTGGTTCGAGTCCTTGCCGGCCGGGACGATCTCTTCATTTCATCAGCTCAAGAAGTTGTTCAAGGAGAACTTTGTGTACTGCCGAAAGGTAGCCAGATCTGTTATAACCCTGCTTGCCCTCAAGCAGGGGAAAGAAGAGGCATTGTGGGACTTCGTCTCCCACTTCCGTGCGGAGGCTCTCCGTATCCCCCACCTCGACGTCGGCATCGCCACTACAGCGCTCACCCAGGGGACGCGAGACCACATCCTCCGACGTACGCTTAGGGTCGAAGCCCCTACGACACTTCCAGATCTCCTCGCACTAGCCCAAAAGCACGCGCACTGCGAGGAGAACACCGCGGCTCTGCGCCGCGCGACCGGGACCGATCAGCCCGACCGAAAGAGAGCCGCCGACCCACCACGAGAGGGCCGGAGTAAACGGGAGCGAAGCGACGGGGACCGCCGCGATCACTTCGACAAGGAAAGGGGTAGTTACCGCCATTACACACCCCTGACGGCCCCACCCCACCAGATCCTGATGGAAATCCGAGAGGAGCCATTCCTCAAGTGACCCCCACGGATGAAGTCGGACCCGGGTTCGAGAAATAAGAAGAAATACTGCCACTTCCATCGGGACCATGGCCACGACACCGCCGACTGCATCAACCTGAGGGATGCTATCGAGGATCTCGTTGGCAGAGGACTCCGGCCACCGAAAGGCGACAGAAGACACCTCCCCCGATCCACAACCGGTCCAATGGTAAGGAGATCATGATGATCTTTGGGGGGCCAGCCGCGGGAGGCGATAGCGCGAGCAGAAGGCGTCGGTACGCGAGGCCATCGGCGCGGTAGACAACAGCAATGGCATCCCACGGTAGCCCTCCCCCTCAGGCCATATAGGAGATCCCATAGTCTTCTCTGAGGACAACCTGGAAGGTGTCACTACGCCCCATTCCGATGCTCTGGTGGTTTCCGCCACCATCAACCAATGTACTGTATGGCGCATCCTGTTAGAGAATGGAAGTGGGTCCGATGTTATTACGTACGATTGTCTTATACTCATGGGTGTGGAGATGTCACGACTCGCGCCATTGCACACGCCGCTATACAGGTTCTCCAGCACGATGATCTGCCCGGAAGGGCGTATTTCGCTCCCGATCACGTTCGGGACGGCACATAAAGAGGTAACTTTTCTCATCGACTTTACCATAGTACGTGCAATAACATGGTACAATGCCATCATCGACTAAGGGATCCTCAGCATGCTTCGAGGTGTCCCTTCTTCCTACCACCAGAAGCTCAAGTTTCCTACTCCCCGTAGAGTGGGAGAAGTCCGCGGTGATCAACGGGAGTCCAGAAGGTGCTACCTTATCTCCACCCGCGATCGACGCCCCGAAGAAGCGCCACCAGAGAAGAAGGCGAGGGCCGAAGATCCAGGCTCGAGCACGAGCGCGCCGGTTGAGGACTTGTACCTCATTCGGGTCGGGGACGACCCAAGCAGAACACTAAAGATCGGAGCTACCCTGGCCGAACACGACAAGCAAGCGTACGTAAGCTTCCTCGTATCCAACTAAGATGTGTTCGCCTGGTCCGAAGACGAACTCCCTGGGATTCCCCTGGAGGTCATCACGCACCAACTCAGGTTGGACCCCACCTGTCGCCCGGTACAGCAACGCCGGAGGCGCTGCAACCCCGAGCGACAGGCCGTCATCAGGGAGCAAGTAGGAGAGAAGCTGCGATCAGGGCTACTCCCACCTACCTAGTATCCAGACTGGGTGGCCAACGTCGTCCTAGTGCCTAAGAGCAACGGGAAGTGATGGATGTGTGTAGACTACACCGATCTCAACAAGGCCACGCCCAAGGACAGCTTCCCCATGCCCCGAATCCACCAGCTGGTTGACGCTACGGCCGGGCACGAGATGCTGAGCTTCCTCGACGCCTATTCCAGGTATCATCAGATTAGCATGCACCAGCCCGACCAGGACAAGACTGCGTTCGTCACCGACCACGGCCTATACTGCTACACGCGTATGCCGTTCGGACTAAAGAACGCCGGAGCCACGTATCAACGCTTAGTCAACCATATGTTTGACTCGCAGATCGGCCGCAACATGGAGGTCGACATCGACGACATGCTCGTAAAAAGCCTCCGAGCAGCTGAGCACCTGCGTGACCTGGCAGAGACCTTCGCCACACTCAGAAGGTAAGATATGAAACTCAACCCTGCTAAATGTGCGTTCGGGGTATGGTACAGAAAATTCTTAGGTTTCCTCATGACCCACCGAGGAATCGAAGCCAACCCTGATAAGATCAGATCAATATTAGATATGGAGCGACCGAGATGGGTGAGGGACGTACAGTGTCTCATCGGGCGCGTCGTCGCCCTGGCTCGGTTCCTATCCCCAGCCGCTGAGCGGTGTCTCCCCTTCTTTCGGCTGATCAAGCAAGCTAACCTGGCATTGGAAAAGAAGGGATGGATCGACTGGGACCAGGAGTGCGAGCAGGCGTTCGAAGAGCCGAAACGCTACTTGACGACACCTCCTGTCCTCGCCAAACCCCAAAGGGGAGAATAGTTGCTCCTGTATCTATCCATGACATCCAGCACCATGAGCGCTGTGCTCACACAAGAAGAAGCAGGAGTCGTGAAGCCCGTCTACTATGTTAGCCGAGCACTACAAGGACCAGAGTTCCGGTATTCACGGACTGAAAAGTTTGCCCTTGCACTGATTACGGCTGCTCACAAGCTCCGGCCGTATTTCCTCGCTCACCCGATCGTCATCCTCACCGATCAGCCTCT
Source organism: Amorphophallus konjac (assembly GCA_022559845.1). Taxonomy (NCBI): domain Eukaryota; kingdom Viridiplantae; phylum Streptophyta; class Magnoliopsida; order Alismatales; family Araceae; genus Amorphophallus; species Amorphophallus konjac. Next base: position 341,178,203 of record CM040119.1, read on the forward strand.
CCGGCAAATCCTTCAGAACCCTGATGCTTCCGGAAGGGTAGTCAAGTGGGCTATCGAGCTAGGAGAATTCGACATTAAGTTTCGACCGAGAACAACAATCAAAGCCCAAGCTCTCACTGACTTCGTCGCCGAATGCACCCTACCCACCGAGGACACGCCCGAGAAGTCCTCAGGGCCCATCTGGGAGTTATACGTCGACGGATCTTCCTGCGCGGCGGGCAGCGGCGCAGGATTGGTCTTACTCTCACCAGAAGGGATAGAGCTACGGTATGTGTAGACACGCCAAAATTGACGCTTTGTTGATTAAATCTCATGTCACTATGTTGACGCCCCAAAGTGAACTTCAATATTTCCATAATATTAAGTTTTTCTATTTTTTTTGTGGGTTTTTCGTTGCATTTGTTGCATTTTTTTTTGTGATTCACGACCTGAAGTAGGGCACGTTTTAAATAACGACCTTATCCAGGGCGTTTTTCAAAGAAAGGACGACCATGCGTCAGGGCGTCAATTCCTGGAAATATCATTTTTCAAAAATTAAGCGAAATAAGATGCATTTTATGAGTAACGTCCTTCCTCAGGGCGTGTTTTTAAGAAAAGCCTTGATCTAAGGCGTCTTTCAACATTTTTAAATGAAGAAGGGTTTTATTGCCAAAATTAAATTCAGGAAGAAACGCCCTGGTCTGGGTCGTGTTTTATGAAACACCTTTTGGGCCGGTCGTCAATTCTTGAATTGACGCCCTGTTTTAAGGCGTGTTTCACCTCCAAGCCCTTCTTTCTTCTGCCTTTCCCTCCTAGAGTCCTGCTTTGTTTGGTGTTATTGCTCGATCGGGCTCTTGCCTTTTGATAACCATTGCCATGGTTATCTCTTGCCCGTGTTTATCTTCGGATCTAAACCTTATTTAAAGGATTCATGGTCGATCCTTTAAGAGGTTACCAACGAAGCTTACCCACACCCACAGAGCTTTCCCAAAGTTTACCCGAGGACGAGCGCTTCTTCCTAGTGCCATCTGCTTCCTCGTCTTCCCTGTTCTGATTGCCCCTCTACTGTCATCAAGGGACAGCAGGGTGCTTTGTGGGTCTTGTTTTGTTTTCGTGTGTCTTTAGTCATATCGTCGCATCACTAGCATCAGGTTTTATCATATCATATATTTCCCTTCCCTAACTTTCTCTCTAGGGTTTTTTTTTAAAAAACCAAAAACAAGGTGCGCATGTGCCTTTCTTCCTTTCCTTATTACACGTCTTATTTGGGCTGGTACTACTGCACTTGGCTGATCTATCTTTTTGTTTGTTTTACTGTCTGTCTTGCAAGATAATCAAAGAGAAAACCCTTCTCTTCGGCCGGCCGATTGAAGAAGGAGGAAAGAATTCACACAATCCCGCGTTTTCATTCTTACCAGGTATTTGCGATCTCTCCCTATTAATATTGAGGTAACCCCTCTGGCGATCACATCTCCACTCTTGCACCACGTGCATGCTTTTTCCCTTTATTTAGTTTTGTTTTCATCATGATTATTACTGCATGTGATTGATATTTTATCATTATTTTGTGTGTGGAAGATTTTATGCACATCCACAAATTGGCGATCACGGTGGGACTCTAACTGTTTTCTTTTTGATTACCATCTCCTTTGGCACCCTCGTGTGCCCTTTCCCCATTGGCACCCACGTGTGCCCTTTCCCCTTGGTACCCTCGGTACCCTTTCCTTTGTGCCCCTCGGGCACCCTCCACCCTTCACTGTGCACTCTGCACACTCCGGGATCAGCCAGTTTGTGTTTGCATATCTCCCATAATTAACGCCTTCCACGAGGGCGTGTTTTGATTTCACGCCCTTCTCAAGGGCGTGTTTTAGTTGATTAACGCCTGCTCCAGTGGGCGTCTTTTGCATATCTTCTGTTGCTTTGTCGCTTAATTATTTTATCTGAGAATTCACGCCCCACCCCAGGGCGTGCCATTTCTTTTTAGCGCCTATCATCAGGGCGTTTCATTCATTTTTCCTGCCTTATTCATACTATCTTGCACTGTCTGAGAAGTCACGCCCCCATCCAGGGCATTTTATTGCGTATTGATGCCTGTCGTTGGGGCGTGTCTTATTCATTTGATGCCCTCCGGTGGAGGCGTCCTTTCATGACAGCGCCTAACTCCAAGGCGTGATTTTCTTCTCCCTGTGAGCCCCTCACAGAGTTTCACGACAGCCACACTGCCGTTTCTTGTTTTGGTAGCGACCTTTCCCAGGTCGTGTTTTTCCCCCTGCTTTGGTAACGGCCTGTTCCAGGTCATGTCCTTCCTGAGTTTCCACAGCACGCTGCTTACTGCCTTATTTGTGATTCACTGCTTGTCATATTGATCTGTCTTGATGTATTGCTGTGATTTACATTGGCTTCATTTTACTTGTGGGTTTTTTTGGTTGAGAGACCTCCTCTCTCTAGCCTAGGATTCCACACACCTTTCTTGGAATCGGGACAACCCTCCATTGAGCATTCCGTCTCTTTGGACCGAAATCCCTTTTCAAGACCTCCATAAGTCCCCGCACCCGTGGATTCCCTCACGGACGCCGGGCTGGTTGTACCCTCGAAGTACCCGGAGTTTAGATATCCTATTCGTTGGTGAAGAGAGAGAAACCTAGTTGACCCGGAGGTCACACTTGGATCAAACTAGGTTTCATTTGGCAAAAGAGTGAACTATTCACAAATAATCCACTTTAATCTCAAACATCCAAACATTAAAATCTTCCGTGCTTTCCAACATTGTTTGCATAACTTGGTTGGGTTGATTTGATTGAATTGGTTTGATTAAAGTGCCTTTTTTTGTGGTAATTCCTTCATTAAACATCCTCTCTCTTAAGAATGAAACTCCGTTCAGGTAAAATCATCAACATGTCGGGCAACGGGTACTCTTATGATGATGAGGATGAGAATGTATTTGGTCAATATGGTGACCCTTTCCAAGATTCGGTTTATTATGAGGGAAACTATCTCCCTCCTCATCCCCATTACTCACAAATTCATGTGGTTGATACCACTATTCATGAGGCGGACCCTTCGTCTCAAGTTCCATCTTCCAACACTTCGGGGAACCCTTCCCCATCCATTAATGTCACAGATTTGATCCAAGCTCTCTCCCAGTTGGATGACTCCCAGCGGCAAGCCATTCAGGCCGCCTTGAAGGGGAAATCCGTCCCTTCGTCTTCCTCTAATCCCCCTCCGGCCGTGAGTGGCCATCAGATTGTTAATGACCAAGCGGTCTTGCATCCCCCCTCCTCTCGTCCACAAACGCCTACTGCGGCCATGCCGGCCCAGCAGGCGAGCTATTCAGCGGTTAGGCATCAATCTTCCCAACCTCCTCGGATTCTACGAACGCCTATACCGCATTCTGTTGTTCAGAATCAGGCCCCGGCCGAGCCCGATACCAACACTCTCTTACTTCAGAAGCTGGCCAGCATGGAGGAGCAGCTCAAGAAGGTTACAGCAACTAAGAATGCTCCAGAAATTTCTCTTCCTACGTTGCCGGTGTTCCATTTACCACCTTCTGAAATGCCGAATTTTTGGCGATATAATGGGACGGGCAACCCATTCATTCATTTAAAGGATTTCCGATATGAGACTTCCTTTTGGCAAGACAATAAGGCCTCCCTGGCCTACTTATTCAGGAGATCTCTTGAGGGACCAGCCCTCGAATGGTTTTATTCTCTGGAGCCAGCTGATGCCGGCGATTTTGATGTTATTCAAAGAAAATTCTTGCAAAAGTACAGAGACCGGGTGGGACCTTCCCTTTCTGTTACAGATCTAGTCGCTGAGAAAATGAAGCCCGAGGAGGACTTCATCGTATTTGCTGATAGGTGGCGGTCTATGGTCGAGAAATTGAAGGACACTTTGTCGGAACAGGAGCAAGTGAAAATGGTTATTTCTAACGCAACTCCTCAATTCCGGCATATTTTGGCCATGAATCGGCTGACAACTATGGAAGAGCTCTATGAAAGAGCTCGTTATATACAAACACAAATGAAGGACTCGCCCATCATGGGCATGTTTGAGCCGAAGCCTCGGCTATTTAAAAAGAATACAAATGTCAACAGCGGGCCCACGACTGAGGGCACTGTCACAAATGAGCAGGTTGGCGTAGTTGGCCACCCCCACCACCAATCAAACCCACGACCTCCGCCACCTCCACAGCAAAACCCCCATTTTGCCTCCGCTCCACAACACCACTTCGCACCCCAACCTTCTTTTGCTCCATCACCAAGCCAAGCGCCCCGCACCGACCCTCCAGCACCACCACAATACCATCAAGTCCCTCCGCCTACCAACTATGGCCAACAACAACGGAGACCACCGCTTGGCCCCAAGAGGGCCCATTATCCGCCGCTCCCGGAGAGTCTCCCTGATATTTTTAATGCTTTGATGGCTGCCAACCTGCTCGTCCTACCAAAAGAAAGAACGGTGTGGCCCGCCAATGTTGACACATCCCGTTACTGTGCTTTTCACCGCGCCCCTGGTCACAACCTTGATCGTTGTTTCCACTTCAGAGATCATATTTATGATTTGAATGACAAGGGTGGCATTAATTGGGATGAAATTAGGCAATTCATCGCCACCATGAAAGAAAGAAGGCCTCCTCGGCAACAGCAAAATCAGCAACAACAGCAGCCAGCTCCGCAGCAAGTTCAGCCACAGCAAGCTCCAGCACCCCAGCAGGATATGGGGATCGTCCGTAATCCATTGCCGGAGCACGCTTCTAATCAACACGTGAACCCTGTCACGTCTCTCTACGAGGTGGAGAGAGGGCAGGGATGGCACGAAGAAAACGCCTCTGTCGGGGCATTTCACCATGATCCAACTCAAAATCGAACTCCGCGCCTTTTGCGCACCCCTCCTTCTTCTTCTGTCAATCTTCAATCAGGACGTTCTCTTTTACGCCCCGTCAACCCATCTACCCCCACCAATTCCACGGCCTTGCCGGCTCGCTCTCTTCTTACCCGCTTGCCACCCCCGCAACCTGCCACTTCTTCATCCATCACCAATCCCACACCCGCGCCGTCCAGGTCGCTCTTGCTTCGCTCACCGTCGACACCGGTAACACCCGCCACCACTACTTCCCCACCGGCAAGGGTACCTCCACCATCAGTGCAACCACCTTTTGTGCCCCGATCTCTCCTTATTCCACCACCCACTAACGCTCCTCGCATTCGGGTATCCCTCTCTTCTCCCACGCCTCCTGCGCGGGCGTCTTCGTCAAATACTTCTCCCATGCCTCCCGCGGGGGCATCTTTGTTAAACACCACTACCGTGCCTCCTACGGGGGCATCCTTTTCATTGAATTCCCCTTTGATTTCCCCCAGCAGGGTCTCTGCTACCAACATTCCTTCTTCTTCTTCCAACCCTCCTCCTATTTCTGCCCCGACAGAGGCGCGTCAAGGCGTGGCGCCGCTCCGCAGTGGACGGATATTCCACCGTATTTTCCCACAGAGAGAGCTAGAGCCCGTGCAGGGGCCGCAAGAGCAGGAACAGGAACAAGAATCAGTGCCAGGGACTCAGTATGATCTGTTAAAGCACTTGGACCGCACTCCCGCCAGGATTTCTATTCTTGAATTGATCAAACGGTCCACCACTCATCAGCTGGCTTTAAAGGAATATTTGCAGAAGGTCATGGTCAACGAAGACATTCCGGTCGAGCAAATAGTTACAGTCTTGACACCTGCTAGCAGTCAGCCGGCAATCACCTTCCATGAGCATGAACTAGCACCTATTCAGGCAAGAAAATATGCTCTTTGTATCACAGTCGACATCAACAAAGTGGCTGTCAAGCAGTGTTTGGTGGATACTGGGGCATCCATCAATGTTTTACCACCAAGCACTTTAAAGTTGTGCGGCATTCCGGAAGATCAAATTCGGCCATCCACTATAACGGTCACTGCCTATGATAATACCAAGAAGCCTCCTCTAGGCATGATCACTTTAAAAGTAAGTTTGGGTCCAGCTTCCATAACAGCAGATTTTCACATCTTGGACATGGATCCAACATTTAACGGCATTCTGGGCCGCCCCTACATACAGCAGCTTGATGCGGTGCCATCTACAAATCATCAGTGTATTAAATTCCCCCACAAGGGCCGCATTATCAAGGTGACCAGTATGCCGATCCTGCCAGAGGAAGATATTCATGCAGCTTCATCAGTTCCTTCCATTTGGCCAGCCAACAAGCCACTTTTGTCTGTGCTAGACGTCCCTCGTCCGTAACCGAGGCCATCTGAGACCGTCACCACAGTTGCTATGACGCCTCTACCTTCCAAGGGGAAGAAGAAAAAGAATATGATTAACACCCCTGGTTGGAACATGATGTTGAAAATGGGGTATCAAGACGGCAAGGGCCTGGGCGCCAATTGTCAGGGCAGGATCAGGCCCATTAAGCCGCAGAAATTGCTTGTACGAGGCGGCTTGGGCTATAAAGGGCCCGGTAAAAATGAAGAAGAGCCATGGGCTTTTATGACTTCTACTTTAAAGCCAGATCGCCAGCCACTCACCTGGACATTGAAGACACATTTTGTCACGGGTGGCATTCATAATGATGAGCAGACGACTATGATTACTTCATTGCTGGATTGTCAGGATGTTCACGCCAGACAGTTTGCTCGTCATATTGCACCACTGGCTACCTACAAGGCCCTGGAGTCTTTAAGGCCGGACAAAAGAAGGAAAATGGACGATCCGGAATGTGATTGGTACAGGTGGTTCGACCTGAATGACATCACTATTTCTTTAAGCCGCCTGTTCATGCCGACATATCCGAAATGGCCGCCACTAATTCAAGAACTGATTGAGATGCCAGCTGTGATTGCAAACAAAAGGCAGTTGCTAAGTGACTTTACAGATACAGGGGAGCCAGATGTCCCTTTTGAAGAAGGTTTTACCGTGGATAGGCTGTGGGCCGGCCTCTTTTTCCTCACTTCTGTGAATCCATCTTTGCTGGCTTCTTTATACTCCCGTTGGTTTGGTCACGTGCCACGACCACCACCGATCATAATCAACTTGTCTCCCGATTCAATTCAGATTTCCCTCCCGATTCCTCCTTCGCTCCGCGAGCAATTTTCCACACTCCCCATCTCGCCCCAGCGTGGGCCATCACTAATTGAAGCTTTCTCTGATCTTGCAATTTCCACTCACCCTGCTATTCTCCCTTCACATTGCTTTCTACTTGAAAAAGAAAATAAAAATGAAGAAAAAGATAAAAACGAAAAAAAAATGCCGATTTTCCAACTTTCCAATCCTCCATTTCTATTGAGGAGACCTCCTATCTTTCTCCCGAGTGCGTCCCGACCCAGGGGCCGCTCTTCCAAGATTCCTTGGTAAGTCTTTTCTCCCCCTCCGGTGAGGGGTCCTCCGCTGTATCACCTCCTGTATCCACTTTTTCACCTCCTTCTTTCCTTTCTAATCAGCCTAGTTGCTCTTCTTCTTCGTCTTCCTCTTCTTCTTTTAATAAAATTCATGGGGTAGATTCACACAAGAAGGCCAAGGGTAAGCAGATTCCTCGTAGGTTTTTGTTGGAATTGGCCATCAGATGCCAAGCTTGTTTAGCTCTCCCGGAGTTTGTGGAAGATCCAATTATCCTGCCAGAGTTAGAATATGAAGATGTTGTTGCTTCTTATGAGGGTTTGGGCGTTTATGAAATTATGAATGATGAAGACCCTATTGAAGAGGGGGATGAAAATTATGAAGAATATGAGGACGAGGCTGATGCTTTTGCTAGTGGAATGAGAAGATTCGACGAACCATCAGCCTCCGTAGAAGAACCTACCAAAGAAATTAATCTGGGCACCGAGGAAGACCCTAGGATTGTCCTCATTAGCAAAAATTTGCCGCCCTCCGAAGAGGAGGCGCTCATTTTAGTTCTTCAAGAATACAAAGACACGTTCGCATGGAGTTATGAAGATATGCCTTGATTAGACCCTGCGCTCGTTGAACACCGTCTTACACTTAAGCCAGGGTCTATTCCGGTCAAACAACGGTTGAGGCGTTTCCACCCTAGCATGGCTTTAAAGATGAAAGAAGAGGTCGATAAGCTCCATAATGCTAGATTTGTTAGAGTCGTCCTTTATCCCAATTGGGTGGCTAACATCGTCCCGGTTATGAAGAAAGATGGAAAAGTTTGGATTTGCATAGATTTCCGGGACCTCAACCGGGCGTGTCCTAAGGATGACTTCCCCCTCCCTCATATTGATGTGTTGATTGATAACACGGCAGGATTTGAGACTCTTTCTTTCATGGATGGCTTTTCAGGCTATAATCAGATTCGTCTGGCTGAAGAAGATCAAGAGAAAACTTCATTCACTACACCATGGGGCACATATTGTTATGTGGTCATGCCCTTTGGACTTAAGAATGCTGGAGCCACTTATCAAAGGGCTATGATGGCTATTTCTCATGACATGATTCATATTTATATTGAGGTGTATGTGGATGACCTGGTTGTGAAATCAAGGACAAGGATTGAGCATCCTGGGGTTCTGGCTAAGGTTTTGCAGAGATCCCGAGAATATCAATTGAAAATGAACCCCAAGAAGTGCGTATTTGGCGTTTCTTCAGGGAAATTTCTTGGTTTCATTGTTAGCAAGAGGGGAATTGAAGTTGATCACAACAAAGCAAAGGCCATCAGAGATATGCCTCCTCCCAGGAATTTGAAGGAAGTTCGAGGATTAATCGGGAGGTTGCAATTCATTCGCCGCTTCGTCTCCCAGCACTCGCAGAGGTGTAGGCCGTTCTACGAGCTTACTAAGCCGGGAGTCAAGTTTAATTGGGATGACAAATGTCAGGCAGCCTTTGACGGATTAAAAGATTATTTGGCCAATCCTCCTGTCCTGAGGCCACCAATTCCAGGCAAACCACTTGTTCTTTATGTTTCTGTCCTGGATGACTCTGTAGGCGCTGTCTTATCTCAAGTGGATGAGAAAGGTAAGGAGAGGGCAGCATACTACTTGTCTAAACTTCTTAACCCCTGTGAGCAGAGGTACTCAGCCATGGAGAAGACTTGTGCAGCTTTGGTTTGGGTAGTTCTGAAATTAAAACACTATTTCCTAGCTCACGAGGTTCACCTCATTGCACGCATGAACCCAATTAAATTCCTCCTTGAAAAATCTGTCCTCACTGATCGATTAGCACGCTGGCAAAGCTTCCTTTCTCAATTTGACATCACTTACATTCAGCAAAAAGCTATCAAAGGTTATGCCATTGCCGAACATCTTTCTCACCACCCTCTCCCCCGCTTTGATCCTGTCAATTCAGAGTTCCCAGATGAAGAATTAATGTCCGTTAATCAACCCCACGATCCTATGTGGACATTATATTTTGATGGAGCTCTTAATTCTCAAGGAAGAGGGATCGGCATGGTTCTTTTAACACCTGAAGGGGTCACCATTCCATTTGCTGCTCGGCTCACTTTTCCCGTCACCAATAACATAGCCGAGTATGAAGCTCTTTTGGCCGGTCTTCAAACCGCTCATCAATATGGTGTCACTCATTTGCGAATTATCGGTGACAGTCAGCTTATTCTGCATCAGGTGTTGGTCAAGTGCCACACTATCAATCCTAAGCTCAAGCCCTACCAGGAACTCGCTTCAGCCTACGCCAAACTCTTCACTAAATTGATCTTCGTTCATGTCCCGCGTAGCCAGAACATCTTGGCTGACGCACTTGCTTCTTTAGCTTCCGCTTTAGTCTTCCCTCCTGAGCGTGATTTTCATGTCCCCCTGATTCATCAGCGTGATACTCCAGCTATTAAGGATCGTGCTTTTCTCGATATTAGGGATCAGGTGCTTGAGAAAGTTAGACGGAAAGAAGCTCTTGAAGGCAAGGAAGTCATGCTATTGGATTGGCAAGAAGAGTTGGCTGACGAAGAGAAACCTTGGTATTATGAGATTGCCAGATACTGTAATGATCAGTCTTATCCCGAGGAAGCCACCGCAGAAGAAAAGAAAGCAATTAGAAGAGTGGCTCAACGTTATACTTTGGTTGGAGGTGTGCTCTACAGAAGAGGGCTCACCGGTGTTTTATTGAGATGCCTCGATGATGATGAATCTTGGAAAGTTGTGGAAGAGGCGCATTCTAGTGTGTGTGGTGGTCATGTGAACAGCCAGATGCTAGCTAAGAAGATTCTTAGACTAGGGTTCTATTGGCCCACTCTAGAAGAGGATTGCTCTATCTACGTTCGTAGGTGTGTTAAGTGCCAACTGCACGCCGACAAGATTCATTCTCCTGCTTCTTCACTCCATCCTACGTCCTCCCCATGGCCTTTTTCCATGTGGGCTTTTGACATCATTGGACCTCTTGGTGACTCGAATCTCCTCATAAAGCAAAAGTCGTTCATCCTGACGGCAACGGAGTACTTCACCAAGTGGGCGGAAGCAGAAGCTTACGTGGAAATTAAAGCGTCAACCATCTGCAAATTTATCATGAAGAACATCATCACGAGGTTCGGGATCCCGAATACCATCGTCACCGACAATGGACCTCAATTTATCTCTCAAGATCTCAAGGATCTCTGCAACAGGTACAACATTGCATTGCATCATTCTTCTCCCTATTATCCGCAGGGCAATGGCCAAGCAGAGGCCACTAATAAAACCTTGATCAAAATTGTTAAGAAGACGTGCAAGGCTAATAAATTTGCGGACTGGCCAGACAAGCTGGTTGAAGCTCTTTGGGCCTACCGCACTTCCATTCGAACTCCCACTGGGCAAACTCCTTTCGCCCTTACTTATGGAATGGAGGCAGTAGTCCCTTATGAGATTCTTATTCCCTCTCTGCGAGTACAATTGGACAAGGAGCTCTCTATTGATGAGCGTCGTGATTCACTCCTTGTCCAGTTGGAACTCCTTGACGAGAAGCATCTGGTCGCCACTGAGCATGCGCGCGTTTATCAAAACAGGCTCTCACGTTTTTATCAAAAGAAGGTAATTGAGAGAAAATTTAAGGTCGGTGAAATGATAATCAAAAGAATTTTTGTAAAACCCGGTGGCCCTCGTTCAAAGCTCCAACCAAATTGGGAAGGGCCGTTCGTCATAAAAAATGTTTATCCTGGCAATGCTTATAAACTGGTTAATGCTGAAGGAGAGGAATTGACTCACCCATGGAATGGTTTGTATATCAAGAAATATTACCCCTGAACAAAAATCCAAACAAAAATTGAAAACTTCATAAAAATCCAAAGAAAATAGAAATCTCCCAAATAATCCAAAAAAAATCGAATATTTTCAAAATCAAAACAAAAAAGTTTTCTTTCATGGTTTTCCTTTTGGGTTGACATGGCATACAAGGGTCCACGGTCCGAAAGGTCAAAATTCAGAATCCATTCATCAGTCTTGCTAATTTAAAATGGGAGTTGACCCCGCACACACAACACACTTTACTCTTGAGCTCAAGCAGTGCAAAATCTGATGGAAAGTCGAAACCGGACTAAAGGCGAAAGACGATATCCATTCTTTTCTTCTTCGGCCCACAAGGGAGGAAGGGAGGTCTCGAGGTAGACACGCCAAGCCTATCCGCCGCCCTAGTAGGAGGAAGTCAGGGCCCAAAAGGGAACAAATGCCACAAAAAGCCCAAGTACAATTAGGCTGTTCATCAATGCAAATCAATTCCAAAGTGAAAGTCAAATGGTGAAAAGAAAAACATGTCAAGAGGGCAAAGTCCCCGCAAGGAAAACCTTGGGCGTATGCATGCAATATGAAAAGAGGCAAAAGGCAACAAAACGTCCCTACGCCAAAGACCGAACCCCAACAGGCATAGGATAGGGGAGGTAGCTTTGCCTCAGGCATCTCTGAATCTTTTGTGGACTTCCATATATCTTCTCTTTTATTTTTGGAAAAGTCATGAACCAGCAGAATGGTCGAGACAAACCGAAGAGAATGCACTGCACGAAATCTTGTGTATAAGTTTAATTATATGCACGCCAATCCCCCTTTTAATTATTCAAGAAAGGTTAATGGATCTTAGATGATGACCAAGTAGGGCCCACCACCTTAAGGGCTTTATCAGTCCAATTTGGGAAGAATAAAATTAACGCCTTTGATAAAGGCGCGTTCATATTAATTCACGCCGCCTCCGAGGGCGTCTTTTACTATAGTAACGACCTAATCTAAGGCGTGTTTTTCAGAAAATCCCAAAAAAAATATAGATAATGAAAAGAACAAAAATAAATTCTTCATGTTGCATGAATTGCACTCTTGCCTGGACATCTTTTAATTATTGTTTGCATATGTGTGATTGCATGAGGCATCTCCCAGTTTTGGTTATTTCATTTTTCCTTATTTAATTAAAGGCTTGGCCCCTTGACCCATTATTAAGGTCAGAATATTGACACCCCTTGCTCATCGGGCAAGGGGCCAAGTCGAACAGATGAATTAACCTGTTTGTTCAAGTGAAAACCGCAGCTGCAGATACAGGGCAAAGTAAAGCAAACACGAGGAACGTGGAAAGAAAAAGTACACAAACACAAGTCCACAACCACACAAGTGCTCAGGTAACAAAAGCTCAAATCTCATATATATCATCATGTCTATCATGTACAGGTGTGAGGGTGGAGGAGTACAAGTACAAAACTCTCAGCTCTCACCTCCACCCTCCTCTACTCTCCTGCTCTCAACCTCCTCCTCACTGTCCCGAGCTGGCGCTGGTGGAGGAGGCATAGGCCCCCGTGAAGAAGCCGGAACCCGAACGTGTCCCCCTGCCTCGCTCCTCTCTCGGAGGGAAGAACCCGCCACGAAGGTGGAGCTGGTGAAGGAGTACCCCGCAGCCCGTGCTCGCTCACGGCCTCGCTGCAACCGCTCCTCGGACACTCGCAGCCACTCCTGGGAAAGGATCAACTGTGTCCTCGAGTCCGCCAGCTCACGCTCCCGTGCCGTCAGCTGCTCCTGGAACCGGGCACGCTCCGCCTGGTGCTCCTCCCGCTCACGAGCCCGCTCCTCGCGCTCCCGAGCACGCTCCGCCTGGTGCTCCTCCCGCTCACGAGCCCACTCCTCGTGCTCCCGAGCACGCTCCCTCCTCTCTATCTCCAGGGCAACTCGCAGCTGGCCACATCCTGAGGCAGCTCACTGCGTCGCCTCAGGGTCCTCTGAAGCTCTACGATCTGCTGATCGCGGATCGACAACTCGGTACGTGCCGCCTGTAGCTGAGCAGCCTACAAACAGGTAAACAAATCATCAGTTCCACAGTTCAATAATTCATGAAATGAAATAACAACATGTGGCTGAAGGTAGATCACGCACCTGAGAGTTCGTCATGCGGAAGCCCTCATCCACACAGGTCATGGCTGCTCGGAGCTCCTCGACTTGCAAAACAAATTTCATCAGTGCACAATTTATATCTAATCATTATTTGAATGAGGTTTTGAGTTCAGAATTTACCCGTGAAGCAAGGTCGCGCTCCGACGCCTCGGCTCGCGCTATCGCGCCGGCCAGCTGCTCTGTTAGTGCAGTCACCTCTGCACTAGGCCCCCTCGAGCTGGAGGCCTCCCCCGGATCTCTCCTCACTGCTCCCTGCTGGGCACGCTGCATTCATTAAGACCGTCAGTGGCTAATCATTAATTCAACAAAAATTCATTTGCATATAGGAATAATTTAAACACTCACCAGGGTCTCCAGGTCTGCCCGTGTGGCGGCCAGCTGGTCCTCCAGGCCATGTAGATGGGCCTGGGCATCCATAGCCGCTATATCTCACGCATCCTGCATTCATCACATATTAGTTGCATAATAGACATGTATAAGCATCGGCATTTAGAAATAATTGCATTCACACATACCCCTAAGACCTTCATCTGAGGTCTGCCGGCGTGAACCTCCCAGTAGCGCCGGAGGTACTCGGAGCTGTCTATCGCCTGGGAGGTGACTCGAGTCCCGCCTCGCTGCCAGTCTCCGTATTGCTTCGCGAACCGAACCCTCCAGTCGATCGCTTTTGTGCGACCGCGGGTCTTCTTGCCAATCCCTCGAGGCTCCCCGACCTCGATCCATTCCTGGTGCAAGCCCAGGGTCCTCATCACCAGCCTCAGCCGTAACGGCTCAATCTCGCTCAGACAATGAATCCATAACTCACGCCCGAAGCGAGGTCGCCCCGATACGACCCAGGGCTGGCCCTCATCCGTCATCCCCTCATACGGCCTCCACTGTACCTGCATTCATGACATACATATCATCACTTCATCACAAGCATAATAAATTCATAATAAACACAAAAAGAAATGCATAACATTCATTCATACGTACCAGCGAGGGCGGGAAGTCACGGAACTCTCTCCGTAAAACCCATAACTCGTAACCGAGTGGGGCGCCGAAGATCACTGGTAACCAACGCCGTGCCAGAGGGAAAGCTCCCTCACCTCCGGGCCGTGGGTCGACGCGTCCCATCGGCATGTACAAGTGGCTCCACACCTGCATCCATGCATTGCATTAGTAAGGCATTCATTTGCATGAAAAGAAAAGGAAAAAAGGAAAATAAATACCTAAAAAAAGGTGAGAAGCCACTGACGGTCGTCTCACGTCCTGTCCCCGTGGACAGGTCCGCCAGCAGGTGTGCCAGCAGCGCCGCTCCCCAGGCGTAGGTGCCAACTCTCTCCAGGTCCTCGAGGATCGCCAAGAACCGACAGTTGATCACGTCGGCTTTCGTCCCCAGCAGTAATCTATCGAGCAGCAGCAGCAGGAATCTCCTCAGATCTCGGTCAGCTCTCTCCTGGTCAGTCGGGTCCTGGCAGTAAACCGCTCTCGCCCCGTCGGTCAGCCGCTGTGCAAACTCGTCCAAGGTCTCCCCTGACCTGTGTCTAGCATCTCCCAAACCCATCACCGTGGTCAAATCTATGCGAAAAATGGTCCTACACTCACTAGGTACCTCGTAAACCATATCTAGCCCTAGCAGTCTCTGGGCCATCTCCGTATAGTCAGAATAGGTGAACCCGCTCACGGCCTCACCATCCACTCTCAGCCTGGTGATCCTAGTCACATCCTCTAGGGTAGGAACCATGTGCCCCCAGGGCATCAGGAAAGCACGACTAGCCCTATCCCATCTCTCCCGCAAAACCTGAATAAGTGCTAGGTCAGGCCTAAACGGCTCGATAGACAGGAAGGCCCCAAATCCCATAGTATCTACCCTGGCCCTTTGAAAGTCGGGGAGACCGTGGTATGCTGCCCGGACCATGACCCACGAGATCCTGGTCCTCATCAACCCCTGCATGCACAAATAACAAATTTTGTTTAAAACTGTGTTGTTTATTCATGATGAATCTCATTAATTGCCTTGCTTTAAATGTTGAGGGTTGAGCTTAATTCACGACCATTCTCAGGTCGTGCCTTTTTAAATTCACGCCCTGATGAAGGGCGTGCTTCTTGATCACGTTTGAATTCACGACCTGACCAAGGTCGTTTCTTCTTTAAGAGACGCCTCTGAGAGGGACGTGGTTCTGTGCTTTTAATTCTATTTCCCATGGTTTTGTAATTAACGACCGCTCTTGGGTCGTTTTCTGATTGAGTCACGCCCCTGTGGGGGGCGTTGTTTTCGTTGGGTTGGTTAATTTAAAAAACTCAATTAATGAAGAGACGACCTCTGGTTTGGTCGTCTCCTGTTTACTTTACGCCCTGCTAAGGGGCGTGGTTTTACAGGATTTTTCAGAAAGTGAAAGAAAATGACAGCATGCACAATAATTCATGGAATATTGTCTTTAATACATGTAAAGGCATGGAATTACTGAAAATAAACAACATGAGCAAGGATAACGAATTTTAAATAAACGACCTACTACAGGGCGTTTTCATGAGGTTTAATTATAATTTACGCCCTGGGGCAGGGCGTTTCATGTTCAAATCACGCCCTGGTGGGGGGCGTTTCTTTCCTGGGTTGCAGGTTTCAACCCGACGGCTATGGAAATTCAAATAAAAATGAAATAAAAATAAAAAAAATGGAAAAAGGGTTCGGGGCTTACCTTCTTGTGTCTCTGAATCTGAGGGCATGGCCGTGGCTACCATGGTCGCCGGAGCTGGCCACGGGGAGCGAGCGCCGCCGTGGGCGGTGGCTCCTGGCCGTATTCTTCTTCTTCTCCTCATCCTTGTTCTCCTCCTTGTTCTCCTCCTTGTCCTCCTTCTTCTTCTTCACCTTCGTCTTCTTCTCCTTCTTCTGTTGCTTCACCTGCTGCTTCTCCGGCCTCGTCACCGGCCACCGCTGCGGGAGCTTCTTCGGCCTCGTCGCCGGCCACCGCCACGATGGCGAGTTCCTCCTCGGCGTGGGCAACCTCCAGATCAACGACCTCCGGGGCATTGATGCGCTGCCGTTTGTGGGCTCCTCCGGCCATGGCTAGGGCTAGGGGAATGGGAGAGAGAATGAGAGAGATTGAGAGAGGATGAGAAATGGGGTTTTTCGTTTCGGTTAGGGTTTCAGAAAGAGGAAATGAGACGGTGGAAGGAAGAAGAAAGGGGCTGAAGCCTTTTGAGATTCGAAAAGAAGACACGCCTTTTGGAAGGGCGTCTTTTATGAAAGAAACGACCACAAATGTGGGCGTGTTTTACAAATGGACGACGTCGAGTAAAGCGTTAATTTCTCTTGCATGGGGAATGATAACCGTTGTCAGACGCATTGAAGAGGCGTTGATTGAGGCGATGAAGTAATTATTGCTGTTTTTTGATTAACGCCTGAAGTAAAGGCGTCTCTTTTATGGAACGTGGCTAAGGAATGGGCGTTACTTTTGGGGTTTAACGAATATGGTTTTTTGAATTCAAATCAAATAACGCCCTGTTTTAAGTCGTTATTCAATTAACGCCCTTTCTGGAGGCGTTATTTTATCCAGGCTGAACATTGGAAGCGCCCTGAGTAAGGGCGTCCTGTTATGAATTTACGCCCTTTCTGGAGGCGTTATTTTCAACAGAGCGACAGGTTTTGGAGGATTTGATCTGAAGCACTGAAATTGGCTCAATCAAGGAACAATCTTTATTATTGAATTGATAGAAAGAATTACATTGTCTAATGAGCCACCTTGGGCCTGAGCTTTCTCAAAGCTATTACATAAATTTTCCACTCTTCTTTGTCTTCATCCAGATTCTCTACAGGTTGATGCAGTTTATTGATTTCCCACAAGGCTTGGATCGTTGTGCATTCTTCGCCATCCTCGTTGCCGCCGAGATCCCGTGTCTTGATTGGAGGAAGGTGAGATGGGTCTTCAAGGATTTGCCGTGGAAGCCCGAGTTGAGGAAGGCACCGATGTGAGTTGTACAAGACAAATTCCGAAGCACCTATGAGACGAAGGTCCGTCCCGGTGGAGAATCGTGCACGAAGTTCCTGCATTTTAAGTATTCCCGGGGCGCAAGTAAAGAGTTTTTTTGGCATTACCTTTAGGTGTTCCCTCCATTCCACTCTCTTCTTGATTTGAGGAATTCGGTTCGTCACCCGATTGCTTATTCCTAGCGAGCCGGTAATATAGGAGAGTGGGCTCTTTGAGAAAATCCTAGATGGTTGTTGGGCCTCATCACATGGATCGAAC
Organism: Amorphophallus konjac; assembly: GCA_022559845.1. Lineage (NCBI taxonomy): Eukaryota > Viridiplantae > Streptophyta > Magnoliopsida > Alismatales > Araceae > Amorphophallus > Amorphophallus konjac. Next base: position 341,195,700 of record CM040119.1, read on the forward strand.
TTGAAGTGGAGATCTACCCAACTAGAAAGGGCTAGCATGCATCCGTATATGGGCCTTCCCATTGCCGCCGAAGTGAGCCCACTATAGAGGTAGGCTAGGATCGCCGGTCCAACTCTTTCTTCTTCCCACAAGCTCACTACCGCGCTTACTTGGGTTTCTTCGAGGAAGTCCTCCGTGGATGGGAATAGGAGTGCTCCTGCTAAGCACACCACGAAGGCCTTTGTGACTCTTTCTATCTCTTCCTCCTCTTTAGCATGATCCGCTCTCTTGTATACCCACGAGGCGAGCTTCAAGAGGTTGATTCCTTTGTTGACCTTGATCTGATTCACTAAGTTTGGGCTAGGTATCAATGAGATAAGTAACTCTTGTGAGGAGATTGGCCTTGGCATGATGGCCATCTTTTCTTCTTCTCCTTGTTTCATCCTCTTCAAGCCTAAGATCAACTATGTTTCTTCCAATAAGATGGTGGCTTCAAAAGTGGAAAAGAGGAAGGTATGGGTGGAAGGGTGCCATATTTCTATAAGAGCTCCTATGGCAACCCAATCTAAGTGGATTTGATCATGATGCTTGGCATGGGTAATTAAGCCTAGAAGATGCCACCTTGCTACAAAGACCCTCATGTCAGAAGAGAATTTAGAGAGGAGGAGGGGCAGCCACTTTATCTTTGTGAACCTCCTAGCTCCGGGCATATTTGGATAGTCCTGTGGAAAGCAAAAGCAAGAACAAACAGAGCAGAAGAGATGAGAAGAAAGAACAGTGATGATATAAGGATGAAAGAAAGAGCAGAAGCAGTTAGCTTACCTGGTTTAATGCTATTCGGCTGCTTATGTGCCCGTTGATCTCAGTAAGTCTGGGAGTAGAAGCCTTCGACCTTTTGATGGCTCTGTCCATAGCCGCTGCAGAAGAAGTTCGAACGGCAGAACCTGCAAACAGAAGCAATAGCAGAAGAATTCAGAGGATTTGATTTGATTAATTCTTGAGGAAAGCCTGCCTTTATTATAGAAGGTTGAACCCTAAGTTTGTTCGGAATTGCAGTGTTTAATTGGCATTAGAACTGTGTTTTGCTCTCGATTTGGAAACTGAAGTTTGTGGTTAATTAACGCCTTTGGTAGGGGCGTCAATTTCTTAGGTCGTGTTTTATGTAACGCCCTCTCATGGGACGTTTTCTTCTTGAGCTATGGTTGCTGTTAACGCCTTTGTGAAGGGCGTGTTTTAAAATGGACGCCCTAACGTCGGGCGCTTTTCATGATTTTGACGCCGTGAGGTGCAGGCGTGTTCTTGTGAACTTATGGGTTTGGTTTTTCTATATATGCTTTGATGAACTTAAGTGCTGTTATTTTATTGAAATTGTTTTATTTAAGCACTTATGATCATTTTTTGGAGAATCAAGATTATTTATGATCATGAAAGGACTGATGAGTATTGAGTGCAGAAGTTTTGCAGGTTTCGAGGTGCTTGGATATGTGGGAGTACCATTATGCTGTTATTGTATCATTTTCCTGTAAGCATTGTTACTATATGATATTTACATTATTATAACATATCAGGGACCTTGTGGTTCTGATGAACTTGGAATTTGAGTTCCCCTTCATCAAAAACAATGATAATTCCAGGAGAGTCTTGATCGCACGGATAGGCCGTTGAGTCATTAAAAGGTTGGGGACGATGGTTCCTCTTTTTGAGTTGATGCGTGGACAAACGAGGTTCGGCTTAGTATTAGCTTAGAGAGTTGGATTCTTGACCAAATCTAAATGGCTTAGCAATATTATCCTTGATTATTTTCTATTTTTGTTTGTTTTAATTTTTCTTTTAGCCCAGCATGCATCATGTAGGACTTTGAGTTTCATGATGAAAATCTTTATATTATGGCAATAATGAAGGTCACTTGCTCTTGATTGAGTTGACATGAGATATTCCATTCCAAATCAAGTACTTCATTCTCTTTGAAGCCGCTCAGGCTGATTCCTTGAAAATGTCCTTTTGTTAGAACTCCATCCGAATTCTCTTTATTTTCCTGCGAACTTACCTTGGTTGTAGCACGTCCACATTGGCTGGTAAACGCTCTCCAACGGTCTTTCCCTGTCGTGCCCACGCGCACACTTTTACTTTCCTAGTTTAATTTCCTTTATCCAGCAAATCGATGCTTCCTTGGAATTATTCAGAGTTGTTTCATTCAGAATCTTGGAAAGATTTCCAGTGCTCAGTGTCTGAGGTGTGTTGTAATGCCCCGGATTTTTCGGATATTTTTCAGATCATTTTAGTGGGTCTCGGAGTGTATTTTGTGCTTTACACGTGTTTTTCCCTGATGTGCCTTCGGAACTCTTTGCAGGGCAAACCGTGGCGTTCTCCGACTCCGGGACAGTACCACTGCGTTGTGTTCCTTCCGAGGATCGCGGAGGTAATTTTTCGTAATTTTCTGAATTTATCGAATTTTCGGGTTTTCCTATATATACTAACCCTTTCCTCTCTCCCCCTCTCATTCTCTCTTTCTCACTCTCTCTCTTCTCTCACGCCCTCTTTCTCCCCTCTCTTCTCCGGCGGCCGACGGAGCGAGGCGGGGGCGAGGCGGAGGCGGCGCGGGTGAGGACGCGGGCGAGGATGGGCGAGGATCGAGGCGGTGGAGGCGTGTGGGAGCTCGTGGCGCGGTCGCGAGCCGGCGAGGGTTTCACGGCGTTTCTTCGCGGATCGGCGAGCTCGAGGCGCGAAATCTTCGGTGGAGGTAGGGTGATGGTTCCCCAGCTCGTGCACTTCCTTTCCCGCGAGTTTCGTAGGCCGTGGTGAGCCGAGCGGGTGGAATCGGGGTTTTTGGGCAAAACCCATGTTTTAGGGCTTGTGGGCCGATCTCCCGTTTCATTGCGTTTTTGGCCGATCCGAGGCCGTAGATGCATGCTAGGGGCTTCTGGGGAGCTTCCCCCTTGTTTTCCCCCTCTCTTGTGGAGGTATGGGGGCGTGGGACGAGTTTTGGGTCGTTTCCCGCCGTAGCGTTCTCGGAAGGAAGTGACGGTCCTTCCAGTGGCCGTCACTTGGTGTAACGCGCCTAGGCTGGGCCGTTACATCCCCCTTCTGTTGGCCCTTGGTGGTCTGTGGGTGTGACGGTCCCACGATAGACCGCCAGGTGCTGTGACGCACCAGGGCTAGACCGTTAGAGTCTCTTCCGTTGGTTTTCGGGTCAGGCGTGTGACGCACCAGGGCTGGCGCGTCACAGCCTTGTGACGCCCCAGGGTGGGTGCGTCACATTCCCTGTTGCCCAGCTGAGGGCTGGGGGTGTGACGGTGCCCTCTGGACCGTTACATGCTTGTAACGCGCCCAGGGTGGGCCGTCAGAGCCGTTTTTATCCGTTGGGGAGGGCAGCGTGTGTGACGCGCCAGGCCAGACGCGTTACATCCGTGTAACGCGTTGGGGCAAGCGCGTTACATCCTGCTTTCACGCTGAGAGCGTGAGGCGTGTAACGCACCAGGGCAAGCGCGTTACATTCGTGTAACGCGCTGGGCCAGGCGCGTTACATCCTGTGTTTCTTCGGGCCGTGTAACGGCCTGCGTTAGGCCGCCGGGTGGATGTGACGGTCTCGCCTAGACCGTTACAACCCTGTGACGGCCTAGGGTTAGACCGTCAGGCCTTGTGTCGTTCCGAGGCGAGTTTTTGTGTTCTCCGCCTTGCCCCGCAATGTGTGGATCCCTAGTCGACCCGGTTGGGACCCAGTGGTCGACCTGCGGTCTTGTGAGTGTCCCTGACACCCGTGGGTTTCTGTGTCCGTGTTTTGAGGGTGTCTGGAGGACCGTGTTATCTCGTTTAGCGTGCCCGTAGGGTTGAGAGTCCGGGTGACTTCTCGCGTGCTGGGCCTTCGTGTTACGCTCGATCGAGTCACCGTGTATCGGTGTGTGTGCGGTGGGGTGTCCCCCGCATGCCGTGAGTTTCTTTGGAAGGCGATTCCCATGTGGGCCACGTGGTTGGTCTTGGACTGCGAGTCCAGTTATCCGGCCTGGGGCTGGAGGTTTCCCGCTTGCTTCAAGATGGGAAATCGTCGCGGCGGCTTGTGTGCTGCCTTGGGAATCGTGCTTCTGCATTTTCCGTGTGGCCCGTGTGAGTGGCCTTAGTTCTTTGTGCTCCCTCTCCGAGGGAGTGGTCTTGGCAACTCGTGTGTTGTCTCGGCACTCGTGCTACCGTGGTTTCAGACCTAGAGATGGGGCTAGATCGACGGCCTTGTGCTGTTGCGTGCAACGGTCTTGACCCCGAGTCTTGTGACTCAAGGACCGTTGGCTGTAGTGTGTCTAGAGGACTGTCCAGAGTCCAGTGGCTTAGCGCCACTTGAGTTTTCTCGACTCTAGCGCACGGTGCGTGCGTGACCGTGGACTGTAAGTCCTGTTTCTTCTCCGACTGTGGTCACCGTGTGATGGGGCCGGTACGTGGGCTGGTCCCCGTACGTCGTCGGATTCGGACGTTGTGTTCCGTTGAGAGTCTACTCCTTCAGTGACCCTCCACTAGTCGTAGCCCACCAGTACGAGGTGCTGGTCTCACCAGGGAGTGGTGTACGGGCTGACCTTTAGAGACGGTTTGTGGACCGGTTACCGTTGGGCCCCACGTCTTGCAGCCAGAGTCCGGCTGAGGGGAAAACCGGTCAGAGGGCCAGACCAGGGACGCGCGGTCTGTGTGTGCACACGTGGTTGGGGGCGGTTGGACCCACGTCGACGGACGTGACCCCAGCTAGTCACTTGTTTGTGGTTACTTGTACGGTGTTCGCGCCTCGGGTAGGACCTACCACGTCAGGCGGTTCACCTGCGGTGCGGTGTAAGACGTCAGGGGACGCTACCGGCTGTGCTTCTAGTGGGTGGTACTCCTGTCGAGTACGGAGTGACAGACTATCAGTTTCCGTGATTTCGACCTTCGGGTTTTCGGTCGTGTTGACCGTTGAGTTCGGTTGTTTCGCTGTGGCGCGTGTGTTGGTTTTCGCGCCAAGGGTCTAATGCTAGTGGCTTTACCGAGGTTGGGTCTTGTTGTGCGGTACCCGCGATCGGATGGTCGGGGTTGCACCTTGGACAGCGTGTCCAGGTCGGCTGTGTCCGAGGGACAGGCCTCTACGGCGTGGTTGCCGTGTGTTCTTGCTTCGGTAGGTGGTACTAGTGTGGTTCGGTAGCTTCGACTGCGTGATCGAGGTGTGCCTTCTGGTACAGTAGGAGTAGCTGTAGTGCCGAGTTTTTGACCGGCCACCGGTTTGCTGTTCCTGCTGTAGTTGTAGCTTCCTTTCCGCTACCGCCGTTGTTTCCGGTTGGGGTTCCGCGGGATCCCTGCTGAGTCTCTGTTTTGGAGACTCATTCCCTGCTTTTCAGGTGTAGCGGTTCTTCCTCGTGGTTCGAGGGTGCGGAGCGGAGGTTCTCAGTTTCCAGCTTGCCGGGCCGAGTGTTCACTTGGCATGTGGTACGCTTTACTGCTTTAGACTGTACTTTCTGTTGGACTGGACTCTGTTGTAGTTGTTTATTTATTTCTGTTAATTGTTGAGTTGTCCTGCTTTATTTCCTATTTCTTTGTGCCTCCACACTCCTTCTAGCCCTTCCGAGCCCTCCCGGCTCGTGGGCGGCGGTGCGAGTCTCGGGTTATCGGGCCTTCCCGGTAATCGGATTCTCGGGTCGTTACAGCTGGTATCAGAGCGGTGGTTGTGGGCGTACTTAGGAATTCGAAACATTGCAGTGATCAGAGTCCGTAAGGTCCAGTACAGTCGGCAGCTGGCATAGGGTTTTGTGCTTGTTTTTCCGCTTTGTTTCTCGCTTGAGAGCTTGAGTGCGCTGTGCGGCGCTGTGAAGGTGGTCGCTGTCCGCGGCTTTCGTGCCAGCGTAGGGTCTAAGGATCGAGGTCGAGAGCCTTCTCCCTCATCGGTGGTGGCCCTGGTTGTGCTGCGTTGGGCAGAGGTTGCTGGCAGGCGTGAGCTCGCGGTGCTGCGTTCAAGGAACCTGCAGCGTGGTCAGGTGTCTGGTGCGGACTGTTCTTGGTTAAGTGGCCGTGAGCGTGCTCTGAGGGAGCTGCTGTCGGTTTTTGGTCACTCCAGCTTGAGGTTTGTCCAGCTCCTGAGGCGTTCTGATCGAGAAGTGTGCTCCGGTGAGCGGAATGTCTTCTCGGTGAGCTGCTGTTTCGTCGAGCCTGATGTTCTTGTCGTGCTCTGTTGCGTCAGAAATGACGTGTCGGTCCTGATCGTTCTGCTGATTTCGAGGCAAGATTGGGCTGTGGTGTCCCAGTAAGTCTTGCTCCTGCGCTCTTCTGTGCGGTTGGGTTGTGTTCGCCCTGGAGTTGGCTTGAGATGTGAAGGCTCCGCGGTGAGTTTCGGGACTCGAGGGTGAGCATCGGCGGTTGTCGGTTATGGCTCGTGTTGCGGCTCTTGGCATGCCGTGTTGCAGTTCGAGGAATTGCAGCGGTGGTGCATCGAGAGATGCTGTGATGGTGGTCCGACGTGACACTCGTCGAGTGTGTCGGAGGCGCTGACCTGATGGAAGCGATAGTTTTCCTTGGTGCTGGATGGTGCTGTTTCCAGCGTGTGCGAGGTTTGAGGTCAGGTCGAGCGTGGAGTTCTTCCGTTGGTCGAAAGTGCGCTGGTTTCTCCTTTGGTTGGAGAGATTGCGTTCGGCTAAGGATCGTCGTCTTGCATTGTGTGTTCGGATTGGTTAGCCTTGTGTGCCATGAAATCCGTGCGAGACGTGCTCCTTATCTTGGCAAGGCGGTTGCCTGTGAGAAGTTGTGCCCGTTCCCTTGTCGTGTGAGGGTGCCGGTGCTGTTCCGAAAGGACGAGCGCTGGTTGGGCGGCGTTTGCTTTCTCGGCTGTGTGCGCGGATCTGAGTACGCAGCGGAAGCGTGGTGGGCTTGTGACCCACTAGTTCAGGATCGTAGCGTTGGTTGCTACGGGTGGATTCCTGAGTTCGCGTTCAGCATCGGAGGATTGGTTCCTTGGTGTGAAACGTGTTGTTGCCGTGCCGTTGCCCGAGGTTTTGTGGTTGTTGGCACTGGCAGGGTGGAGTGTTGGGGAATGTGCTGGTTAGTACGCCGGATGAGTACCATGTTCCTGTGATGGAAGCCGTGTCAGGCGTCGGTGTCGGACCTGGATAAGGTTGTTGAGGATGTCGCCTGACGGAGGTCGAGGACGTGTTGGTCAGAGTCGGTGGCTTGGCGCCCGACTTGTGTTCCCAATCGTGTCCTCGGTTGAGATCGTGCTTTGAGGATGTGGTCTCTGGCAGACTATGGGTCCCGGTTGGCGGCTGTGAGTGGCTGGTGAGCCTAACCGGGTGACCGACCACAGCAACGTCTGTTGGTTCTACGGTCTTGTCGGATTGTGACGGTGAGATGGTTATTGCTTAGGGACCCGTGAGCACTGTTCAGGTGGTGTCCCGTGGCTCTGTGGTAAGGGCGGAATCGGGATTGGCGGGTGTCCACTTGGATTGATCGAAGGATTTGATGAGACCAGATGGATGAGTGACGCCTGTGGGCGGAGGCCTTTCGTGAGGTGGGCGTCGGAGGATGGTCCTTGATAGGACGTTGGTGTCGCAAAGGTTATCCCTGGTTTGATGACCAGCATGGGATGATTCCCCTGTGAGTCTGAGTCCGGTGAGGTGATGATTGAAGACGCCATGTTCTGTCATTTGGTTTCGTCGTGCTTCCCGAGAGGGTCGAGTTGGCGAGCAGTTGGTGACCAGTGGATGGTCTTTTCAGAGACAGAAGATGCTGGTTGTTGGGGCTCGAGCGTGGCGAGAGCCGTGTGCCAGCGAGACCTTTGATGGTCGTTTCTGCGATGTGCCTTTCCGGATGGGATCTGGGCTTTGTCGAAGTTTGTCTTCTGACGAGAGTTGGCACGGTGTTGTGTCCGGCTTCCGGCTTGCCATGTGTGAGGTGTTTCTTGGTGCTGAGCCGATGTTCTGATTGCGGTCTGCGGAGAGGACTGCTTGAGCTGGTGGAGGCTCTATTTTGGTTGCTCCCTCGAGGAGGGCGTGCGACCTGTCAGCTGGTTGCGAAGCTGTTGTGCGATTTGTCTGCTGACCATTGGATGGATCAGTAGCTGTTGCTCGTATCGAGGGTTGTGATTCTTCGGTGAGCGAGATCGTGACTGCGGCGCCATGGGGGATTCTCGCGTTGTCTGAGGTAATGCCAGACTGTGTCCTTTGGTATATGCCTGCTCTGTGGCCGGTGTGCTCGGCGAGAGGAGCGAGGTGTTGTGTGTGATTGTGAGTCTGGCTGTGTTCCTCAGGATCCGTGTTTTCGTGAGAATCGAGGTTTTCTGTGCTGGGGCCCTGACAGCGTGTCAGTTGGTTCAGTGTTCTTCCTCTAGGACGTCGTTCTAGGTCCTGAATTTCGAGGACGAAATTCCTTTAAGGGGGGAGGGCTGTAATGCCCCGGATTTTTCGGATATTTTTCAGATCATTTTAGTGGGTCTCGGAGTGTATTTTGTGCTTTACACGTGTTTTTCCCTGATGTGCCTTCGGAACTCTTTGCAGGGCAAACCGTGGCGTTCTCCGACTCCGGGACAGTACCACTGCGTTGTGTTCCTTCCGAGGATCGCGGAGGTAATTTTTCGTAATTTTTTGAATTTATCGAATTTTCGGGTTTTCCTATATATACTAACCCTTTCCTCTCTCCCCCTCTCATTCTCTCTTTCTCACTCTCTCTCTTCTCTCACGCCCTCTTTCTCCCCTCTCTTCTCCGGCGGCCGACGGAGCGAGGCGGGGGCGAGGCGGAGGCGGCGCGGGTGAGGACGCGGGCGAGGATGGGCGAGGATCGAGGCGGTGGAGGCGTGTGGGAGCTCGTGGCGCGGTCGCGAGCCGGCGAGGGTTTCACGGCGTTTCTTCGCGGATCGGCGAGCTCGAGGCGCGAAATCTTCGGTGGAGGTAGGGTGATGGTTCCCCAGCTCGTGCACTTCCTTTCCCGCGAGTTTCGTAGGCCGTGGTGAGCCGAGCGGGTGGAATCGGGGTTTTTGGGCAAAACCCATGTTTTAGGGCTTGTGGGCCGATCTCCCGTTTCATTGCGTTTTTGGCCGATCCGAGGCCGTAGATGCATGCTAGGGGCTTCTGGGGAGCTTCCCCCTTGTTTTCCCCCTCTCTTGTGGAGGTATGGGGGCGTGGGACGAGTTTTGGGTCGTTTCCCGCCGTAGCGTTCTCGGAAGGAAGTGACGGTCCTTCCAGTGGCCGTCACTTGGTGTAACGCGCCTAGGCTGGGCCGTTACATCCCCCTTCTGTTGGCCCTTGGTGGTCTGTGGGTGTGACGGTCCCACGATAGACCGCCAGGTGCTGTGACGCACCAGGGCTAGACCGTTAGAGTCTCTTCCGTTGGTTTTCGGGTCAGGCGTGTGACGCACCAGGGCTGGCGCGTCACAGCCTTGTGACACCCCAGGGTGGGTGCGTCACATTCCCTGTTGCCCAGCTGAGGGCTGGGGGTGTGACGGTGCCCTCTGGACCGTTACATGCTTGTAACGCGCCCAGGGTGGGCCGTCAGAGCCGTTTTTATCCGTTGGGGAGGGCAGCGTGTGTGACGCGCCAGGCCAGACGCGTTACATCCGTGTAACGCGTTGGGGCAAGCGCGTTACATCCTGCTTTCACGCTGAGAGCGTGAGGCGTGTAACGCACCAGGGCAAGCGCGTTACATTCGTGTAACGCGCTGGGCCAGGCGCGTTACATCCTGTGTTTCTTCGGGCCGTGTAACGGCCTGCGTTAGGCCGCCGGGTGGATGTGACGGTCTCGCCTAGACCGTTACAACCCTGTGACGGCCTAGGGTTAGACCGTCAGGCCTTGTGTCGTTCCGAGGCGAGTTTTTGTGTTCTCCGCCTTGCCCCGCAATGTGTGGATCCCTAGTCGACCCGGTTGGGACCCAGTGGTCGACCTGCGGTCTTGTGAGTGTCCCTGACACCCGTGGGTTTCTGTGTCCGTGTTTTGAGGGTGTCTGGAGGACCGTGTTATCTCGTTTAGCGTGCCCGTAGGGTTGAGAGTCCGGGTGACTTCTCGCGTGCTGGGCCTTCGTGTTACGCTCGATCGAGTCACCGTGTATCGGTGTGTGTGCGGTGGGGTGTCCCCCGCATGCCGTGAGTTTCTTTGGAAGGCGATTCCCATGTGGGCCACGTGGTTGGTCTTGGACTGCGAGTCCAGTTATCCGGCCTGGGGCTGGAGGTTTCCCGCTTGCTTCAAGATGGGAAATCGTCGCGGCGGCTTGTGTGCTGCCTTGGGAATCGTGCTTCTGCATTTTCCGTGTGGCCCGTGTGAGTGGCCTTAGTTCTTTGTGCTCCCTCTCCGAGGGAGTGGTCTTGGCAACTCGTGTGTTGTCTCGGCACTCGTGCTACCGTGGTTTCAGACCTAGAGATGGGGCTAGATCGACGGCCTTGTGCTGTTGCGTGCAACGGTCTTGACCCCGAGTCTTGTGACTCAAGGACCGTTGGCTGTAGTGTGTCTAGAGGACTGTCCAGAGTCCAGTGGCTTAGCGCCACTTGAGTTTTCTCGACTCTAGCGCACGGTGCGTGCGTGACCGTGGACTGTAAGTCCTGTTTCTTCTCCGACTGTGGTCACCGTGTGATGGGGCCGGTACGTGGGCTGGTCCCCGTACGTCGTCGGATTCGGACGTTGTGTTCCGTTGAGAGTCTACTCCTTCAGTGACCCTCCACTAGTCGTAGCCCACCAGTACGAGGTGCTGGTCTCACCAGGGAGTGGTGTACGGGCTGACCTTTAGAGACGGTTTGTGGACCGGTTACCGTTGGGCCCCACGTCTTGCAGCCAGAGTCCGGCTGAGGGGAAAACCGGTCAGAGGGCCAGACCAGGGACGCGCGGTCTGTGTGTGCACACGTGGTTGGGGGCGGTTGGACCCACGTCGACGGACGTGACCCCAGCTAGTCACTTGTTTGTGGTTACTTGTACGGTGTTCGCGCCTCGGGTAGGACCTACCACGTCAGGCGGTTCACCTGCGGTGCGGTGTAAGACGTCAGGGGACGCTACCGGCTGTGCTTCTAGTGGGTGGTACTCCTGTCGAGTACGGAGTGACAGACTATCAGTTTCCGTGATTTCGACCTTCGGGTTTTCGGTCGTGTTGACCGTTGAGTTCGGTTGTTTCGCTGTGGCGCGTGTGTTGGTTTTCGCGCCAAGGGTCTAATGCTAGTGGCTTTACCGAGGTTGGGTCTTGTTGTGCGGTACCCGCGATCGGATGGTCGGGGTTGCACCTTGGACAGCGTGTCCAGGTCGGCTGTGTCCGAGGGACAGGCCTCTACGGCGTGGTTGCCGTGTGTTCTTGCTTCGGTAGGTGGTACTAGTGTGGTTCGGTAGCTTCGACTGCGTGATCGAGGTGTGCCTTCTGGTACAGTAGGAGTAGCTGTAGTGCCGAGTTTTTGACCGGCCACCGGTTTGCTGTTCCTGCTGTAGTTGTAGCTTCCTTTCCGCTACCGCCGTTGTTTCCGGTTGGGGTTCCGCGGGATCCCTGCTGAGTCTCTGTTTTGGAGACTCATTCCCTGCTTTTCAGGTGTAGCGGTTCTTCCTCGTGGTTCGAGGGTGCGGAGCGGAGGTTCTCAGTTTCCAGCTTGCCGGGCCGAGTGTTCACTTGGCATGTGGTACGCTTTACTGCTTTAGACTGTACTTTCTGTTGGACTGGACTCTGTTGTAGTTGTTTATTTATTTCTGTTAATTGTTGAGTTGTCCTGCTTTATTTCCTATTTCTTTGTGCCTCCACACTCCTTCTAGCCCTTCCGAGCCCTCCCGGCTCGTGGGCGGCGGTGCGAGTCTCGGGTTATCGGGCCTTCCCGGTAATCGGATTCTCGGGTCGTTACATGTGTCACATCACACCTTGGCATCTACTTATCAGTTCGTTCCACTTCATTTCCGCTTGTGGCACTTCGCTCTATTTCCGTCTCACTCCCTTGCAAAGCAGACGCCAAGGCGGGGCAGCTGTAGACACGCCAAAATTGACGCTTTGTTGATTAAATCTCATGTCACTATGTTGACGCCCCAAAGTGAACTTCAATATTTCCATAATATTAAGTTTTTCTATTTTTTTTGTGGGTTTTCCGTTGCATTTGTTGCATTTTTTTTTTGTGATCCACGACCTGAAGTAGGGCGCGTTTTAAATAACGACCTTATCCAGGGCGTTTTTCAAAGAAAGGACGACCATGCGTCAGGGCGTCAATTCCTGGAAATATCATTTTTCAAAAATTAAGCGAAATAAGATGCATTTTATGAGTAACGTCCTTCCTCAGGGCGTGTTTTTAAGAAAAGCCTTGATCTAAGGCGTCTTTCAACATTTTTAAATGAAGAAGGGTTTTATTGCCAAAATTAAATTCAGGAAGAAACGCCCTGGTCTGGGTCGTGTTTTATGAAACACCTTTTAGGCCGGTCGTCAATTCTTGAATTGACGCCCTGTTTTAAGGCGTGTTTCACCTCCGAGCCCTTCTTTCTTCTGCCTTTCCCTCCCAGAGTCCTGCTTTGTTTGGTGTTATTGCTCGATCGGGCTCTTGCCTTTTGATAACCATTGCCATGGTTATCTCTTGCCCGTGTTTATCTTCGGATCTAAACCTTATTTAAAGGATTCATGGTCGATCCTTTAAGAGGTTACCAATGAAGCTTACCCACACCCACAGAGCTTTCCCAAAGTTTACCCGAGGACGAGCGCTTCTTCCTAGTGCCATCTGCTTCCTCGTCTTCCCTGTTCTGATTGCCCCTCTACTGTCATCAAGGGACAGCAGGGTGCTTTGTGGGTCTTGTTTTGTTTCCGTGTGTCTTTAGTCATATCGTCGCATCACTAGCATCAGGTTTTATCATATCATATATTTCCCTTCCCTAACTTTCTCTCTAGGGTTTTTTTTTAAAAAACCAAAAACAAGGTGCGCATGTGCCTTTCTTCCTTTCCTTATTACACGTCTTATTTGGGCTGGTACTACTGCACTTGGCTGATCTATCTTTTTGTTTGTTTTACTGTCTGTCTTGCAAGGTAATCAAAGAGAAAACCCTTCTCTTCGGCCGGCCGATTGAAGAAGGAGGAAAGAATTCACACAATCCCGCAGTTTCATTCTTACCAGGTATTTGCGATCTCTCCCTATTAATATTGAGGTAACCCCTCTGGCGATCACATCTCCACTCTTGCACCATGTGCATGCTTTTTCCCTTTATTTAGTTTTGTTTTCATCATGATTCTTACTGCATGTGATTGATATTTTATCATTATTTTGTGTGTGGAAGATTTTATGCACATCCACAGTATGCCTTGCGTTTCAACTTCTCGACCACAAACAATGTGGCCGAATATGAGGCACTCCTCTCCGGGCTACGCATGGCAAAGCATCTGTGTAATGCCTCGGGTTTTTTGGATCTTCGTTCGTGGGTCCCGGATCTGGTTTCTCAGAGCGCCCGACTCCGTTGTGTATGAAATTTCGTTTCGGACATCTTTCGTGTTCGGATCGGCGCGATCCGGAGTCGTTTCGGAGGCCCGGAAGCGTTCCGCGACTTTTTCCGCGTGTGTTTTCTAATTCCCGGCGTGGGTTTCGGCTTTCCCTTCGGAACCTCGTTGCGGGTGAACCGGGCCGTTCACCTAGGCGAGTGTGGTACCGTTGCGATCGGTGCGTTCCGAGGATCGCGAGGGTGTGATTTTCTATTTTTCAGAATTTTTATGATTTCTCAGATTTTCCTATATATACCCCCACCCTCTCTCTTCCTCTCATTTCTCACTCTCACCCTCTCTCTCTTCTCCCACTCTCTCCTCTCACTCTCTCCTCTCCGGCGGCCGACGGACCGAGGCGGGGGCGAGGTGGGGCGATGCGGGCGAGGAGGACGGCGAGGATGGGTCGAGGATCGAGGCTCGAGGGCGTGGTGAAGCTCGGCTGTGGGTTCGTGGAGCGGCGAGCCTTCAATGGCGTTTTCTTCGTGGGTCGGCGTCCACGGTGCGCGAAATCTTCGGTGGAGGTAGGGTGATGGACCCCCAGCTCGTGCACTTCCTTTTCCGCAAGTTTCGTAGGCTACGGTGAGCCGAGCGGGTCAAACGGGGTGATTTGGGCAAAATCCATGTTTTAGGGCTTGTGGGCCGATCTCCCGTTTGATTGCATTTCTGGCCGATCCGAGGCCGTAGATGCATGCTAGGGGTTATTTGGGGGCTTCCCCTATGTTTTCCCCCTCATCCGTGGATGTTTGGGGGCGTGGCGTGGATTTTTGTGGTTTTCCCGCCGTTCTCGGTTTTCCAAAATGGTCACGGTCCACCAGAAACCGTGTTCATTGGTCGCGGTCTTGGGAGAACCGCGTTCATCCTTTGTGTTTTGGTCGAGGAGGCCTTCGAGCGTCGCGGTCGTGCGATAGACCGCTTTGGCCTAGTCGCGGTCATGGGATGACCGCTACTGTTTGGTCGCGGTCCTTGGGCGACCGCTACCATCAGGCTTACGCGAGGCTGGTCGCGGTCGCGAGATGACCGTGACAGCATGGTCGCGGTCGCCGGTCGACCGCTACCATCTGGTCGCGGTCACCAGGTGACCACTACCATGTTCTGGTTCTTGTTTGCGCTGTTTTTACCCCCGGTCGACCCGGTTGCGACCCAGTGGTTGACTTTAGGTCTCGTGAGTGTCTCAGACACCCCGTGGAGTTCCGTGACCGTGTCTTTGGGTGTCCAGAGGTTGTCCCACTTACCTCGTTTTACGTGCTGTGAGCTTAAGGGTCCATGTGACCTTTTAGCTCTCCGATTGTGTTGTTTTGGTCTCCGGTCGACCCGGTTGTGACCCAGTGGTCGACCTCCGGCCTTGTGAGTACCCTAGACTACCCATGGGTTCTGTGTCTGTGTTTTTGGGGTGTCGGGAGGGACCGTGTTGCCTCGATTAGCGTGCCCGTAGGTGTGGTGGGTACGGGTGACCCCACGTGTTCCGGGGCTTCGTGTTACGCATGATCGAGTCACCGTGCATCGGTGGGTGTGCGGTGGGGTCTCCCCCACATGTCGTGGGTTTCCTTTGGAAGGCGATTCCCATGTGGGCCATGTGCTTGGCCTTGGACTACGAGTCCAGTTATCCGGCCTGGGGCTGGAGGTTTCCCGCTTGCTACAAGATGGGAAATCGTCGTGGTGGCTTGTGTGCTACCTTGGGAATCGTGCTTCTGTGTTTTTCGTGTGGTCCGTGTGGGTGGCCTTGGTCCTTTGCGTTCCCTTCCCGAGGGAGTGGTCTTGGCGACTCGTGAGTTGTCTCGGTACTTGTGCTACCGTGGTTTTAGACCTAGAGATTGGACTAGATTGACGGCCTTGTTCTGTTGCATACAACGGTCTTGACCCCGAGTCTTGTGACTCAAGGACCGTTGGGTGTAGTGCGTCTAGAGGACTGTCCAGAGTCCAGTGGCTTAGCGCCACTTGAGTTTTCTCGACTCTAGCGCACGGTGCGTGCGTGGCCGTGGACTGTGAGTCCCGTTTCTTCTCCGACTGTGGTCACTGTGCGATGGGGCCGGTACGTGGGGTGGTCCCCGTACGTCGTCGGATTCGGACGTTGTTTTCCGTTGACTTGAGAGTCTACTCCTTCAGTGACCCTCCACTAGTCGTAGCCTACCAGTACGCGGTGCTGGTCGCACCAGGGAGTGGTGTACGGGCTCACCCTTAGAGGCGGTTTGTGGACCGGTTGCCATCGGGCCCCACGTCTTGCAGCCAGAGTCCGGCTGAGGGGAAAACCGGTCAGAGGGCCAGACCTAGGACGCGTGGTCTGTGTGTGCACACGTGGTTGGGGACAGTGGACGCACGTCGACGGGCGTGACCCCAGCTAGTCACTTGTTTGTGGTTACTTGTACGGTGTTCGCACCTCAGGTAGGACCTACCACGTCAGGCGGTTCACCTGCGGTGCGGTGTAAGACGTTAGGGGACGCTACCGGCTGTGCTTCTAGTGGGAGGTACTCCTGTCGAGTTGGGAGTGATAGACTGTCAGTCTCCGTGACTTCGACCTTCGGGTTTTCGGTCGTGTTGACCGTTGAGTTTCGGTTGGTTCGTCGTGACGCGTATGTTGGTTTTCGCGTCATGAGATTAGTGCTAGTGGCTTTACCGAGGTTGAGTTTTGTTGTGCGGTACCCGCGATCGGATGGTCGGGGTTGCACCTTGGACAACGTGTCCAGGTCGGCTGTGTCCGGGGGACAGGCCTCTACGGCGTGGTTGCCGTGTGTTCTTACTTTGGTAGGTGGTACTAGCGTGGTTCGATAGCTTCGACTGCGTGATCGAGGTCTGCCTTCTGGCAGTAGGAGTAGCTGTAGTGCCAAGTTTTCGACCGGCCACCGGTTTGCTGTTCCTGCTGTAGTTGTAGCTCTCCTTTCCACTACCGCCGTTGTTTCCGGTTGGGGTTCCGCGGGATCCCTGCTGAGTCTCTATTTTGGAGACTCATTCCCTGCTTTTCAGGTGTAGCG
Organism: Amorphophallus konjac; assembly: GCA_022559845.1. Lineage (NCBI taxonomy): Eukaryota > Viridiplantae > Streptophyta > Magnoliopsida > Alismatales > Araceae > Amorphophallus > Amorphophallus konjac. The sequence continues at coordinate 341,212,034 of CM040119.1, forward strand.
GTCTTTCCTCGCGGTTCAAGGGTGTGGGGCGGAGGTTCTCAGTTGCCAGCTTGCCGGGCCGAGTGTTCACTTGGCATGTGGTACGTTTTACTGCTTTAGACTGTACTTTCTGTTGGACTGGACTCTGTTGTAGCTGTAGTTGTTCTTTCTTTCAGCTTGTTGTTGTTGGTTGTCCTGCTTTATTTCCTATTTCTTTGTGCCTCCACACTCCTTTTAGCCCTTCCGAGCCCTCCCGGCTCGTGGGCGGCGGTTCGAGTCTCGGATTATCGGGCCTTCCCGGTAATCAGATTCTCGGGTCGTTACAATCTGGGAGCGTCAAGTGTGTGAGCGTATAGCGACTCCATGCTCATCACCAACCAGGTCAGGGGGGAGTTCGAGACCCGTGACCCCTCCATGATGAAGTACCTAGAGAAGGTCAATGTGGCAGCGAGCGAGTTCGCCCATTTTGAAGTGATCCACATCCCGCGCGAAGAGAACGTCCGAGCGGACGCCCTCTCCCGCCTAGCGTCAGCTACTACAGTCTCCAGTTCAAGATCGGTCATGATAGAGGAGTTATCAGCACCAAGCATAGATGATCCAACGCTCCAGGTAAATGCCATCGACTACGAACCCTCCTGGATGGATCCTCTCCTCGACTTCCTCCTTCGACAACAGCTCCCGAGCGACCACGCTGAGGCGCGACGCACACGGGCAAGAGCGGCTCACTTCACCATTGTGGACGGCCGGCTGTATCGCCGGTCCCTCTCAGCTCCTCTACTTAAATGCCTCTTCCCCACGGAGGCCAACCAGGCCATCCAAGAAGTCCATGAAGGACTCTGCGGAAGCCACATGGGAGGGCGAGCACTCGCACGGACGCTGATTCGACAAGGGTATTGGTGGCCCACCTTGCAGCAAGACTGTCTCAACTACGTTCGGAGGTGCCCCCAATGCCAGAGATATTCCCACCTGCACCACCAGCCAGCTACACAGCTACACGCCTTGACGGAGCCCCGCCCGTTCGTTCGGTGGGGGATTGATATACTGGGACCCTTCCCTGAAGCACAAGGGAGGAAGAAATTCCTCATAGTCGCCATCGACTACTTCACCAAGTGGATCGAGGCTGAACCATTAGGGAAGATAACAAGCGAAGTGGCTTGGAAGTTGATGCTACGAAGCATCATTTGCCGGTTTGGGATCCCAAGGGTTCTCACGAATGTCAACGGCAGATAGTTCGCGAGCACGGCCTTTCAGGCAAAGTGCTCAGAGTTGGGGATCTGGAACCACTACATCTCGGTGGGCCACCCCAAGCCAATGGGTTGGTGGAAAACGCCAACCGAACCCTACTCCACGGTATCAAGACCCGCCTGGACCAAGCAGGCGCTGCCTGGATCGATTCGATCCCGAGCATTCTATGGGCCCATCGAACCGCCGCTAGAGCCGCCACTGGAGAGATGCCTTTTCTCCTTGCCTACGAGGCTGAGGCAGTGGTCCTGGTGGAGATTTCCAACCCCTCGCTACGGGTAGGACACTTCGATGAAGCAAGGAACAACCAAGCGATGCGAGAGAACCTGGACCTGCTCGAGGAGGGAAGAACCAACGCTCGGGTGAAGCTGGTGGCATATCAACAGAAACTAGCTCAATACTACAATGCCCGGGTCAAGGAGTGACACTTCTTCCCCGGGGACCTAGTTCTACTGCGAGCAAGCGTGGCTGACCCACGAGGAGCCGCAGGAAAGCTCGCACCAAACTGGGAAGGCCCATACAGGGTAGCGGAGACACTCGACAAAGGAGCGTACATGCTAGTGACGCTGGGGGGGAGAGAGGTACCCAGGACGTGGAACTCCGTCAACCTCAGGAAATACTTCAAGTAAATCGTCACTAGCCGTACTCCACTAAGGTAAATCTCCTACGAATAACGAAGAGGTAACCTAAGGGTTTCCTAAAGACAAGCACCGCTCCCCTTGAAAACGAAGAGGTGGCTTAAGGGCTTCCTAGAGGCGAGCACCGCTCCCCTTGAAAATGAAGAGGTAACCTAAGGGTTTCCGAGAGGCGAGCACTGCTCCCCTTGAAAATGAAGAGGTAACCTAAGGGTTTCCTAAAGGCGAGCACCACTCCCCTTGAAAATGAAGAGGTGGCTTAAGGGCTTCCTAGAGGCCAGCACCGCTCCCCTTGAAAATGAAGAGGTAACCTAAGGGTTTCTAAGAGGCGAGCGCTGCTCCCCTTGAAAATGAAGAGGTAACCTAAGGGTTTCCTAAAGGCAAGCACTGCTCCTCTTGAAAATGAAGAGGTGGCTTAAGGGCTTCCTAGAGGCGAGCACCGCTCCCCTTGAAAATGAAGAGGTAACCTAAGGGTTTTCCTAAAGGCGAGTACCGCTCCCCTTGAAAACGAAGAGGTAACCTAAGGGTTTCCGAGAGGTGAGCACTGCTCCCCTTGAAAATGAAGAGGTAACCTAAGGGTTTCCTAAAGGCGTGCACCGCTCCCCTTGAAAATGAAAAGGTGGCTTAAGGGCTTCCTAAAGGCGAGCACTGCTCCCCTTGAAAACAAAAAGGTAGCCTAAGGGCTCCCTAAAGGCGAGCACCGCTCCCCTTGAAAACGAAGAGATAACCTAAGGGTTCCCATGGAGGACACGGACACTGTGGAACGCGAGTACGAAGAACCACCCAGAAAGCACAAACGCGCTAGTAAAGGTACACAACAGTATTGGCTCAAAATAAAGAATTCATATTTCTTTAGTCAAAATAAAAACTGCCAGAAGTTGGCAAAATACCCTCACATGGGCCAAATACAAGTACGTAAAAAGGCAAAACATGCTCGACTATGGCGACGTACGACTTTCAACGGCTCGCTTCCTGGGCATCGTCCTCTGCCAACGAGCATGCTGAGTCTCGAAGCAGGCGCATAGCATCCATTTTTTGTTCTGTGGAAGGGTGCCACTGGAGAAGTCTCCTATGCCAGAGAAGAGGGACAAAACCCCCATACCAGCAAAGGGATTCACTGGTAGAAAACATGCACCAGGGAACCAGCAGGCTGACGCAAGCCAACAGGGGGCAGCGGTACTACGAGGCCAACACATTATGAAGGCCACCCCAGCGTACTGGCCATGCCTGCAAACTGACGTGGTGCACTGGCCGTGGCGAGACAACCTCTCCATTCAAGGTGGATGCCGTCGTCCAACTGCATGGCCGTGTCTGCAAAATGGAGGAGTCCTCCCCTCGGCTCAAGAAATGCTTCGATCCAAGCTTGCCGAGTGGAAGAAGAGAAAACAGTTCCCTACCCTTCCTTACACCCCTTCCTACTGGAAGATAGGAACATGTTCCAGCAACAGGGAGCATCTCGCCAAGAACCTGCAGAAAGCAAACAATGGTTACATACCGCAAGGACAGGCGACGGAAACTGGCTGAGAGACAGAAAGCAGCAGTACCCAGATGCTTCCCATCCCCTCAGGGACGGAACTTATCCGAATCAAGAAGCAGGACTCCCCTGTCGGTGTATAAGCGGTTAACCTTCTCCAAGGCCTCTCGCCAGCCGTCCAGGTACCCGAGCCTGTACTGCTCAGAGACCGAGCCACCCTCTCCAGGCGCAGGCCACGGTTGCCACGGTACCGGCACTGGGTTCCTCCAGAGGACCAAAGGTTGACAACGAGCCTGCAGGAATTCATCATCTGACGAGGTACCAGACTCTCCCGATGACATCCTATAAGAAGGCTACCCTCAAAGGTTCGCTAGTGTAAAGCTGATCACCGGAGCACTGCGAAGGCCATCATTTATAGGAGGAAGCGAAGTTCCCAGAAGGATGAAGACTCCCACCGCCTCCGTCAAATCCGTGGAAATCGAGGCGACGGATCCCGAAAGTCGCACTCCTTTAGAGCCCTCATCAAGGACGCCGCTTCGTATCCCCTGAGAATCTCACGACGATCCAGAAAGAGGGAAGTACATGGAAGAAATCTCAAGTTTCGCAAACAAAGGGAAGGTTTTCATTTCTAAGAAAGGAAAATTACAAAAAGGTTGCTGCCTTGGAAAGTGCGGATAAAAGGGAAGTAAAGTAAAGAACAGCTAAGGGCATCCTCTCAAGGACTTGCCCCAGTTACATCATCACGTGCCCTGGGTTCAGCAGGCGCACGCACACCGACAGCATTAGGCGGAGGCAGTTCGCTGTCCAGGTCCACCGCGGCAACGGGTGCTCGCTCACCCCCACCTGACTCCGTCCTCTCGACGCCCGCCTCCGTAGCATCAGGTTCCTCCTCTCCGTCATCAGCCTCCGAGCCACAGGAAGCTGAAGGAGGGGGGAGGACCGGGACCACGAAGTCAAAATGTTCTACTGTGACCTTCACAGCAGCACTTCAGCCCTCCCAGAAGTCGCGATCACGTGCCGGCCCATAGCACTCCAAGGCCGCCTCCGTCAGCTCGTCCCGGTAAGCCGAAGAAGAGTGAAAGTTCTCTACAGCCTCCTCGCCGACCGAGGATAGGGACATTCGCAGCATGGCGAGCTCTGCCTCGACCTCCTGAGCACAGTCCTCCATGGCTTGGACCATCACCTCTGACTTGGCAGTTCGCTCTCCGACTGCGTCGGCCTGTACCCAGAAGGCGTCTCGATCGCGCTCCATGCCAGCAAGGGCCGGACCCAATTGAGCCAGCTGCTCCTGAAGTCCAATGTTGGCCACCTCAGACTCCTTCAAACGCCCTTCAGCTTCCGCCTGAAGGGCCCGGCTAGCCTCCAACTCACGGACGTCATTGATAAAACGGTGCCTCGACAGCCCAAAGGCACTGACGGCCAGGCACGCGCTCCTCGCGGCAACAGCCGTCAACTCCTTTGCAGTCTCGGGACCAAGCTCACCGACGTGCTCATGCCAGCGAGCACTCTGCACCATAAGGTCAACAACAGTCGCAACCCCCGGCAATCCCGCCGTCAAATCCTCGGGCCGCGAGGACTGACTGCGGGCAGGGGGCCCCATCGAAGGAAGGGAGCCGACTACGGCAACAGCAGGAGCTTTGCCCCTTTCACTCCCCCGCCCTCCGGAGGTGGGCGCCGGAGCAGCAGCTGCCGGCACTTCAAACGATGGCGGCGGAGGAACACTGGGTGGAGGCGCCTCAGAAGAAGGCGGGACACGGCTCCTAGCCGGGGTCGAAGCCCTCCCTCTCTTCCGTGACTAGCGGTGACTGTCCATCTCCGCCAGCTCGTCATCAGTCAGAGGGATTCGGCTACCACCAGCCATGGCCGACTCTTCACCAGGTGTGCTAGGAGTGGATTCGGGAGAACTCTGCCGAAGGCTAGGTCCTCCGCTGGCCACCGACGCTTCAGGTGAGCGCACCAGAGGAATGCCAGCGGGGATCGGATACTGCAACCTCCCCGGGGCAAACGCAACCTGGGCTTGGGGGGCGACAACCGACACTTGGCCTGCTCCCGGAGCGACATGATCCACGGGGCGGGGAGCAAGTCGCGGCAACTGGACGGTCTCGTAAGTCCAACCCTGCGCTTCGGCTACCCTTGAAAACAAAACAAAGCTAGTCAGACACCAACCACTACTAACGCGACCCTACGAAGAAATGAAGGTAGTACCCTGCGGTAGCGGAGGACACAACCCTAGCTCTCGAAGTAACGCCGGGGTCAGAACGAGGTCTGCATCAGCAAGGGGATACCGGGAAACATCTTTCAACTTTCGGGGGTCCTTGACACTGAGGGAAGGCTTCGAATCGCGGCAAGTGCGACCAAAACCGCCTCACATCCAACTATCAGAGGCCCTTTCCCAATCCTTCGACTTGATAAGGAACACGTATCGCTCCGCCCAGCCTTTGCGGTTGGACGCGGTACGGGAGACTGAGATGAAATGATCGCAGGCGCGAGCCTTGAAATAGGCGAAGTAGGTGTCGGGCGGACAACTCTGGAGGAGGAAGAAGTGCCGGAATAGATCGACACTCGGCTCCACCGATGCTCGACGACATGCATAGACAAATCCACAGAGGATGCTATAAGAATTGGGGGTTATTCTCCCAGGATGCCGCCCATAATGATGGAGAACTGATGAGATGAAGGGGTGCACTAGAATGCGGAGGCCCGCCTGGAAGGAGGCCATCAGAATCATGATCCCGCCAGAAGGGTGACTCATTATATCGTCTCCTACAGAGGGGAAGATGATGTCGTATTCAGGGGGAATCTGGAAGGCTTCTCGTAGGCCATAGATTACCCTATAGGCTACTAAGGGGGGAGAACCAGGCCGACTAGTGCCTGCACCCGAGGTGCTCGGCACATCACCCCGACCATGAGGCATCTCCTCCAAAGAGGAAGAATCGACACTGAGAGCTCTCCTACGCGGAGGCATCGCTACAAGAAGATGAAAAATACAGGGAAAGAAGGATCCTCACCAGGAAAAGGGAGGAAGACGCCTACGATGAAGCGCGACAACCAGCAAGACGTGGGTACAGTCTTGCGAAGAGGCCTCGCATCAGTCCGTATAACCGCCCACTACGGGTAGATGTTGTCCCCTGAAGGGCAGATGAAGGGACGCCGGCCGCTACGACGGTACGGCTACCAAGGCCAGGTGACCGTTCTGAGCCCACATCCCCAGAACATGACAAGACCCAGAGTCATCATTGCCAGCATGGCCTCTGCCACCGTCAGAGGCTCCTTGTGCGCCAAGCGGGCTTCGAAGCTACCAACTCCCGCTGCACGAGGACATCGACTTCAGATCATACACTCCAGAAGAACCCCCTCTTAGACTACTCTCAGCCCCCTGCAGAAGTGCTCGGCAACTGAGAGTAGGGGGGAAGTGACGAGGGTAAATCTGGTTAGACCCAAAAATAGCCCAGTAACAGGCGGCCCGCTAAGATTCATGCGCATTAAGCCCAGCCAAGCGATGAGCGCCCACACTCAATCCAATAAGGGGGAGCCCGGCTCAACAAAGCATCGGATCTCACGAAGCACGACGGCTATGGCCCAAGCGAAGTTCTCACCGGAGGACACTCCGACGACCGACCGTTGCCCCGTGACGTTGGCCTTGACCCCGTAACGGGCGAGCACGAGCCATGAGGGCCGTAAGACTCGCCCAGGGACCGGCCGGCGCCGAGGCTATCCCCCCCCAACGGGAAACTCCCGCCAACATAGCGGGGGAACGTTACTCTACTAAATGGACCCTTCCCTACCAAGGGATGAGGTTCCTCGCTCCAGGAGAACCCATATAAAAGGGACATCGACAATAGAGGAGAGCATAGTAGATTCTTCGACTAAATCCCATACGACTACAGAAGGGAGAGACGATGGATACTTCTGCCACGAGAGCTTTCTACTGAGAAGAGAGCCACTAAACCTACGACGACGACAAAGAGGCTACCCGATATGCCCAGAGAGAATCCTCCTCCTATACGGTCTTACCACCCAACGAGCACTCTCCGAGGACTCGTTGAGAGCGACGAGCACGCGTACGGAGGACCTACACGTCTCTCAGATCGTCTACTACGACTTTTACTCCTCTCTTGCTTTGCTCTTCTCAATCGCTCATTGATCCCATGCTGACTTAAGCATCGGAGGGTTGTCCCCTGGGGTAACACCCGAGACTCCTTTCTGATGTCTATTTGATTTCTTGGTGTTTGCAGGCACCCATGGGCGCAAGGTGACTTCCCCAACAAATAAATAGAGAAGGTGGTACGTGGCCTAGGAACCATTTTCCTGCCGCTACAATACCTAGAGGCTAAAAAAAAAGATGCATCTCTCTCCCAACTTCATCCCTCTCTCATTGATTCTCAGAAACCCTAATCAATGGGATTCGCGTGAGAGAGTTCATAGGGGAGGGGGCATGCTTGGAAGGATCAGTCGGTGAACTCCCACCTAGAGGGAGGGAGGGAGAGAGAGAGAGAACACAAAGAGATGAGAGAGATGGCCCGAAAGGGAGAGGGGCGGGTAGCAGGCGGTCCGACGGGAAGGAGGGGGGTCCGACTGGAGGGGGGTTTGCAGGGGGTATGGCGGGAAGGCTTGAAGGGAGGGTAGTCCGAAGGGAGGCAAAGGGAGAGGGGCGAGCTTAAAGGGGGGATCTGATCCGGTAGGAGGGATTGGGGGTGTTTGGAGGGGGGTGTTGTGGGAGGGAGGGGGGTCCATCGCGAGGGAGAGGGGGCGGGTTATAGGTCTGAAGCCCCTTAAACACCTACGGACCTCGCCCTCAGGTTCGACTCCTTCGTCTCCTCTGACACAGCATTCTTCCACGCCCATTGCAGCTCCACCGAACAAAAGCCTACATAGTCCCAAGTGCAGATCCACCATGAGCAGGCATATCCAGCACTTCACCACCCTGCGCCATCTTCTCAGGTCTCTCCAACATCGCCTATAGCATACCGTTCCATTACATGAGCATCCGTCGCTTCAGGCCCTGCTTCCGATCATCCTTTGCCACCCCAAGCACTGGTTGCCTAGTCCTCTATTGCCGATCCAGTGGTTTTGGATGCATATGGCGCTCATCGGCAACGCGAGCAAGTCCCTCATCCCCCACATTGACAGTGCTGGTAACACTGATGTGGGCCTCTCAGGCAAGGACAACCAACTCCTCCTATCTCGCCCCCTTCCCGTACTCTACTGGCTTCCCTTCCCCTTCCTCACCCACTAGGTGGAGAAGCTCAACTAGCATGCCCTCTATCTCTACAAGCAAGGTGAAGCGCCACGACAAGTCTCAAAGCTCATAGGTGTACCCCAGCTTTATGCTATCGAGCACCATCTGCTCATAGGTCCTCTCTCGAGACCATAGAGCATGTTGTTTCGATCGGAGGAGTAGAAGTTGTCCATGTCCTTGTCATAGGTGTTTGTAACGACCCGAGAATCCGATTACCGGGAAGGCCCGATAACCCGAGACTCGCACCGCCACCCACGAGTCCGAAGACTCGAAAGGGTTAGAAGGATGGTGTGGAAACTACACAAGTATTACAAGTAATTGTAGAAATTAAACAGTTATAATATTAAGCAGGAAATAAATTAACATTTTACATGGTCCACAATAGAAAAAATAATAACAACAGTAGTAGTCCACAACTAGTACAGAGACAAGAAGGAAAAGTACAGCTACACGGGGCATACCCCGGCTCAGACCTCTGGCACTACCTCTGGGCACCCGCACCACGCTGCACACGCTCCCCGAAGGTGGCGCCTCACCGGAAACACGGTGAAAAATACGCATGGAATGAGTCTCGGAACAAGACTCAGTAGGGATCACTCGAACCCTACCTCGAAGACGGGAAACCACTACGCTAGCGGTAAAAGAGTACCTCGGAAAGGGACACTCGAAGGTCGAAAACGCCCGACTGACAGTCTGACACTCCGTACTCGACAGGAGTACCACCCACTAGAAGCACAGCCGGTAGCGTCCCCTGACGTCTTACACCGCGCCGCTGGTGAACCGCCTGACGTGATAGCTCCTACCAAAGGCGCAAACACCGCACAAGTAACCACAAACAAGTGACTAGCTCGGGTCACGCCCGTCAACGTGGGTCCAACCGCCCCCAACCACGTGTACACACACAGACCACGCGTCCTAGGTCTGGCCCTCTGACCGGTTTTCCCCCGTAGCTGGACTCTGGCTACCGACGAGGGGCCTACGGTAACCGGTCCACAAACCGTCTCAAGGTTAGTGCCCGTACACCACTCCCAGGTGAGACCAGCACCTCGTACTGGTGGGGTACGACTAGTGGAGGGTCACTGAAGGAGTAGACTCTCAAGACAACGGAAAACAACGTCCGAACCTGACGAAGTACGGGGGCCGTCCCACGTACCAGCACCATCGCACGGTGACCACGGTCAGAGAAGAAACAGACGCACTGCCCACGGCCAAACACATGACCCACTCGGGGATCATCTTCCAGGAAGACTCACGACATGCGGGGGAACTCCACCGCGCACACATCGATACACGGTGACTCGATCGAGCGAGAACACAGAAACCCGAAACGCCTGGGGTCACCCGGACCCACCAAGCCCACGGGCACGCTGATCAAGGTAAACGGAATCTCCGGACACCCAAAGACACGTCACGGAACTCCACGAGGTGTCCAGGACACACACGGCCCAAGAGGAACACCAGACGCCAGGACAGATCGCGCTAGGGACCCCTAGCGCGACAAGGAAGAACGCGCTAGGACCCCCTAGCGCGACAGGGAAGATTGCGCTAGGGCCTCCTAGCGCGACAAGACAGGTCGCGCTAGGGACCCCTAGCGCGATAAGGCAGATCGCGCTAGGACCCCATAGCACGACCGGAACCGCCCTACTGTTCATCTTCTCCGATGAACGCGCCCCATCGGGGCTGCGCGACCATCAAGAACGCGCTACTCGAGCATAGCGCGTTCTCAGTCCGCGCCCGAAAACGGTGGAAACGCCCAAAAACTCCAACCACGCCCCCATGCCTCCACCGGAGAGGGGGAAATCAAGGGGAATGACCCCTAAGGACCCCTAGCATGCTTCTAAGCCATCAAAACATGAAATAGCGGGCTAAAACCATAGATCGGGCGAGCACTCCCCACAACATGGAAAACCCCAAACCCGCTCAAACAAGCCTCTCTCGGCCTCCCCGCGGCCCACAAATCACGGAAACGAACGGCAAGAGGCTAAGGAACGTCACCCTACCTCAATGGAGCGAATGCTCCGCCGGATCGTCCGCGAACGCAAGAAATCGCTTTGGAAAACCCTCGTTCTTCAAGCTTCCCACGAGCACCGCACGTCCCCACGATCGCCTCGCCGCCGCCCACGTCGCCGCGTCGTCGCCCCGCCGCTGTCAGTAGCCGGAGAGGAGCTAGCCACGCTCGAACGGGAGGAAGAGAGGGAGAGAGGGAGGTCACGGTGGGGAGGAAGGAGGAAGAAGAAGAAGAAGAAAGAGAAGGTGGGGGAAGAGAGAGAAAATAGGGGGGTATTTATAGAAAATTCAAAAAATCTGGAAAATACCGAAAAATAGCAAATTACACCCCCGCGATCCTCGGAACGCACCGATCGCAACGGTACCACTCGTGCCCAGGTGAACGGCCCGGTTCACCCGCAGCGAGCTTCCGAAGGAAAAGCCGAAACACACACCGAAGATCAGAAAACACGCGCGGAAAAGCCGCGGAACGCCTCCGGGCCTCCGTAACGACCCCGGATCGCGCCGATCCGAGCACGAAAAATGTTCGAAGTGAAATTTTGGACTCAGCGGAGCCGAACACTCCGAAAACCAGATCCGGGACCCACGAAGAAGGATCCGAAAGGTCCGGGATATTACAGCCCTCCCCCCTTAAGGAATTTCGTCCTCGAAATTGAGAACAACCCAAGGGGAAAGAAGATGAAGACTCACTCAAACAGGTAAGGGAACTGCTCACGCATCTCGTCCTCACGTTCCCAAGAGGCCTCACCACCAGTGTGCCGCTGTCACACCACCTTTACCAAGGGGATGACCTAGTTCCGTAGGCGCTGCTCTCGCCTATCCTCCACGCGGATCGGAAACTCTGGGAGAGAGTGATCTGGAGTCACCTCAGGCCAAACAGAATCCTAGAGCACGTGAGAGTCGTCGGGCATATACCTCCTCAACATCGAGACGTGGAACACGTCATGCACCGACGCCAACTCAGGGGGTAACTGCAACCGGTAAGCAACCTCACCGATGCGCTCTATAATCACGAAAGGACCAATATAGCAGGGACACAGCTTCTCACGCCGTCCAAAACGCATCACCCCCTTCATCGGAGAAACTCTCAAGAACACACGATCACCCACGGCGAACTCGAGGGGCTGCCTCCTACGGTCAGCATAGCTCTTCTGCCGACTCTGGGCCGCCAACATGTTCTGACGAACCAGGTGCACAACATCCACACACTGTCGCACCAAATCCGATCCCGTCAAAACACGCTCACCCACCACCTCAAACCAATCAAGCGGAGTCCTACACGGAAGCCCGTACAACGCCTCATATGGAGCCATGCCGATGCTCGAATGAAAGCTGTTGTTAGAGGCAAACTCTACCAACGATAGGTGATGGATCCAACTCCCCTGCCACTCCAGGCAGCAGGATCTCAGCATGTCCTCCAAAGTCTGAAGGGTCCTCTCAGACTGACCATCTGACTGAGGATGATACGCCGAGCTAAATGCCAACTCCTTGCCAAGAGCTCGCTGGAAACTCCTCTAGAATCTAGAAGTGAAGCGTGAATCCTGATCCGACACGATTGAAATGGGGACTCCATGCAACGGCACGATCCGCTCCACATAAAGATGAGCCAACTTGGACACGCTCCAGCTGACTTTGACCGGTAACAACCGCGTCACCTTTGTCAGCCGATCCACCGGCAACCAAATACTGTCCTGTCCACTCAGGGTCCTCGGCAACCTCACCACAAAATCCGTGGTCACGTGGTCCCACTTCCACGTAGGAACATCCAAGGGCTGGAGAGTACCTCCTGGTCGCTGATGCTCCGCCTTCACTTGCTGACAGATCAGGCACCTGGCCACAAATTCGGTAACATCTCTCTTCATGCAAGGCCACCAAAACTGCCTCCGCAAGTTCCGATACATCTTCGTCGCACCCGGGTGTACGGTGTACCTGCTCCCATGAGCCTCGCGCAACACTGCACGACGAACCTGCTCCTCCGCTGGAACATACAGCCTGCCGCGAAACCTCGCAGCACCATCCTCGCCGAGCTCCACATCAGCCATCGCCAGAATCCGGGGCAACGCAGGGTCCGCATGCTGAGCCTCTGTCACCTGACGACGGATAGCAGGAGTGACAGTCAGACTCGCGAGCACTGCCAACCCTGGCTCATGGGGAATCTTGAGCCTGAAAGATACTTCGGGCACCTGTTCCCAGAGCCTCCACTTCCTCAACATCAAGGCACTGACCGCAACCTTCCGACTCAAGACATCGGCGACGACATTCATCCTGCCTGGCTGATAAGATAGGGTGAAGTCATAATCCTTCATGAACTCCATCCAACACCTTTGTCTGAGGTTCAGGTCTCTCTGAGAGAACACATACCTCAAACTCTGATGGTCAGTGAACACCTCAAACTTCTCACCGTACAGATAATGCCTCCAGATCTTCAGCGCGAAGATCACCGCCGCCAACTCAAGGTCATGGGTAGGGTAGTTCTCCTCGTGGGGCTTTAGCTGCCGAGATGCATAAGCCACCACTCTACCATGCTGCATCAACACAGCTCCCAATCCAACGCCGGAAGCATATGTACACATCACGAAACCTCCCGATCCAGAAGGTAAAACCAACACCGGAGCCAAGGTGAGCAATCTCTTCAGTTCCCTGAAGCTCTGCTCACACTCCTCAGACCAGACGAAAGTCACATCCTTCCGCGTGAGTCTAGTCATCGGGGTCGCAATGCGAGAAAAATCCTGGATAAACCGGCGATAATAACCCGCAAGCCCCAAGAAACTCCGGATCTCCGTCACCGACCTCAGCCTCGGCCACTGCATTACTGCCTCGACTTTGGCGGGGTCCACGGAAATGCCATCACCAGAAATTACGTGTCCCAGAAAGTGCACCTCGCTGAGCCAAAACTCGCACTTGCTGAACTTCGCATACAACTGGTGATCTCGCAACGTCTACAGCATCACACCCAAATGGTACGCGTGCTCCTCAGCAGACCGCGAATAAATAAGGATGTCGTCCACGAAGATGACCACGAACTGATCCAAATACGGATGAAACACCCTCTGCATCAAGTCCATGAAGGCTGCTGGGGCATTGGTGAGCCCGAATGGCATCACCAAAAACTCATAATTCCCGTACCTCGTACTGAACGCAGTCTTCTCCACATCGGACTCGCGAATTCTCAGCTGATAGTAACCTGACCGCAAATCAATCCGCGAGAACACTCGCGCGGACTGAAGCTGGTCGAACAAGTCATCAATCCGCGGCAACGGATACTTGTTCTTAATGGTCACTTCATTCAGCTGTCGATAGTCAATGCACAACCGCAGACTACCATCCTTCTTCTTCACAAACAACACGGGCGCACCCCAAGGGGAAAAGCTTGGACAAACATACCCCTTGGCCAAAAGCTCCTGCAACTGCGCCCTCAACTCCCTCAACTCAGCGGGGGCCATACGGTAGGGAGCCTTCGCCAAAGGTCCCGTACCAGGCACAACCTCGATCACAAAATCGATCTCCCGTTGGGGAGGCAATCTAGGCAACTACTCGGGAAAAACATCGGGAAACTCACACACCACCGGAATGTCCTTGACATTCGGTTCCATCCGGTCAGACACAACCACGGACGCGAGAAAACCCTGACAACCAGAATCAAGCAACCGACGGGCTCGAATAGCAGAAATGAGGAATCGAGAAGAGGTGGAACGGATACCTTGGAAATAGAAGGTCCGCTTGCTTGGATGCTGGAAGTAGACCCTCTTCATTCTACAATCCACCACCGCTCCATGAGTTTCGAGCCAATCCATGCCTAGAATCACGTCGTAATCCCGAAGCTGCAACGCGTACAACCTGCCTGGCATACTCCGCCCATCGATCCAAACCGGAACCTGATCGAAGCAATATGGGGTAATCATAAAGTCACCCGAAGGTAACTCCACTGCCAAATCACAGGACAACTGGGTCACCGACTTCTCGATGCTCAACGCGAAATCCTCAGAAATAAACGAATGAGAAGCGCCGAAATCAAACAAAACCCGAGCCGCACAACCCAAAATCTGAACGGTACCTTCCACGAGCTGCGACGACACTGCCTCTGCCCTGGTCATGTGCGTGATCTGGCCTCGAGCCCTCTGCCTGCCTCCCACACTTGCTGACCTGGGTAGCGGCGGATACTGTCCCTGCTGCTGCTACTACTGCCGCTGCTGCTGGGGGACATGCTGCTGCGGCGGCCTCTGAGGACAGTCACGTGCCATATGCCCTGGCTGGTCACACCGAAAACAGATGATCGGAGCCGTGCACTGCCTGCCTGGGTGGGTCCCACCAGACAGTGGACAAGGTCCTCGTGATCCACCCACTGATCCCTGGCGCTGTAAAGGAATCGGCTGCTGTACACTGCCCGATGAAGCCTGCCCCTGATCCTTGTGCTTCTTACGAAAACTCTTCTGCAAGAACTTCTTGACCTTCGAGCCGAAGGACGTAGATCCTGCTACCGACGCTGCCGGTGTCGGCACTCCCTAACCACCCGACGCATGCTGAAAGGAACCATGCTGCTGGGTAACCGACTGATGGCTGCGACCTGACAAAGACTGTCCCTAACTGATCGGTCCTCGGGTCCTCTGCATATCCATCTCTAAAGAAACCGCAACACGAGATCTGGACAGTACGTACGCTCGAAAGCACTAACGAAGTCATCCCACTCGATCTGCTCAAGTGGACGAAGCTGAAAAGACGTCTTCCACTCGGAAGACCACCACCTCCGAGCCGTAGCCTGTAACTGGTTGTAGGCCAACACCACTCTGTCCTCGGCAGTACTCCTTGCAGAACTGAACACCCGCTCCATCTCATCAAGCCAATCACGAGCTGCATCAGGGTCTGCCTGGCCGCTGAAGTAAGGTGGATGGAACTGTAGGAAGTCCCTCACTGCTCGGCCTGGCCCACCCCTAGCTGACGAGCCCTCACCAGCCTCTCCGCCGAACTACTGAGACATAAGCTGGTACATGCCACGGAAAAAATCCTCGGCCCCCGGAACCCTCGCAGTAGCCGCGGCCTCGGTAGCTCCCTGTGGCGCTCTGCTATGCTTCTCCTGGTCCCTCTGGACCCCCTGCTGGATCTCCTGACCTCCAGCCGACTGCCCCTGCTGAGAGCGAGAGCTCCTCCTCGGCGCCATGCTCGCTCCTGAAGCAAAAGACAGAGAACACGAAAAACGGCAAGGTCAAAACGAACACGCGGTGCCCAATGCCAGCGTCACCTGTACATCATCGCTGTGGACTAGTGGACCACTACAATTACTCATGATTTTCGTATAATCCCACAACCGCGCTCTGATACCAGCTGTAACGACCCGAGAATCCGATTACCGGGAAGGCCCGATAACCCGAGACTCGCACCGCCACCCACGAGTCCGAAGACTCGGAAGGGTTAGAAGGATGGTGTGGAAACTACACAAGTATCACAAGTAATTGCAGAAATTAAACAATTATAATATTAAGCAGGAAATAAATTAACATTTTACATGGTCCACAATAGAAAAAATAATAACAACAGTAGTAGTCCACAACTAGTACAGAGACAAGAAGGAAAAGTACAGCTACACGGGGCATACCTCGGCTCAGACCTCTGGCACTACCTCTGGGCACCCGCACCACGCTGCACCCCCGACGCGCTCCCTGAAGGTGGTGCCTCACCTGAAACACGGTGAAAATATGCAAGGAATGAGTCTCTGAACAAGACTCAGAAGGGATCACTCGAACCCTACCTCGAAGACGGGAAACCACTACGCTAGCGGTAAAAGAGTACCTCGGAAAGGGAAGCCCTGTCCTCAACCGAACGAAGTCCTGCGGCACGTGAACCGGTAAACGTGTCACGGTGAGAAGACCGAACTCAACGGTCAACCCGGCAACACCCGAAGGTCGAAAACGCCTAACTGACAGTCTGACACTCCGTACTCGACAGGAGTACCACCCACTAGAAGCACAGCCGGTAGCGTCCCCTGACGTCTTACACCGCGCCGCTGGTGAACCGCCTGACGTGGTAGCTCCTACCAAAGGCGCAAACACCGCACATGTAACCACAAATAAGTGACTAGCTGGGGTCACGCCCGTCGACGTGGGTCCAACCGCCCCCAACCACATGTGCACACACAGACCACGCGTCCTAGGTCTGGCCCTCTGACCGGTTTTCCCCCGTAGCCGGACTCTGGCTACCGATGAGGGGCCTACGATAACCGGTCCACAAACCGTCTCAAGGTTAGTGTCCGTACACCACTCCCAGGTGAGACTAGCACCTCGTACTGGTGGGCTACGACTAGTGGAGGGTCACTGAAGGAGTAGACTCTCAAGACAACGGAAAACAACGTCCGAACCTGACGAAGTACGGGGGCCGTCCCACGTACTAGCACCATCGCACGGTGACCACGGTCAGAGAAGAAACGAACGCACCGCCCACGGCCAAACACATGACCCACTCGGGGATCATCTTCCAGGAAGACTCACGACATGCGGGGGAACTCCACCGCGCACACATCGATACACGGTGACTCGATCGAGCGAGAACACGGAAACCCGAAACGCCTGGGGTCACCCGGACCCACCAAGCCCACGGGCACATTGATCAAGGTAAACGGAACCTCCTGACACCCAAAGACACGTCACGGAACTCCACGTGGTGTCCAGGACACACACGGCCCAAGAGGAACACCAGACGCCAGGACAGATCGCGCTAGGGACCCCTAGCGCGACAAGGGAGAAAGCGCTAGGACCCCCTAGCGCGACAGGGAAGATCGCGCTAGGGCCTCCTAGCGCGACAAGACAGGTCGCGCTAGGGACCCCTAGCGCGACAAGGCAGATCGCGCTAGGACCCCATAGCGCGACCGGAACCGCCCTACTGTTCATCTTCTCCGATGAACGCGCCCCATCGGGGCTACGCGACCATCAAGAACGCGCTACTGGAGCATAGCGCGTTCTCAGTCCACACCCGAAAACGGTGGAAACGCCCAAAAACTCCAACCACGCCCCCATGCCTCCACCGGAGAGGGGGAAATCAAGGGGAATGACCCCTAAGGACCCCTAGCATGCTTCTAAGCCATCAAAACATGAAATAGCAGGATAAAACCATAGATCGGGCGAGCACTCCCCACAACATGGAAAACCCCAAACCCGCTCAAACAAGCCTCTCTCGGCCTCCCCGCGGCCCACAAATCACGGAAACGAATGGCAAGAGGCTAAGGAACGTCACCCTACCTCAATGGAGCGAATGCTCCGCCGGATCGTCCGCGAACGCAAGAAATTGCTTTGGAAAACCCTCGTTCTTCAAGCTTCCCACGAGCACCGCACGTCCCCACGAGCGCCTCACCGCCACCCACGTCGCCGCGCCGTCGCCCCGCCGCTGTCAGCAGCCGGAGAGGAGCTAGCCGCGCTCGAACGGGAGGAAGAGAGGGAGAGAGGGAGGTCACGGTGGGGAGGAAGGAGGAAGAAGAAGAAGAAGAAAGAGAAGGTGGGGGAAGAGAGAGAAAATAGGGGGGTATTTATAGAAAATCTGAAAATTCTGGAAAATATCGAAAAATAGCAAATCACACCCCCGCGATCCTCGGAACGCACCGATCGCAACGGTACCACTCGTGCCCGGGTGAACGACCCGGTTCACCCGCAGCGAGCTTCCGAAGGAAAGCCGAAACACACACCGGAAATCGGAAAACACGCGCGGAAAAGCCGCGGAACGCCTCCGGGCCTCCGTAACGACCCTGGATCGCGTCGATCCGAGCACGAAAAATGTTCGAAGCGAAATTTCGGACTCAGCGGTGCCGAACACTCCGAAAACCAGATCCAGGACCCGCGAAGAAGGATCTGAAAGGTCCGGGATATTACAGTGTTAGCCAGGTTGCCACTCCAGATGTAATACCCTCAAATATAGCTAAGTTGTACTCTATATCACCGAGGCGCCTTTTGAAGTATCGGCTCAGTTCTTGAAAAGAACTCCGAAGTTAAGCGTGCTTAATGGGGAGTAGTACTGGGATGGGTGACCTGCCCGGGAAGTCCTCCATTCTGGAGCCGATCACTGTTAAAAAGGGATAAAACCGTGAGGCCGGTAGGCCAAAGCGGACAATACCTCGACGGTATAGAGTACGGGGCGTGACAGAATGGTATCAGAGCCATACCACAACCGGAAGTGTGGGAACTAAGTGCCATGCATGGTAAAGTGTTATACTATGGGAGCCACCTCTTGAACTCGCAAAGGGACAAAGTGCTACATAGTGGGAGTCACCTCTTGAGTATGTAGGGGTCACCTCTAGAATCCTACCTGCCCGGGAAGTCCTCCATTCTGGAGCCGATCACTGTTAAAAAGGGATAAAACCGTGAGACCGGTAGGCCAAAGCGGACAATACCTCGACGGTATAGAGTACGGGGCGTGACAGAATGGTATCAGAGCCATACCCCAGCCGGAAGTGTGGGAACTAAGTGCCATGCATGGTAAAGTGCTATACTATGGGAGCCACCTCTTGAACTCGCAAAGGGACAAAGTGCTACATAGTGGGAGCCACCTCTTGAGTCTGTAGGGGTCACCTCTAGAATCCTACCTGCCTTGGGGTTTGATTATGTAATATATGTGCCCAGCGATGAGGACGTCGCCTATATAAGAGGTGTAGATTATAATACCCTTAAATATAGCTAAGTTGTACTCTATATCACCGAGGCGCCTTTTGAAGTATCGGCTCAGTTCTTGAAAAGAACTCCGAAGTTAAGCGTGCTTAATGGGGAGTAGTATTAGGATGGGTGACCTGCCCGGGAGTCCTCCATTCTGGAGCCGATCACCCTTAAAAAGGGATAAAATCGTGAGGCCGGTAGGCCAAAGCGGACAATACCTCGACGGTATAGAGTACGGGACGTGACACGAGATGTCGATGTTGTTGTGCAAGGACAGCTTGAGGCTACTGGCTACCGACTATTGGACCTGGTGTTGGTGAATAGGGGAGGCATGTGCATGCCATCGGGATGGTCCCATCGCCAAAATGGGAGGAAGAAGTTTGGAAGAAGGTGACACTAGCCCCCTCAATGTCTCTCCTCCCGCCCCCTTCTCCCTCTCATAGTCTTTCTCTTTCCTTTGTGCTACTCACCCCCATGGGGTGGGTTATCATTGCTAAAGGGGGAAGTCACGCCCGATGCCTCTCCCCTCTCGTTGACTATCCTCTCTCTGTCTCTCTCATCTCTCACTTGTAAAGATAAGAAATTTGAGATTTGAGAGGGTTATTTTGGTCATTCAACTACAAAATAATAAGAATATTCGAATCATTTTAGAATATTCATCTTTTCGTTGAATGAAGTTAACCAAAGTGGCATTTTTGCACTATTTTGACAAACATAGTGATATCTTTACTAATATATTTCTGTTGGACAAGTGTAAAACATGTGTAACTCCAGTGTTTTGATGATGGCTAACTATGTATGTTGGGCTTATGTATAATATTCTTTTGTTTCGATGATGTCTAACTATGATTCATTAATATAGGTTGACCTGCAGTTGATAGCGACAAACACTCATGCATCTCAGGTCAAACTCACACCGGCAACAAAGTGTGTCTGCAAGGATAGAAAGAAATCAAGTAAGACACACAGATGAGGCATTAGGCTGCATAAGAAAGAAGGACCAAGGTCGATGCAAGAAGGCCAAGGAAAATGAACTAAGGTCTGAGCACATAAGTAGATCAAGGTCCGTGCAACCCCTGGCCAACACATATCAGGTCTGTGCATGTTGCTCAAGGTCCATACATCAAGGTCTGAGCATACTCCAATCAAGGGCTGAATTAGAAAGAAAATATCTCGACACCTTCGGATGACAACTCTGCACATAAAGCATGTGTCGACACATCTGACAAATGTCTCGACACCTCATGAAGAAATCAGCTGAAGCAGAAGCCGTCCTCAAGACCGTTCAAGGGATGTCTCGACACACTAACAGAAATGTGTCGACACATCTAGGTTCAACGAGAACATGTATGAAACCGGCAGAAGCTGTTCTCAAAACCTTTCAAGGGATGTCTCGACACACTAACAGAAAAGTGTCGACACACTCGTGTGATAATCCCTGCACATGGCTCACATGTCTCGACATTGTTTGATGCTGTCTCAACACAGTCTTGATGACATCTTGGAACCAGGCATACATGTCCCGACACTGTCTTGTGAAGTATTGACACATCGGTCACGGGCCTTCAAGATATTCAAAGGATGTCTCGACAATTACCCCGAAGGAGGTTGACACTCTTATACTCCCAGGAAGTGCTCTATTGAATATACTATTAAGAGGTGTCGACTCTTTTCATGCAATAGGTCGACACCCTTGTTCTTCCAAGAATCCTCAAGCAAATAAACTGTCAGATCAGTAGACCATTTAGAGAGAGAAAAATGAACCGCAAATCATTAAAATAAAGGATTTTGGGGTCTGGACCACGTCCCAAGGTCTGACCCTTGCTCTATCATCTTATCACTCATTTGTCTACCTTTTGGAGATGATTTTTGTCAGAAATCCAGCTGGAAGAGCCACTTCAGTCTGCCGCGATGTTAGTCTTATCTGTCTGCCTATCCATGCTGTCTGCTGCTGGGAAAAGGACACTCCGCAGTCTGCCACTATCTTGCTGTCGACCAATGGGCTGTCTAACCAGCCATTGTACGCAGAAGAGTACACCTGTGCAGAATGAGAAGACTGCTTATCTGAGGGAGATTTAATGTGAATATCTGATGCTGTCTAAAGGAAAATCTGATCTGCTCCTTAACACTGTCTGTAATGCCCTGGATTTTTTCGGATATTTTTGGATTATTTTAGTGGGTCTCGGAGTGTATTTTATGTTTTACACGTGTTTTTCCCTAATGCGCCTTCAGAACTCTATGCAGGGCAAACTGGGGCGTTCTCCGACTCCGGCACTGTACCAGCGCGTTGTGTTCCTCCCGAGGATCGCGGAGGTAATTTTTCATAATTTTCTAAATTTCTGTAATTTTTGTGTTTTTCTATGTATATTAACCCTTTTCTCTCTCCCCCTCTCATTCTCTCTTTCTCACTCTCTCTGATCTCTTTCTCTCCCCCTCTCCCCGGGCGGCCGACGGTAGCGGAGGAGGGCGAGGCGGTGATGGCGGGAGGCGAGGAATGGGGAACGGGTCGAGGATCGAGGGCCGGTGGCGCGTGGAAGCTCGGCCGCAGGTTCATGGAACGGCTAGAGTTTCACGGCATTTTCTTCGTGGATCGGCATCCACGGCGGGTCGTTTCTTCGGTGGAGGTAGGGAGATGGACCCCTAGCTCGTGCATTCCCTTTCCTGCAAGTTTTGTAGACCGTGGTGAGCCGAGCAGGCGTATTTGGGATTTTTGGGAAAAATCCATGTTTTTGGGAAGTGAGCCGGATCTCTCATTTCGTTGCATTTTTGGCCAATCCGAGGCCGTAGATGCATGCTAGGGGCTATTTGGGGGCTTTCCCCCTTATTTTCCCCCTCTTCCGTGGAGGTATGGGGGCGTGAGATGATTTTTGGGTCGTTTCCTACCGTAGCGTTCTCAGGACGGTGTGACGGTCCTTCCAGTGACCGTCACAGTATGTAACGCCCCAGGGTGGGTGCGTTACGTGCTGTGACGCGCCAAGGAGGGTGCATCACAGGGTCCTGTTTGTCAGTAGGGCGTCGGTCGCTCTGACGGTCCCATGATAAACTGCCAGAGGGTGTAACGCGCCTGGGTTCGACCGCTACGTCCGTTCTCGTGTTTTCAGACCGTTGGGGGTCACGAGTCTTCTGACGCGCCTAGGTAGGACCAACAGAGCGCTGTGACGCCCCTGAATGGGAGTGTCAGAGCTGACGCAGCCCATTCTTCTGACGCGCCTAGGTAGGACCGTCAGAGGCTGTGACGCCCCGAGGGGTGTGCGTCACAACCTATTTCGTTCTGTCTTCTAACGCACCAGGCTTGGTCCGTTAGAGACTGTGACGCCCCAGGAAGGGTGCGTCACAGCCGGTGTTGCCCCTCTCGCGTAACGCTCCTGTGTTGGGCCGTTAGAGTGTTGTGACGGTCTAGCCTTGGACCGTTACAGCTGTGACGGCCCAAAGGTAGACCGCCAGGCACTGTGTTGCGCCGAAGTGGTTCTTCGTGCTTGCCGCGATTGTTTCACGTTGTGTAGGTCCCTAGTCGACCCGGTTGCGACCCAGTGTTCGACTTGCGGTCTCGTGAGTGCCCTAGACACCCCGAGGGTTTTGTGTTCGTGTTCTGAGGGTGTCGGGAGGACCGTGCTACCTCATTTAGCGTGCCCGTAGAGTTGAGAGTCCAGGTGACTCATCATGTTCCGGGCTTTTATGTTACGCTTGACCGAGTCACTGTGTATCGGTGTGTATGTAGTGGGGTCTCCCCCGCATGTCGTGAGTTTTCCTAGAAGATGATTCCCGAGTGGGCCATGTGTTTGACTTTGGACTGCGAGTCCAGTTATCGGCGTGGCGGCTTGTGCGCTACCCTGGGAATCGTGCTTCTGTGCTTTCCGCATGGGCCACGTATGTGGCCTTGGACTGCGAGTCCAGTTGCCAGCATGGGGCTGGAGGGTTCCCATTTTTCCCTGAGAATGAGATTCGGTTTGGCGGCCTGTGAGCTGCCTTGGGAACCGTGTTTCTACATTTCTGCGTGGCCGGGTGCGTGGCCCGTGGACTATGAGTCCCGTTTCTTCTCCGACTGGGGTCACCGTGTGACAGTACTGGTATGTGGGACGGTCCCCGTACTTCGTCGGGTTCGGACGTTATTTTTCGTTGACTTGAGGGTCTACTCCTTCAGTGACCCTCCACTAGTCGTAGCCTACCTGCACGCGAGTGGACCCAGCAGGGAGTGGTGGAGAGGCTACCCCGAGGATGATTTTTAGACTGGTTTCCGTCGTGCCCCTCGTCGGTAACCAGAGTCCGGCCCCAGGGGAAAACCAGTTAGAGGCCAGACCTAGGACGCATGGTCTGTGTGTGCACACGTGGTTGGGGGCAGTGAACACATGCTGACGAGCGTGACCCCAGCTAGTCACTTGCTTGTGGTTACTTGTACGGTGTCCGTGCCTCTGGTAGGCGCTACCACGTCAGGTAGTTCACCTGTAGTGCGGTGTAAGTTGCCAGGGGACGCTACCGACTATGCTTCTTGTGGGAGGTACTCCTGTCGAGTCGGGAGTGACAGGCTGTCAGTCTCTGTGACTTCGACCTTGGAGTTTTTGGTCGTGTTGACCGTTGAGTTCCGGGTGTTTCACCGTGGCGCGTGTGTCGGTTCTCGTGCTGTTTGATGGGTGCTAGTAGCTTTATCGAGGTTGCGTCTTGTTGTGCGGTACCCGCGACCAGGTGGTCAGGGTTGCATCTTGGACAGCGTGTCCAGGTTGGCCGTGTCTTGGGAGACATGCCTCTACGGCGGGGTTATCGTGGGTTTTTACTTTGGTAAGCGGTGCTAGTATGGTCTGGTTCCCGATTGTGAGATCGGGACTTCTCTTTCTGCTTGACCGGTACTGTAGAAGTAGTTGTAGTGCCGAGTTTTGACCGGCCACTGGGTTTACTGTTCCTGCTGTTACTGTTGCTCTCGTAGTTACAGCTTTCCATGCCGCCGTTGTTCTCATTTGAGGTTCCGCGGGATCTCTACTGGGCCAGTGACAGGAGGCTCACCCTACTTTTCAGTTGCGGTGGTTCTTCCTCGTGGTTCGAGGATGCTGTTCAGAGGTTCTCAGTTGCCAGCTCGTCGGGCCGAGTGTTCACTTGGCTTGTGGTACGTTTTTACTGCTTTAGACTGTACTTTCTATTAGACTGGACTCTGTTATTGTAGTTGTTTATTTATTTCTATTAATTGTTGATTTGTCCTGCTTTATTTTCTAATTCTTTGTGCCTCCATACTTCTTTTAGCCCTTCCGAGCCCTCCCGGCTCGTGGGCGGCGGTTCGAGTCTCGGATTATCGGGTCTCTCCCGGTAATCAGATTCTCGGATCGTTACAC
This sequence comes from Amorphophallus konjac, assembly GCA_022559845.1. Lineage (NCBI taxonomy): Eukaryota > Viridiplantae > Streptophyta > Magnoliopsida > Alismatales > Araceae > Amorphophallus > Amorphophallus konjac. The sequence continues at coordinate 341,236,555 of CM040119.1, forward strand.
TGTCTGCCATCGTACCTATCCTTGTACTGAAAGCTGGGCTCAGCCAATGGAAGGCAGCAGGCCTGTAGGAGCATTTAATGAGAAGATCTCCAAGCATCTAAATGAGAAGACTCAGTCACTTCTTCCAGGTGCTGCCACCGTCGAACATGGAACTTGCCTGGAAGACTCCAAGCTCTCACTTCACCCTGGCGCATGCTTCAAGGGAAATTATGGAGGGAAAATACAGCCGGTGCAATGATCCATCAGAGACTTCTTGGCGCCATTTTGCCTGGCTTTACAACTAGTTTTTACCTATTTATACCAAGCTTCCTCAACTGAAGAAGTGGCTGCTGCCGTCCACACAGTGCCACGCTCTAGACCATCCACCAAAAACACTCCTAAGAAAGTGTGAGAGCAGCCCCAGCACTTGATTGACATAGTCCAGTGCTGTGAAAGTAAAAGAAGAAGAGAGAGCAGTCTTGAGAGAGAAGACAAACCCCGCAGTCTACCGATGCTTGAAGAAAAGGATCCTTAGATCCAATCTTGTAACTGCAATCACCAGCTCCGTTGTCTTGATCCATTCTTTTAGCTGGTGTCTACATTGTCTCTATTCCTTCTCCACTGCACTTGCAGTGTTCAGCTTTTATTTGTTACGGTTCGTCTATCACCATACATCTAGCTTTTCCGATCTCCTGTTTAGGGACCGGGTTCCCTCTGTGGTTTCAGAGGAAGAGAGGATCAGATCCTCTGGGTGATTCCAGTTGCTAGTCAGCAAAAAGTAAGCTGTATTGATCAGCTGTGTAAGCAAGCTGTACTACTCAGTGGATCAAGCTGTGTGTCAGCCGGAAAGCCACACCGAGTTTGGTGTGGGGTGGACGTAGGTTGTGGGCTAACAACCGAACCACCTTAAAATCCTTGTGTTATGTGTTGTATTCATTGTGAGCTTGTTCTATAACTTCTATCCCCATTTCACAGGTTCGTGTGCTACTTCACTATTTAATTTCTCTGCACACTCAAGCGTTCTGCTTGCACAAATTGTCTCATCTTGATCCCCTCGCTATCGTTGCTAACGTGTATCTCCTCAAGTGTATGCAACACTCTTGCTTACAGGCACTTTGGAGCATTTTCCAAGCAAAAGGAATATCATAATTTGTGTGAGTAGCTTTCTCTCGTGTGTCTTTAACCGCATCAGCTCCTTGGGTTGCATGCTGCACCCTTGCACATAGGTACCAAGGTGAAAGCTTTGCCAAGGGTATTCGCATCATTTGACATTTATGCACCTTAGTGATCACCACAGCTCTCACACACTAAGCAAATCATTTAACACTTAGCTACTCTAATCTAAGATCTTTGTGGTTCATTGTATTACATCTCATTTGGATCTTAATGGCTCATGAAGTAGTGTCGACCTCTCTCTTGCGAAGTGTCGACCTGTGTATTGTGCCTTGCTAGAGGTGTTGACCTCACTGCCCTGAAGTGTAGACCCCATCTCACTGCATAGTTGGATCCTACTGAAGAAGTGTCGACCTTACAGGCAGGAGTGTCGACCTGTGCTGTGACCCGCGGTAAGAGTGTTGACCTCACTGCCCTATGTGTCGACCTGTCTGAACTGAGCATCGAGCTTTAACATTATTACTTGCTCCACTCCTAGCTATTCCGATGCACTGTGTGCCTAAGTGTTTTATTGGTTTATAGGAGTGATTTGTGTGTTTAGGGGACAAGATTTAAATAGGCCATAGTTATTAATAGGATCTATTCAACCCCCCTTCTAGATCCGATTGCATTCCGTGGGACCCAACAATTTCTAGGCATGATATTTTTGCAAATAGACCTTTAACAATGGTTTATATGCAAAAAAGCGCTTAACATAATATTCAGTCGAACATGTAAAATATAAGCTTTTAAAGAGAGATAATATGAAAGATTGTAAGGATATATGTGCTATTATCTTAATGAAAAAAATAGATATATATATCCCTAGAATCTTTTAAAATTATATCTATACCGCTATCTTTATCCTATTTACCGTAATACCCCCAAAATCCTTAGGATGGAGCCATTGTCCACTTGTTGCGATCGAGCCGCTACCTAGGTTAACTGTAGGTGGGTGAGGGAGGTGAAAATCTCTAATCTACCCCTAGTTAAATCTATAATCTACTATCTCAAGATGAGAGAGAGGTTGGGGAGAGAGAGAGAGGGGAGAGCATCGACGTCTTGCAGAGAGAGAGAGAGATAAAAGTGAGAAAGAGAGAGACAGAGGGTGGGTCGGTGGAGGGGGTGACAGGATAGGGGGACTAGAGAGAGGGTGGGCAGCCGGGGGAGGGGAGAGAGAGGGAGGAGGGCGTCGGAGGGGATCTCCCCCTCCGGCATTGGCATCCTTTGCATCCATAAATAGAGAGAGAGAGGGAGTGGGAGGTCGGGAGAGAGAGGTAGTCGGGGAGAGAGAGAGGGGGTGGGTAGGTGGAGAGGGTGACATGATAGGGGGACTAGAGAGAGGGTGGACGGCCGGGGGAGGGGGAGAGAGTGGGAGGAGGGCATCGGAGGAGATCTCCCCCTCTAGCATTGGCATCCTCCGCATCCATAAATAGAGAGAGAGGGGGGTGGGAGGCCGAGAGAGAGGGGCGATCGAGGAGAGAGAGAGAGGGGGGGAGGGCGTTGGTATCTCCATGTAGAGAGAGAGAGGAGTGAGAGAGAAAGAGGGGGTATGCTGGTGAAGGGGGTACATGAGAGGGGGACCGGAGATGGGTGAGAGAGAGTGGAACATTCCCCGAGTGAGAACGTGTCCATGCTTTTTAATTTTTTCTTAATTTTTTAAATTGTAAAGTCGATTTGAGTGGGAGTGACTTCAAATGAAAGTCGCTCCCACTCGGAGTAACTTTATTGTTACTTTCTCTCTCTACCCATGGCCCCTCTCTCTCTCCCTCTCTTCCTATCTCTGACCGCCATCAGAGGGGGAGACCCCCTCTAGTGTCCCCCCTCCACTGCGCTCTCCCTCCCTCCCTCTCTCTCTTTCTGTCTCTGGACGACATCGGAGGGGGAGACCCCCTCCGGTATCCCGCTCCCTTCCTCTCTCTCTCTCTTTGATTGGGCTAGTGCCTGATGTAACGATCCAAGATCCGGATACTGGGAGGAGCCCGATACCATTCGAATCTTGGCCCGCGGCCCACGAGCCGTGAGGGCTCGGAAGGGCTAAAAGGAGTGTGGAGGTATAAAGAAGTAAGAAATAAGGCTGGATAATTCAATAATTAATAGGAATAAATAAATAACCACTACAGCAAAGTCCAGTCCAACAGAAAGTACATTGTAAAGTAGTAAAACGTACCACATGCCAAGAAAACACTCGACCCGGCGAGCTGGTGTGGACGCGCTAAAATTCGCTTATTCAGGTGGTTCGTCTATTAAGATGGGTGATTCGCCTATTAAGTGCGTGGGCGTGCCAGTCACAAAGTGACTATTTATTCGGGCTCCGAAGAGCCCATGGTGCGCTCGATCTGACTCAGTCAGACGATTGTGTGATTCATGTCAGGACCAAAATCCGCCGCGCCATAAAGGTCACAACGTCATTTACATCCCCCATACGAGGGAACACCCTTGATTAATCGCCGGGAATCAGGGCCTCATGACCAAGAAATTAATTGCATGAAAGGTCTATTACGAGATATTGAAATCCTCACACGAGGGCGAGAAGAAAAAAACCATTCGCGATCATGTCAGTCGTGTACTGACCATTTAATGTTCGGACGAATGTCCGGCTTAAGAAAGGCGCGATCGTCGCGAGAAAACTGGAGCATATGTATGCCAGGATATGGCAAACTTATTGTTCAGAAGAATGGAAGACATTCGGCTAAGCCTCGGTTGGAGCGGTCAAGAACCAGTAAATCTGTTGGCCCGGTGCAAGAGCAAGCTGCGACCACACTGCGGTGGGCCCCCCACGGTCGAAACAAGACTTGCATGAGCGTCATTAATATTTCCGGTGCCAAGGGGCAACGAGGGAATATCCCTTGAATCGGCTGAAAATCACTATGTCTAGGGAAGCGGACGTTCGAAACGTGTCGGTTATTCGGGAGACCGTTTAATATTCGGACGGGTGTCCGGCTTGAGAATATCATAATCATCGTAGGAGGACCTTGAACATATGTATGCCGTGATACGGCAAATTCATTATTCCGAGATACTGAAAACATTCGGTTAAATCTCGGTTAGTATAGCAAGTAACTAGCGAATTTATTGGCCCGATGCGAGATCGAGTCGGGACCATACCGGGGGCGCCTCCCGCGGTCCAAACGGGACTTGCGTGGACATCATTAATGATTCTGGTGCCGGAGGGCAACGGGGAAGAGTCCCGGGACTAGATTCCAAAATTGAAAACGTGTTCGAAGGGAGTGAGCTATAGGCCGAGGATATGAATCAAACGATGACCATAATCGAGACGGACCCGAGGTCTAAGCGTGGCCCACGGAGGCCTTGTTAATATTCCCATGCAAAGGGTCCAGGGATGATGAGGGCCACCTCGTTCTATTCAGATTTTTCGGTCATTCGTGGACCACTTTATGTTCGGACAAAGGTCCGTATTGAAAGTATGACGTAAATGAAAATAAATTAGTACAAATGTATGCCGAGTTTACGGCAATTTCAATGAAAGAGCAGAAACGAATCCCAATGGGAGCGAGTCTGGTTTGACGAACTATCGGCCCAGAGCCATGTCAGATTATGGCCATATTGGGATGGCTCCCAAGGTCCGAACCCGACTTGGAGGGGCAGCGTTAATGTTCCCTTCATACCGGGTCTTGAGGAGAACGAGGCTGTGAAGCGGATCTCATCGTTTTATTATTATTTGAGTCTTAATTATTATTTGTTATTTTCATATATTTTTGGTGAGTTTGTTATTACCATCATTTATTTATTTTTATTATTATTTGTTTATTTATTTGCTTTTTTGAGTTCATTATTATCACTGCTTATTTCTTTGTTATCATTATTTATTTATTTTAATTTTTGAATTTATTATTATTATTTATGCCCTTTTTATTATTTATCCCCTTTTTATTGTTTATCCCTTTTTGTGAGTTTGTTATTATTATTATTATTTTTTGTTGCATTTAGGGCACGCGTGGGAGGATGGGCCCAAAGGGGCTGAAGGCTAGAGAGTGTACCGCTGGGTTAGTTGGTGTGCCGTTGGAGGAGGGCAGGAGTGCATCGGATATGGGAGTTGATAGTGTACCGCTAGAGGAAGGTGGGAATGCACCGGGCAGAAGGACTGGAGAGTGTACCGGGTGGGGGTGTAAGCAGGAGGGTGTACTGCTGGAAGATACGCAAAAATAGTCAAAACGACCGACTCGAAGAGCACATCGTCGCTGTAGCGTCCGCGAGTCGATGAACTGACAAATAAACTCACCGTAGGGTTCCGTAACTAGTACGAGAGAAAAACCCACACGGATCGTAAAGCTCAACATGGAAGCTACAAAGGCGAACCGAAAATCTCCGAAAGGATCCGAAAGACCCAATAAAGATCCGGTACATTACATCCTCCCCTCCTTTAAGAAATTTCGTCCTCAAAATTTAAGGACTAGCAAGGGTAAGCAGGGAAGAACAACCCGACAACCTAGCTACGAAACGAACAGACACCAAGAAACAAAACGACCAACACATCAGGGAGCAGCTTAAACAAGGAAACACAGTCCTCTCAACTGACAGCCTGACCACATCATCAGCTCCAGTGCCAAATGCGACAGGGAACACATGGCACACAGGACACCAACGACAGCAATAAACGAGAATCACGAAACCTAACGCCAGCTGAAGACTGTACTGGACTTAGCGACTCTGGAAACTGTATATCTGAGATTCCCATGTACTTCACACAAAAACGCTCTGATACCAACTATGGCGACCTGGATTCCGGATACCAGATATACCCGGTAGGACTACCGAATACACCTGATACCACTTGGAATCCGCGAGGCCTCCCAAGAGCGGTAAAGCTCCGAAGGGAAAAAGGATTATCGTGCAGTACATTGAACTGACAGATATAGCAGCAAGCAATTAAATTTCATTAGATCGATTTGCTAAAGTAGCAGAAATAAAATTACCTTTTATTATTAACAGATTTTAAACAATTATATACCATAGTCAAGTCCAAAGCTAAAGGACAACAGTCTAGCAGTATAGTCGACAGAAAGAAAAGACGTACCGAAAAGTCGGGGGAAGCCCGACGGGGTACCAGCTGGCAGCTACGACTCGAACTCCAGGACCTGCGGAAGCAGAACGAACACATCACCCCACCTAAAAAGTAGGGGTGAGTCTCGTGTCACTGGCTCAGTAGGGGTCACGCGGATCCCCACTGAAAAACACGCAGTAACACGGAACAACAGCAAGAAACAACACTAGAAAGTTGTAAAAGAAAAGGAAGCAGGAGTAGGGAACAGGTAAGGACGAGGGGAATAACCCGAACATGCAAGCAGGCCTAGAAAGGGAAATAGGAGTAAGGAGCAACAAGGAAAAAGGGGAAAAACCACGCACAAACGCCCCAACCTACACCTACAACAGGCATGCAAAAGAAAGTTTAGAAAAGACCTAGGCAGGCACAGACCTCGAGTACAGCCACGGAAAGGCCAACCCGGACAGGTCACAACACAGGAAGAGCACGGGAGTCGCGCGCCACGCGACGGAAAACCCCCGCACCGGGAGAACGGCCAGATGCATCCACTGACGTCTTACACTGCACCAGAACACCCACCACAAGTGTCCCGACCACCCGCCAAGCGCGACCAACACGGACAAGGCCGAGTCGCAGACCCACGTGGAACCACAAATACAAGTACTAGTCAGAGTCACGCCCGTCGGCGTCAGTCCTCAGCCCCTGACCACGTCTGCACACACTGGCTCCTGCCTAGAGCTAGGCCTCTAGCTAGTTTTCTCCCCCCGTAGGACGCTACGGTAACAGCAGGAGCCGACGGAAACTAGCTTACAAACCGTATATCGGGGTCACCTTTCGACTGCTGCACGTCTAGGGCGACGCAAGGAAGAAGCTCGGAACGCGGCGCTGAAGTTTAGACAGTTGAACATGCACTGTCACCCGTACCTCAAACACCAAAGGCAGCACATGAAACTGCCGACAGACTCGGAAACGTAGTCTTAGCCTTCATAGGAACATCGACCGATGTCCACGGAGAAAGCGGCCAGACCACGGGAGCGACAGACATCACCCTAACATAGACAGACACACACACAGACACGCCACAAAACAACCCCTAACGTTACCTAGAACGGGCCCACAACAGGATTGTAACGACCTAGCATAGGCGCGTTACACGGGCCTGACGCACCAGGGCGGGCGCGTCAGAGACAACATGCACAAAGATAGAACACGAACCACGTAACGCACCAGGGCAGGCGCGTTACGGCGGCCTAACGCACGAGCGCAGACGCGTTACTCCCACCTAACGCGTGAGGACAGGCGCGTTACGCCAACCGACCCAAAACTGAAACTCGGACAAACATCACGTAACGGTCCACGGCGGACGCGTTACAGCACTGTGACGCAAGGGGGCGGGGCCGTTAGAGACAGCCAACACAGCCACCCAACACAGCTAAACAAAGTGTAACGGCCTCGGACAGGCGCGTTACACAAACCTGACGCACCAGGGTGGGCGCGTCAGGGGAACCGACTCACCCAAAACGCTAGACGATAAAACAGGCGTGACGCATCACCCCGGACGCGTTAGAGAGCTGTGACGCGCCTCCCCTGGGCTGTCACACTCCCAAAACCATGAAGAACTAAAAACGCCCAGACGCTGTGAAGGTCTGTCGTAGGGCCGTCAGAGACATATGACGGTCTCTGAAACGACCGCTACACCGGTCACGACGGGAAAATAGTGGAAACGCCAAATCGGGCCGTTCCACGCCCCATTCACGCCGAAGCGCAGGGGAAACAAACATAGATGATGAAAAACAACTCTAGGAGGCTCAAAAGCCCACATGCAAACCCTAAAACAAGAGATCTGGGCGATTTAGACAAACCGACCCTAAACGGGTCACCGAGGTTCCCGGACTCCTACCGGCCTCGAATGACAACTGATCGACACGAAACTTACGTGAATGGGATCCAGACATCCCAACGGTCAGTTTGACACTAACCACATCACAAATGGTTGCCGTTTTCTGGCGAACCCTGAAAATCCCAAAAACTACGGTTTTCACTAAACCGGCCCGATCTCCCCCGATCGAGCACCAAACAACGCACAGAAGCAGGGAAAATGTGCAGAAGGAAGTGGCGATCCGTCTCCCTACCTCCACCAAAGAAACCGTGCCCCGAAGGGACTAAACCACGCCGAAAACCACCGAATCATGAATGACGCCCTCTCGGAATCCACCGAGGGATCGCGCCCGCCGCGCTCCATTCGCTGCTCCTTCACGCGAACCGATCACTCGAGCATGTCCACGCCTCAGCCAGCTCCGCAACGGTGCACGCCCCGCGCCGAACGTACCAGAGACGGGAGAGAACGGAGTGAGATAGCGTGAAGTTGAAAATAAGCAGGAGAGATAGTGGAATTGAATTTATAGAAAGAAATGAGGAAATTTTCCTAATTTCTGAAAAATCTGATTATTGGCCCTATCTCAGAAAAATACGCAAAAATAGTCAAAACGACCGGCTCGAAGAGCACATCGTCGTTGTAGCGTCCGCGAGTCGATGAACTGACAAATAAACTCACCGTAGGGTTCCGTAACTAGTACGAGAGAAAAATCCACACGGATCGTAAAGCTCAACTCGGAAGCTACAAAGGCGAACCGAAATTCTCCGAAATGATCCGAAAGACCCAATAAAGATCCGGGACATTACTTAGGAGGTCGGCGCAATTCATGTTCATGTAAGGGGAAGGGGTCCGTGCAAGCTGGCCAGGGTCTGTGCATATGCTGGCCAGGGTTTGTGCAATGGGAAGGTCGGTGCAAATCTGGTTGGCTAGGGGGATGGAGTCGGTGCAGTGTTTGTTCATGCAAGAGATGAAGTCGGTGCATGTTCTGGACAGAAAAGGGGGAGGCCAATGCCATGCTAGGCTGTGTCGGTGCAGTGCCGGTTTGCCTCGGTGCAATGCGTGTTGGGCAAAGGGGAAAGTCCGTGCAGTGCTAGGCTGTATCGGTGCAGCTTCTGGCTGGGGCTAAAGGCAAGTCGTTGCAAGGTTGAGCCGGGGTCTGGCTGGGTAGTGTGCCGTTGGGACTGGGAGTCGGTGCAGCTGCAGCTGAGGTCGGTGCAACTGGGGCCGGGTCGATAGAGGTCGGTGCACAAGGGCACCGTGGGTGAAGAGAGAGAGGGAGACAATGGGAGCGCGAGAGAGAAAGAGAGGGTGAGCGACTGAGAGAGAGAAGGAGAGACGGTGAGGGAGAGAGAGAGACATTGAGGGAGAGAGACAATGAGGGAGAGGCTGAGAGACGGTGGGAGGGAGACAGTGGGAGCGCGAGAGAGAAAGAGACGGTGAGGGAGAGAGAGAGAGAGACGGTGAGGGAACGCGAGAGAGGAAGAGACTGTGAGGGAGAGAGAGAGAGATGCTGAGGGAGATGCTGAGAGACGGTGAGGGAGAGAGGGAGACAGTCGGAGCGCGAGAGAGAAAGAGACGGTGAGGGAGGTGAGACGCTGGGAACGCGAGAGAGAAAGAGACAGTGAGGGAGAGAGAGAGAGATGGTGAGGGGCCGAGAGAGGGAGAGATGGTGAGAGAGAGAGACGGTGAGAGAGAAAGAGAGACGGTGAGGGAGAAAAAGAGAGACGGTGAGGGAAATTGAGAGAGAGACGGTGAGAGGGAGAGGGGGTGAGACGCCGGGCAAGGGTGTGCCGAGTAAGAGGAGATGAGGGTGTGTACCGAGTAGAGCCTGGGGTTTGGGTGTGCCGGTGAAGGATCATGGGAAGGCGCATGTGGGCAAAGGTCCGTGCGTGGGGAGGTTCAGAGTTTGTGCAATTGGGGGAGTGAGCTCTATGCAGGTTCTATGCATGCAAGGGAGACGGTCAGTGCATGGTTCAGACAAGGTCTGTGCAAGGTTTGAGTAGGATCTGGGGATGCAAAGGGGCAAGTTTAAAGCAGGGTAGACTGTCCCGGACTGGGTGGCTTAAGGGTGCACCGGGTAGAGGCTGGGGAGGTGTACCAGATGAGGGTGTTGGGCAGGGGCTGTGCCGGGCTAGAATGGAGCTCATGTGTTGGCGAAGCCAATGTAGGTATAGTGAAGTCTATGCCCATGATGGTCCGAGGCTTGTGCATATGGGACGGGGATTTATGCATGCGGGGTGGATGTTGAGACGCACTGCGATGCTTATGCTCATGAGGGAGGCTCTCTTATTCATGAGATGCACGCGGGAGGTTTTCTTTTATTCATGAAATGCATGGAAGGAACTTTATTTGGTTCTCTTTCATTCATGCAGATCAAGTTCGCGGTCATGCTCGGTATTTCGTTATGAAGATGCATGTGATCAGTTTATTCGGAATCTCCGTGGTTCTTTCACCACTTCGGTGGAGCCGTTGCATTGGTGTTCATTCTGTTCATTTGTTATTTCACTTTGCAGTGTTACTTTTCATTTATTATTATTGCTATTGTGTTAATTCTGACAAAAATTCGGCAGCATCTCACCTTGACTCGAGCGTAAGGGAGATAAAGGGAACGCGCCCACATGGAGTGGCGGAACCCGACAACTAGAGGTGGGCGCCCGAAGGCGGCAGCACCTTTGATGAAACTTCAAAAAACCTCGGAGAAATCAACGAACGGGAGACACTGGCTAGAACGGGCTAAGTGTGCCGGCAAGAATGAACCAAGGGTGTGCCGGCCAAGGAAGGCTGGGAGGTGTGCCGGGCTAGCTGGCTGGAGTGTACCGGACGAAGAAGCGAAGGGCGCACCGGGCTCCCATGGGCTGGGGCTGTGGCAGGCAAAAAGGGCAGAAGGAATGCACCGGTCAGGGGGGGGGGTGAAGTCCAAGGGTGCTGGGTTCAAACCAAGGGAGGTTCTTCGAATGGAGCTAAGGGTGTGAAAGGTGGGGCACGAGCCTAGAGGCCAAGGAACCAAGGGGTATGGGGCATTTTGCAAGGAGTTAACCTTGAGTTTTGCTCATCGTATTGAGTGAACCCTAAGGCCGCTGTCCAAGAGGAGCTTGCTCTCTGCCTGGAGGAGGGGTTGGGCGAGATAGATAACGAGAGGGATGCTTCCCACGATAGGATGAGCAAGGGAAGAAGAACTGATAAGCCGACCAGCAGTAGGGAGACACGAGGAAAGCATAGGACGGCGACGAATGCAAACACCCGAGGACACGCATATGCCATACACATAAAATACCATGCAAAGGGAAAAAAACATTTCTTCCATTCTTTTGGTAAAGGGGGAGCACAGAGGCTAATACATTGAGAGGGAAAGAACAGACAGGGCGGAAAAGCCAAAATAAACACAGTGGGGAGGGGAACGGAGCACCAACTCCTCCCCTCCCATAGCTCACTCTCTTCTCTCTTCACTCCTTCGCATAGGCGGTGGCGAACGGGGTAGCGCCCTCTCTTTCTCTCTTCTTCTCTTCTCCTTTTCTTCTCTTCACTCCAGCGACGGTGAGTGGTGCACCAGGGAGAGCCCCAGCCTCTTCTTCTCTTCTTCTCTTCTGATCTCCCTGTTGTGTCTGCTTGCCCCCCTTCCTTTTTGTTCGGGCCGAGCCGTCGATGGCGGGAACGTCCGATGACGACGGGCATTAAATGGGAGTTGACTCTCCCGTCCTTGGTTGTAGGGGGTAGCTTGCGTGCCTTCCTCTCTGGGTGACACCTCAGCCAGCCCTGAGCTGGCTCTGCTGCGCGCCAAGGGTCGTAGGGGATGGGCATCACGTCACTCTGTCGGATGCGCCGGGTGAGGAACAAGCCATAGCGTGCCGCTGGAAGGCCAGGCAGCTGTGCCGCTGGAGGGCTTTGACGGCGTGCCGTGGAAGGCAACCCCTGGGCGTGCCATTGGTGTGGCATCCAGGGTGTGTCACTGGGGGGCTTGCAGGGCGTGCCGCTAAGGGCTAGCAGGGGCGTGCCGTTGAAAGGCCACCCCGAGTGTGCCACTGAAAGGCCGTTCGGAAGCGTGCCGTTGGAGGGGCACTTGGAGTGTGCCGCTGGAGGGCGCCGGGGAGTGTGCCACTGGAGGGGCATGCCAGTGTGTGCCGACCAGGGCCTCATGGTGGGTGTGCCGCTGGGGGCTCAACAAGGCGTGCCGTTGGGGCTTTAAGGGGCGTGCCGCTGAGGGCACCCAGGGGGTGTGCCGCTAGTGGGCCTGCAGGGCGTGCCGCTGAGTAACCCCGAGGGTGTGCCGCTGGAAGGCCACAGAGGGTGTGCTGTTTGGGGCAGCGCAAGGGCGTGCTGCTGAGGCAGACTTGAGCATGTTGCGAGCACGGGTTGCGATCCACTTGGTTTCTTTTGGGGCCCACGGGTCGTGGGCTTTCCGGGGGTTAGTCTCTCTTTGCTGTCGTGGCTCTGGAGACAGCTTCACGGCAATGTGTATGTATTCGGAGCGTTTGGGTAACCCATCTTCTCCAGGATTTCTTAACTTGATGATGTTGTTGTTCTGAAACCGGGCAGGACATATGGGCGTGCAATTTTTGGTGTCCACAGCTGGCAACTAAGAACCTCCGAACCTGAAACGCAGGGGTGAGCCTCCTGTCACTGGCTCAGTAGGGATCCCGCGGAACCCCAACCGAGAACAACGGCGGTAGCGGATAGGAAAAATAGCTACAACTACAGCAGGAACAGCGAAACGGTGACCGGTCAAAACTCGGCACTACATCTACTCCTACTGTGCCGGTCAAGCAGAAAGAGAAATTCCGATCTCACAATCGGGAACCGGACCACTCTAACACCAAGCCTACCGAGGAAACACTCACGACAGCTCTGTCATGAAGGCATGTCCTCCCAGACAAGGCCAACTTGGACCACGCTGTCCAAGGTAATGTCATGACCACGCTGTCGTGAACACAACTCTAACAAGACGCAACCTCGATGAAGCCACTGGCACCCTGCTACTACCTCGGAAACAACAGACGGTCCAGAAAATCACGTCTCGCAGACGGGAAATGGAACCCGGAAACAGGAGAGTCACGTCTCACATGATAGGAGTACCTGCCCACTAGAAGCAAGGCCGGATGCGTCCACTGACGGCTTAGACCGAGCCTCAGGTGTCTCCCTCCGGCCCAGCGGGAATTGAGACACCGTACAAGTAACCACAGAACAAGTGACTAGCTGGGGTCGCACTCATTAGCGTGAGTCCACTGCCCCCAACCACGTGTGCACACACAGACCATGCATCCCAGGTCTGGCCCTCTGACTGGTTTTCTCCTCAGTCGGACTCTGGCTGCAAGACGTGGGGCCCGACGGTAACCAGCATAAAAACCGTCTCTCTGGGGTAGCCTCGCCACCACTCCCAGGTGGGACCACTCGCGTCTCGGAAGGCTACGACTAGTGGGGAGTCACTGATGTGACCACTCTCCGAGGAGAAACTCTGAGAACCACGTACGCACCCTGCGTGAAAGTCGAGAAAAACCATGTGGTGCCGAGCCACTTGACACTGGACAGTCCTCTAGACTCACTAAATCCAACGGTCCTTGAGTCACAAGACTCGGGGTCAAGACCTTCGTACGCAACGGCACAATGCCGTTAATCTAGCCTAATCCCTAGGTCTAAGCCACTGTAGCACGAATACCAAGGCAGATCACGAGCCGACGAGACCATTCCCTCGGAATGGGAACTAAGAACCCTCCAGCCCCAAGCTGGGTAATTGGACTCACAGTCTAAGGCCACACACACGGCCCATGCGAAAAGCACAGAAGCATGATTCCCAAGGTAGCTCACATGCCGCCACGCCGATTCCCCATCCTAGGGAAAAGCGGGAAACCTCTAGCCCCAGGCTGGATGACTGGACTCGCAGTCCAAGGCCAAACACATGGCCCATTCGGGAATCACCTTTCAGGTAAACCCACGACATGCGGGGGAGACCTTACCGCACTCACATCGATCCACGGTGACTCAATCAAGCGTAACACAAAGCCCGAAACACACACCTACGGGCATGCTAATCGAGGTAACATGGTACCTCCAGACATCCCAGAAACGCGGTCACAAAACCCACGGGATGTCCGAGACACTCACAAGGCCGAAGGTCGACCACTGGGTCACAACCGGGTCGATCGGAGACCAACACAACGCGAAACCGACGTTGCGAGCATGAAAATCGCCTAGCGTTCTAACCCTAGACCCCCACGAGGCCTAGCTGTCTACCATTAAACCGCTAAGGAACGGCTAACGGTCTACCACTGAACCGCTACACACTGAAATCATGGACCCCTAGCGGACGACCCTTGGACCGCGAAGCAGAGCCTAGCTGCCTATTACTAAAGCGCTAATGGCCCTGGCGGTCTATCGTGCGACCGCGAGCTCCAGAGCGATATACACGGGATGCTAGCGGTCTACCTCTGGGCCGCTAAACCCCCGGAACACATAAGACTCAAGCGGCCCTAGCGGTCTACCTCTGGACCACCAAGGACCCTGGCGGTCTATCGCGTGATCGCCAGTCTTGAAATGACACACAGAGACCCCTAGCGGTCTACCCTTGGACCGCTGGCCGCCCCTAGCGGTCTCTGGAACGACCGCTAAGGCGTCCCAAACCCAAAACGGCAGGAAACGGCCCAAAAATCCGATCCATGCCCCAATCACCCCCGGGTGATGGGGAATCCATCCCCAAGCCTCCTATCATACATCTACGCCCTTAGATCAATCAAAAACCTCACGAAACGAGAGATCCGGCTCACACCCCAAAATCATGCTTTTTTCCTGAAATGGTCAAATAAGCCCGCTCGACTCACCCCGGCCTACAAAACTCGCGGGAAAGGAAGTGCATGAGCTGGGGGTCCATCTCCCTACCTCCACCGAAGATTTCGCGTTCCGAGGTCGTCGATCCGCGAAAAAATGCTGCTTAAACCCTCGCCGTTCCACGAACCCGCGGCTGAGCTTCAACGGGCCGCCGGCCCTTGATCCTCGACCCTTTCCTCGTTCCTCACCTCCCGCCATCGCCGCCTCACCCTCCTCTGCCACCGTCGGCCGCCCGAGGAGAGGGGGAGAGAAAGAGATGAGAGAGCGTGAGAAAGAGAGAATGGGAGAGAGAGAGAGGGGTGAAAGAGTTATTTATAGGAAAATCCAGAAAATACCAAAAAATAGGAAAAATGCTCCCCGTGATCCTTGGAAGACACACAATGCAGTGGTAACATTACGGAGTCAGAGAACGCAACAGTTCACCTTGTACGGGGTTCCGAAGGTCCGATAGACGAAAACACGCGTGAAACCCAAAACGCGATACGGGACCCACAACGCCACGGACCCAAGGAAATTCACGGGCACACCACCAATGGGTCTGACAATCCGATATAAATAGTCCGAAGCTCAATCGGACGAAATTCGCAATCCGCGGAAAGACGATCCGTAACCCACGGATCCCGATCCGAGAAACATCAGAAAAACCCAGGGCATTACAGCCCTCCCCCCTTAAAGAAATTTCATCCTCGAAATTAAGGACAAACGCGGGAACACAGGGGAAGAACACCGTAACCAACTGACAGCGTCGTCAGAGCCCCAGCACAGAAAACCTCGATTCTCACGAAAGACACCGATCCTAAGGGATACTGCCAGACTATAATCACGAACGACACCTCGCTCCGCACGCCGAGCACACCGGCCATCAGAGCAGGCATACACCAAAGGTCACAGTCCGGTATCACCTCAGTCACAAGGAAAAACCAATCATGACATCGCTGCCACCATCTCGCTCACCGAGGAGACATAGCCCTCGACACGAGAAACAGCTACCGATCCATCCTATGGTCGGTAGACAAAACACACATCAGCTTCACAACCAGCTGACTGGTTTCATGCCCTACTCAAGGGAACAACCGATACAGAGCCTCCATCAGCTCACACAACAGCACCGGACCAACTCTGTCAAAAGACAAACTTCGACAAAGCCCAGATCCCATCTGGAAAAGCACATCACAGAAACGACCACCAAAGGCCTTACCTGCACACAGCTCTCGCCATTCACGATGCGTAACCACCAGCATCTTCTGTCTGTGAAAAGACCATCCACTGGTCGCCAGAACGCCAACGGGAAACCTTCGCCGGTCCAATAGGCACGATCCAACTCACCACAGGCCATTCGCTGACTCACACACAGACAATTACCACATCTCGAGCCGAGCTTCTCTCGGACACCGCATCCGAACTCGAGCATCGCGCCAACTCCACCATCTCAGGGGAGTACATCAAAACCAACGACAAGACTCAGGAGTCTTCGGTCATCACGTCACTCGACTCAGACTTACAGGGAATTTCTCCCAGGCTGGTCACAGACCAGGGATAACCACTCCAACGCCAACGTCCCATCAAGGATCACCATTCCGACGCCAACCTCTATCCAAAGGCCTCAGCCCACAGGCGTCACTCTTCCGACCTATCTCAATTAACCCAAGTGGACACCTGCCAATCCCGATTCTGCCCTCACCACAGAGCCACGGGACACCACCGGAAGAATTCATGGCATACGTCTCTAGGGGAGGAAAGTGTCATCCAATCTTACGGCAACCTGGTCGACAACGCCACGACCAATGCACATGGGTCCCCAAACAGTACACCTCTTACCGTGGTCGACTACGAGACTAGCCATACCAGTCACTCGCAGCTACCCACGGGAACCCAAAATCTCTCAGAGATCATGTAATATCTCGAACCTTTCGGATCCGTCTTCATGGGTCCCGGATCTGATTTCTCGGAGTGTTCAGCTCTGTTGTGTCTGAAATTTTGTTTCGAACATCTTTCGTGTTCGGATCGGCGCGATCCGGAGTCTGTTCGGAGGCCAGGAAGCATTCTGTGACTTTTTCCGTGTGTGTTTTCCGATTTCCGGTATAGGTTTCGGTAATTCCTTCGGAACCTCGCTGCGGGTGAACCGGGTCGTTCACCTGGGCACGAGTGGTACCGTTGCGATCGGTGCGTTCCGAGGATCACAGAAACGTAATTTTCTATTTTTTGGTATTTTCTGGAATTTCTGAATTTTTTATAAATATCTCACTTTTCTCTCTCTCCCCTCACCCTCTTCTTCTTCTTCTTCCTTCTCTTCTCCCCACCGTGACCACCGCCCCTCCCTCTCTCTTTCTCTCTCGTTCGACCGCGGCGACATCCCCTTCCGGCTGCAGACGGCGCCGGGCGACGGCTTGACGACATGGGCGACGGCTAGGTGATCGTGGCGGCGTAAAGCTTGTGAGGAACCATGAAGGGACGAGGGTTTTCAAAGCGTTCTTTGCGATCTCGGTAACGATTCGGCGGAGCATTCGCTCCATTGAGGTAGGGTGACGTTCCCTAGCTCCCCGCCGTTCATTTCCGTGGTTTATAGGCCGAGGGGAGGCCGAGAGGGGCTTGATTGAGCGGGTTTGGGGTTTTCCATGATTTGGGGAGAGCTCCCGATCTATGGATTTAGCCCGCGATTTCACGTTTTGGTGGCCTAGAATCATGCTAGGGGTCCTCAGGGGTCTTTCCCTTTGATTTCCCCCTCTCCGGTGGAGGCATGGGGGCGTTGTTGGGTTTTTTGGGCTTTTCCTGCCGTTTCACCGTCGGGCGAGTGTGACGGCCCTTCCAGTGACTGTCACACTATGTGACGCGCCTGGGTGGGTGTGTCACAGCCCTTGTATAGCCAGTTGGGGGTCAGGGACTGTGACGACCCCACGATAGACCGCCACAGGCGTGTGACGCGCCTGGGTTGGGCCGTCAGAGCATCCCGACCGTTGGCATCCGACCGTTGGTTTGACCGTTGGGGGTCAGGGCGTGTGACGCACCAGGACTGGCGCGTCACAGCCTTGTGACGGCCAGAGTGGGTGCGTCAGAGTGGTTTCCCCAGGCTGTGTGACGCTCCAGGACTAGACCGTCACACTCTACGACGCACCGAGTGGCATGCGTCACAGCTTGCCCTATTTTCACAGTGACGCACCTGCGTAGGCGCGTCACAGTCTGTAACGCACCAGGGCAGGTGCGTTACATTCTATTTTTGCACTGAGTGTGTGACGGCCATGTGTTGGACCGTCAGGGTGTTGTGACGCTCTGGCCTAGACCGTCAGGCGCCTGTGACGGTCCAGCCTTGACCGTCAGAGCCTGTAACGCGTCTAGGGTAGACCGTCAGGCTCTGGACTGCACTGGGGAGTTCGCAGTCCCATTTTTTTTGTCCGACCGTGGTCGCCGTGCGACGGTGCCGGTACGTGGGGCGGTCCCCGAACATTGTCGGATGCAGACGTGGTTTTCCGTTGACTTGAGGGTCTACTCCGTCAGTGACCCTCCACTAGTCGTAGCCTTCTTACACGTGTTTGGTCCCACCAGGGAGTGGTGGAGAGGCTACCCTGAGGATGGTTTTTAGGCTGGTTTCCGTCGGGCCCCTCGTCGTTAGCCAGAGTCCGGCTACGGGAGAAAACCAGTCAGAGGGCCAGACCTAGGGCGCATGGTCTATGTGTGCACACGTGGTTGGTGGCGGTTGGACCCATGCTGACGAGCGTGACCCCAGCGACTCACTTGGTTGTGGTACTTGTTCGGTGTCCGTGCCTCTGGTAGGCGCTACTACGTCAGGCAGTTCACCTGTGGTGCGGTGTAAGTCGTCAGGGGACGCTACCGACTGTGTTTCTAGTGGGAGGTACTCCTGTCGAGTCGGGAGTGTCAGGCTGTCAGTCGTCGCGACTTTGACCTTCGGGTTTCGTCGTGTTGACCGTTGCGTTTCGGTCTTTCCGCCGTGGTGCGTTTGTCGGCTTGCGTGCCATGAGACCGGTGTTTGTAGCGGCAGGGTTTCCTTTTCGAGGTACTCGCTTACTGCTAGTGTAGCGGTTTCTCCGTTTGCGAGGTAGGGTTCAAGTGATCCCTACTGAGTCTTGTTCCGAGACTCATTCCCTGTGTATTTTCACCGTGTTTCAGGTGAGGCGAGGCTTCAGGGGAGTTCGTCTGAGGCTCAGCACGGTTCTGGTGCCCAGCGTTAGTGTCAGAGGTCAGAGCCGGGGTATGCCACGCGTAGCTGTACTTTCTTTTTGTCTATGTACTGGTTGTGGTGTGACGACCCGAGGGTCCGAGTACCGGAAAGGAACCGGCGCGTCTCGAATCTCGGCCCGCCAACCCACGAGTCCAGAGACTCGGTAGGGTAGAAAGGAGTGGTGTGGGGGTACAAGAGAAGCTGCAACGACCACAGAGATAGCACAATAATCTAGAATAAAATGCACAGAATAATATAAATAAATAAACTGCTACAAGGTCCACAGTGTCTCATGTCCAAAAGAAAGTACAGTCAACAGAAAAGAAAGTACAACTACACGGGGCATCCCCCGGAGTACAACTACACGGGGCATCCCCCGGCTCTGGCAGACTGGCGACTAACCCTGACTAGAAGAACCACGCTGAAACTCGGCCGCGCCTCTCGAAGACCCCGCCTCACCTGAAAAGCAGGGGTGAGCCTCATTTCATTGGCCCAGTAGGGATCCCGCGAATCCCCACCTCGCACGAGAAACGAGAAAGCAGAAGGTAACCCTACCTAACAAGAGCACGGTAAAGCCAACAAGCTAAAGTAAATAAACGGAAAAGCCGTCTACTCTAACAGCACCGTACTACTGAACCTCGGTCTAATAAAACACGAGTCCACGCCTGCCAGTGAACAGGAGCACTGTCCACAAGAAGAACGACCGGAAGCGTCCCCTGACGTCTTACACCGCGTCACAAGTGTCTAGCTACTACGCCCCGGGCGTGAGACTCAGACACGCAACAAGTACCACAACAAGGACTAGCTGGGGTCACGCTCGTCAGCGCGTGTCCTAAGCCCCCAACTACGTGTGCACACACAGACCATCTGCTCTAGGTCGGGTCCTCTAGCTGGTTTTCCCCCCCACCGGACTCTGGTGGCAAAGGCAAGGGGCCCTACGGGAACCAGCCTAAAAACCGCGTCACACTGGGTCTCGCTCTCCACCACTCCCAGGTGGGTCCACACACGCGTGCGCAGGGAGCTACGACTAGTGGACAGGTCACTGGAAGTAAGGACCAACTCACGGAAACCGTCGGCTACACACTAACACAGATTCTCGATAACCAAACGGTAGGTACGGATGCCGGGGACACGCATGAGGTCCGAGCGTCCCTCAAGTCACGCGGCAACCCTACCAAGGCAACTAATCCTCCGGGAAGAACCCTGGGCCCCCTGTGGCTCTCACTGGGTGCTCATGGCATCCCTCGGCCACACGCCACCACCGGGTCCAAAACTCACCCAACCGGAGGTGAAACTGTCGACATAAAATGCGGCTCGGGAAGGGGGATTAATGTGCTAGGGACCCAGAGCGCGACACTGTCGCGCTATAGTCCCCTAACGCGATCCCTGAAGAACGCGCTATCAGAGGTTAGTGCGTTCTCCAAGAAGGCGCTAGCCGAAGCTAGCGCGTTCAACAAGAACGCGCTAGGGAAAGGTAGCACGTTCTTCAAGAACGCGCTGCCTGCCCCAGGCGCGACACGAACCGCCAACTGTTCGTCTTCCCGGACGAACGCGCTCGGACGATACGGCGCGTTCATCAAGAACGCGCCACTGGACTATAGCGCGACAACGGGCCGAGCCCGGTTCGCGAACTACGGCCGAAATCGCAAAACCACGCCCATCCACCCCCCTTGGTGAAGGGAAAACAGTGGGGAATCACCCCCAGATGTCCTAGCATGCATCTAGAACCCTGAATCAATCAAAAAAACTCCAAAACGATGGATTCGGCGCTCAAAACCCCAAGCATGGAAATAACCCTCCCGGCATGAATCTAGCCCATCTCGGCCTCTCCACGGCCTAGGAATCACGGGGAATGCTGGAAAGAGGGCAAGGATCCATCCCCCTACCTCGATGAAGCTCGAAATCCGCCGGAAAGTCACCGATCTTCAAATCTAGCTCAACTACGAACTCCTCTCCCACGCGCCAATGGGGGCACCGTCACGATCCTCTCGCCACCGCCGTCGTCACCGCGCCGTCGCCGTCGTCCGCCACCCGTCGCCGGAGGAGGAAGGGGCGCCGCGGGGTCCAACGGGCAAGAAGGGGGGGGGGTGTGACCGTTGCGCTCACGGGGGAGGAAAGAAGAAAGAAGAAAAAGAGAAAGAAAAGGGAAAAAGAAAAAGGCTATAAATAGAAAATCCGAAAAATGCCAAAAATACCAAAAAATAGAAAAATACACCTCCTCGACCGTCTCGAAGCGCTGATCGCAACGGTACCACTCGCGGGCTGGTGAACGACCCGGTTCACCCGCTACAGGGTTCCGAAGGATTCGCCGAAACCCACACGCGGAAATCGGAAAACACACATCGGAAAAGCCGCGGACACACTCCGGGCCTCCGAAACGACTCCGGATCGCGCCGATCCGAACACGAAAGATGTCCGAAACGAAATTTCGGACACAACAGAGTCAGACACTCCGAGAAACCAAATCCGGGACCCACGAAGAAGGATCCGGAAGGTCCGGGACATTACAGCCCTCCCCCCTTAAACGAATTTCATCCTCGAAATTCAAGGACAAGGCACAAGAACGGGGGAAGACTCACACAAACAAATAAGGATACAGCTCCCGCATCTCATCCTCGCGCTCCCAAGACGCTTCGCCGCCAGAATGACGCTGCCAGACCACCTTAACCAGAGGAATAACCTTATTCCGCAGGCGCTGCTCCCGCCGATCCTCAATGCGAACAGGAAACTCTGGAAGGGACAGATCTGGGGTCACCTCAGGCCAAACGGCATCCTCGAGAACATGAGAATCATCGGGCATGTACTTCCGAAGCATCGACACGTGGAACACATCATGCACGGCGGAAAGCTCCGGAGGTAGCTGCAACCGATAAGCAACTTCCCCAACACGCTCAACGATGGGAAAGGGGCCAATGTAGCGGGGACTCAGCTTCCCACGCCTACCGAAGCGCATCACGCCCTTCATGGGAGACACTCTCAAGAAAACTCGATCTCCCACAGCAAAGCTGAGAGGTCGCCTCCTCCGATCGGCATAACTCTTCTGCCGGCTCTGAGCTGCCAACATCTTCTGCCGAACGAGATGCACCACCTCAACGCACTGCTGCACCAAATCTGGTCCGGTCAAGGCACGCTCGCCCACCTCGAACCAATCAAGCGGAGTCCGACAAGGTCGCCCATACAACGCCTCATAGGGAGCCATACCGATGCTCGAATGATAGCTGTTGTTGTAGGCAAACTCCACTAATGGCAGATGGTGGGTCCAACTCCCCTGCCACTCCAAGCAACATGCTCGCAACATGTCCTCTAAAGTCTGATGGTCCGCTCAGACTGACCGTCCGACTGAGGATGATAGGCCGAGCTGAATGCCAACTCAGTGCCTAGAGCCTTCTGGAAGCTCCTCCAGAATCCAGAAGTAAAACGGGGTCACGATCGGACACGATGGAGATAGGAACTCCATGCAACGGACGATCCGCTCCACGTACAGACGAGCCAAACGCTGCACGCTCCAACTGACCTTGACTGGCAGCAACCGCGCCGTCTTCGTCAGTCTATCCACTAGCAACCAGATACTATCCTCCCCGCTGGACGTCCTCGGCAATCCGACCACAAAATCAGTGGTCACGTGGTCCCACTTCCACGCGGGAATGTCCAAGGGCTGAAGTGTGCCTCCTGGTCGCTGGTGCTCAGCCTTCACCTGCTGACAGGTCAAACACCTGGCCACAAATTCCGCAACATCTCTCTTCATGCCAGGCCACCAAAACTGCCTCTTCAGGTTCTGGTACATCTTGGCCGATCCGGGGTGCACGGCATACCGACTCCCATGAGCCTCACGCAATACATTACGCCGCACCTGCCCCTCGGCTGGCACATACAATCTACCTCTGAACCTCACAGCTCCATCCTCGCCAAACTCCACCTCGGCCATCGACAAAATACGAGGTAGCTCGGGGTCCGCTCGCTGGGCCTCAGTCACCTGTCGACGCACCGCGGGCGTGACAGTCAGACTCGCAAGGACAGCCGAACCCTGGTCCTGAGGGACCTTGAGCCTAAAAGTCATGGCCGGGACCTGCTCCCAAAGCCTCCACTTCCTCAACAACATCTGACTGACCGTTACCCTCCTGCTCAGAGCATCAGCCACGACGTTCATCCTGCCAGGCTGATAGGACAGAGTGAAATCATAATCCTTCATGTACTCCATCCATCTCCTCTGCCTGAGGTTAAGGTCCTTCTGCGTAAACACATACCTCAAACTCTGATGGTCAGTGAAAAGCTCAAACCTCTCGCCGTACAAATAATGCCTCCAGATCTTCAGAGCGAAGATCACCGCTGCCAACTCAAGATCATGAGTAGGGTAGTTCGCCTCATGTGGCTTCAACTGCCGCGACGCATACGCCACAACTCTCCCATGCTGCATCAACACAGCACCGAGGCCTACCCCGGAAGCATCCGTACACACCACAAAACCACCCGAGCCAGATGGCAATACCAAAACCGGAGCAGTGGTAAGCAATCTCTTCAGCTCCATGAAGCTCCGCTCACACTCCTCCGTCCAGACGAACGGCACCTCTTTCCGCGTAAGCCTGGTCATCGGGGCCGCAATACGAGAGAAATCCTAAATAAACCTCCGATAATAACCTGCAAGCCCCAAGAAACTCCGAATCTCCGTGACAGAACTCGGCCTCGGCCACTGCACCACCGCCTCGACCTTGGCCGGGTCCACGGAAACACCATCACCAGAAATAACATGCCCCAGAAAGTGCACCTCTCGGAGCCAGAACTCGCACTTGCTGTACTTGGCATACAACTGGTGATCGCGCAGGGTCTGCAATACCGCTCTCAAATGCTGCACATGCTCCTCAGCAGACCGCGAATACACAAGGATATCGTCCACAAACACGACCACAAACTGGTCCAAGTACGGACGAAACACCCTATGCATCAAATCCATGAATGCTGCGGGGGCATTGGTGAGCCCGAACGGCATCACCAAGAACTCATAATGCCCATACCTCGACCGAAACGCCGTCTTCTCCACGTCCGACTCTCGGATCCGCAGCTGGTAATAACCCGATCTCAAATCGATCCTCGAAAACACCTGGGCCGACTGAAGCTGATCGAACAAGTCATCAATCCGCGGCAACGGATACTTGTTCTTAACAGTCACCTGGTTCAACTGACGGTAGTCGATGCACAGTCTCAAACTACCATCCTTCTTCTTCACAAACAACACCGGCGCACCCCACGGGGAATAACTAGGACGAATATACCCCTTGGCCAGCAACTCCTGTAATTGCGCCTTCAGCTCTCGCAACTCGGCAGGCGCCATCCGATAAGGGGCCCTCGACATAGGCGCCGTACCTGGCACCACCTCAACCACGAAATCAATCTCTCGTTGCGGTGGCAACCCTGGCAACTCCTCAGGAAAAACATCAGGAACTCGCACACGACAGGAACATCCTCTACCTCAGGACCCTGCCGCTCGACCAAAACCACGGATGCGAGAAAGCCCTGACAACCTGCATCAAGCAAACGACGCGCACGGATAGCCGAAATAAGCAAGCGGGAAGAGGAAGACCGAATACCTTGGAAATAAAAGGTGGGTCCACGAAGCTGTCGGAAGTAGACCTTCTTCGAGCCGCAATCCACCAAGGCATGATGAGCCTCGAGCCAATCCATGCCCAAAATCACATCGAAGTCCTGAAGCGGTAACGCATAGAGTCTAGCCGGCAAGTTCCGCCCTTCCACCCACACAAGTACCTTCTCAAAGCAGTACGAGGTGATCATGAAGTCACCGGTAGGCAACTCTACTGCCTAGTCACAGGACACCTCGGTCACTGGGTCCTCCACGCTCTGAGCAAAATCTTCCGAGATGAACGAATGGGAAGCACCTGAATCGAACAAAACACGAGCCGCACAACCCAAAATCGATAGAGTACCTTCCACCAAATGCGACGCCTCAGCCTCTGCCCTGGTCATGTGAGTCACTCTGCCTCGGGATCTCTGCCTCCCCACAGTAGCTGACCGTGACAACTGAGGAAACTGTCCCTGCTGCTGGTACTGTTGCGGCTGTGCTGACGACTGTTGGGGCCGAAACTGCTGCTGCTGCTGAAACTCGTGCGGCTGGCGCGGTCTCTGCGGACAGTCACGTGCCATGTGCCCTGGCTGGTCACACCTAAAGCAAATCACGGGCGCTGAACACGGCCTATCCGGATGAGAACCACCGCACCTAGGACAGACACCCCGCGAACCAGTCATCGAACCCTGACGCTGAAAAGCCGCTGGCTGCTGAACACTGCCCATCGACTCCTGCTTCGATTCCTTACGATCCTGACGCCTCTTGCCAAATCCAGCTTCCTTAAGCAACTTCTTAAGCTTCGACTTGAAGGATGAACCTGGCGCAGGAGCCGCAGTCTGCGTCGCCACTGATCCACCTGTTGAGAGCTGGACGGTACTTTGCTGTTGCATCCCTGCCGGCTGGCTGAAATCTGCCTGCACCTGACTAGCACTGCCCTGCCCTCGAACCTTCTGCAAATCTCTCTCCAGCGCTGCCGCTGCCTTACATGCCGCGTCCAAACTGGTCAAACCCGACGCAAGAAGATGATGCCTCAACTCTAGCCTCAGACCACCAACAAACTGATCGGTCTTCACCTCCTCATCTGCCATGATATGAGGAGCATAACGGCCCAACTCGATAAACCTGGCACGGTACTGCATCACCGACATGTCACCCTGAGTCAGCTCCATGAACTCACGCAACCTCTGCGACCTGACAAAGGACGGACAGAAGGCACGCTCGAAAGCCGTGACGAACTCCTGCCACGCAATCTGTCGAAGAGGACGAGACTGGAACACTGAACCCCACTCTGACGTCCACCAAGTACGGGCCGATCCCTGAAGACGATGAGTAGCCAGCGCCACCTGCTCCTCCTCAGGACACTCCATCGCACTGAAAATCCGCCGAACATCATCCAGCCACTCTCTGGCCACCTCAGGATCTGGCTGCCCACTGAAAGAAGGAGGCTGGAACAGCAAAAACTCCTTCAGTACACGACCATGACCACCACGAGCCCGGTCCTCACCAGCATCGCCACCCTGCTGCTGATGATCTCCCTGCTGCTGACCTCCCTGCTGCCGCTGAAACACATACTCAAACATGCCTCGGAAGAAGTCGTCCATCCCTGGAGCTCTCGCATCTCCAGATACACCCTCGGAAACTGAAGCCCTGCTCTGCTCCTCTGGACCACCACTAGACTCTCCCTGCTGGGCACGAGTCCTCCTCCGTGGCGCCATAACACACCTGGCATCAAAGAAAAGCAACCGGAAATCAATAAAACACACGACCCTAAGCCAGTCGCCGACTGTACAGGACATTCATGGACCTTCTGGACCACTGCAATTCGTTCCAAGTTCCGATGCACCTCCACAACCTACGCTCTGATACCAGCTGTGACGACCCGAGGGTCCGAGTACCGAAAAGGAACCGGCGGGTCTCGAATCTCGGCCCGCCAACCCACGAGTCCGAGACTCGGAAGGGTAGAAAGGAGTGGTGTGGGGTACAAGAGAAGCTGCAACGACCACAGAGATAGCACAATAATCTAGAATAAAATGCACAGAATAATATAAATAAATAAACTGCTACAAGGTCCACAGTGTCTCATGTCCAAAAGAAAGTACAGTCAACAGAAAAGAAAGTACAACAACACGGGGCATCCCCCGGAGTAAAACTACACGGGACATCCCCCGGCTCTGGCAGACTGGCGACTAACCCTGACTAGAAGAACCACGCTGAAACTCGGCCGCGCCTCTCGAAGACCCTGCCTCACCTGAAAAGCAGGGGTGAGCCTCATTTCATTGGCCCAGTAGGGATCCCGCGAATCCCCACCTCGCACGAGAAACGAGAAAGCAGAAGGTAACCCTACCTAACAAGAGCACGGTAAAGCCAACAAGCTAAAGTAAATAAACGAAAAAGCCGTCTACTCTAACAGCACCGTACTACTGAACCTCGGTCTAATAAAACACGAGTCCACGCCTGCCAGTGAACAGGAGCACTGTCCACAAGAAGAACGACCGGAAGCGTCCCCTGACGTCTTACACCGCGTCACAAGTGTCTAGCTACTACGCCCCGGGCGTGAGACTCAGACACGCAACAAGTACCACAACAAGGACTAGCTGGGGTCACGCTCGTCAGCGCGTGTCCTAAGCCCCCAACTACGTGTGCACACACAGACCATCTGCTCTAGGTCGGGTCCTCTAGCTGGTTTCCCCCCCCCCCACCGGACTCTGGTGGCAAAGGCAAGGGGCCCTACGGAACCAGCCTAAAAACCGCGTCACACTGGGTCTCGCTCTCCACCACTCCCAGGTGGGTCCACACACGCGTGCGCAGGGAGCTACGACTAGTGGACAGGTCACTGGAAGTAAGGACCGACTCACGGAAACCGTCGGCTACATACTAACACAGATTCTCGATAACCAAACGGTAGGTACGGATGCCGGGGACACGCATGAGGTCCGAGCGTCCCTCAAGTCACGCGGCAACCCTACCGAGGCAACTAATCCTCCGGGAAGAACCCCGGGTGCCCCTGTGGCTCTCACTGGGTGCTCATGGCATCCCTCGGCCACACGCCACCACCGGGTCCAAAACTCACCCAACCGGAGGTGAAACTGTCGACATAAAACGCGGCTCGGGAAGGGGGATTAACGTGCTAGGGACCCAGAGCGCGACACTGTCGTGCTATGGTCCCCTAGCGCGATCCCTGAAGAACGCGCTAGCAGAAGATAGCGCGTTCTCCAAGAAGGTGCTAGCCGAAGCTAGCGCGTTCAACAAGAACGCGCTAGGGAAAGGTAGCGCGTTCTTCAAGAACGTGCTGTCTACCCCCGGCGCGACACGAACCGCCAACTGTTCGTCTTCCCGGATGAACGCGCTCGGACGACACGGCGCGTTCATCAAGAACGCGCCACTGGACTATAGCGCGACAACGGGCCGAGCCCGGTTCGCAAACTACGGCCGGAAATCGCAAAACCACGCCCATCAACCCCCCTTGGTGAAGGGAAAACAGTGGGGAATCACCCCCAGATGTCCTAGCATGCATCTAGAACCCCGAATCAATCAAAAAAACTCCAAAACGATGGATTCGGCGCTCAAAACCCCAAGCATGGAAATAACCCTCCCGGCATGAATCTAGCCCATCTCGGCCTCTCCACGGCCTAGGAATCACGGGGAATGCTGGAAAGAGGGCAAGGATCCATCCCCCTACCTCGATGAAGCTCGAAATCTGCCGGAAAGTCGCCGATCTTCAAATCTAGCTCAACTACGAACTCCTCTCCCACGCGCCAATGGGGGCACCGTCACGATCCTCTCGCCACCGCCGTCGTCACCGCGCCGTCGCCGTCGTCCGCCACCCGTCGCCGGAGGAGGAAAGGGCGCCGCGGGGTCCAACGGGCAAGAAGGGGGGGGGGTGTGACCGTTGCGCTCACGGGGGAGGAAAGAATAAAGAAGAAAAAGAGAAAGAAAAGGGAAAAAGAAAAAGGCTATAAATAGAAAATCCAAAAAATACCAAAAATACCGAAAAATAGAAAAATACACCTCCTCGACCGTCTCGAAGCGCTGATCGCAACGGTACCACTCGCGGGCTGGTGAACGACCCGGTTCACCCGCTACAGGGTTCCGAAGTATTCGCCGAAACCCACACGCGGAAATCGGAAAACACACATCGGAAAAGCCGCGGACACACTCCGGGCCTCCGAAACGACTCCGGATCGCGCCGATCCGAACACGAAAGATGTCCGAAACGGAATTTCAGACACAACAGAGTCAGACACTCCGAGAAACCAAATCCGGGACCCACGAAGAAGGATCCGGAAGGTCCGGGACGTTACATGTGGACTACTGTTGTTATTTTATTGTTATATTGTGGACCATGTAAAATGTTAATTTATCTCCTGCTTAATTGTTATAACTGTTTAACTCTGCAATTATTTGTGATACTTGTGTAGTTTCCACACCATCCTTGTAACCCTTCCGAGTCTTCGGACTCGTGGGTGGCGGTGCGAGTCTCGGGTTATCGGGCCTTCCCGGTAATCGGATTCTCGGGTCGTTACAGATCACTTCCTCTAGAACATGATCTCATCCGAGAACACGACTTGGAGCATAAGTCGGGCACCAAGCCACCGACTCTGACCAACACGTCCTCGACCTCCGTCAGGTGACATCCTCAAACCCCATCCGGGTCACACCGACGCCTGACACGGCTTCCATCATATGAACAGGGTACTCATGCGGCACACTTGCCAACATTTTTCCCCAACACTCCATCCTGCCAGTGCCAAGAACCACGATATCTCGAGCAACGGCACGACAACAACACGTCTCACACAGAGAAACCAATCCTCCAATGCTCAACGCGACCTCAGGAAATCCGCCCCCAGCAACCAATGCTACGATCCTGAACCAGTGGGTTATGGGCCCACCAGGCTTCCGCGCACAACCAAACACGACAACTCGGGACTCACCTTCCCGACCATTCACAACTCGGATGGCCAACTTCAGAAAACAGGGTGAGGAAAGCTCCATTACCTCAAACCCCAAGCACATATTCTTCCTAATCTGGCAATCCTCTGCAACTTTGCAGGCTCCGAACTACCACGCATCGGAAAGTTCCAGCACCAGCCAAGAATTCTCTCAATCACCGCCCAACCAGCACTCGTCCTTCCGGAACATTGCTAGCACCCTTACACACTAGGGAAAATGGGCACAACTCTCACAGGCAACCACCTTGCCAAAACACAGGACACGTCTCGCACGGATTCCATGGCACACCGAGGCCAACTAATCCGGGCACACAATGCAAGACGACGAATCTTAGCTAAACACAATCTCTCCGACCAAAGGAGAAACTGATACACCTCCAATCAACGGAAGAATCTCCACGCTCGACCTGCCCTCAAACCTCGCACATGCTGGGAACATCACCTTCCAACATCGAGAAAACCATTTCCTCATCAGGTCAGCACCTCCGACACACTCGGCGAGTGTCACGTTGGACCACCATCACAGTATCTCTCGATGCACCACCACTGCAATTCCTCGAACTGTAACACGCCACACCAAGAGCCGCACACGAGCCATAATCGACAACTGTCAACACTCACCCTCGAGTCCCGAACTCGCCACGGAACCTTTACAACTCAAACCAAATCTAGGCGAACACAACCCATTCGCACGCAAGAGCGCATGAGCAAGACTTACTGGGACACCACAGCCCAATCCTGCCTCGAAATTTGTAAGAATAACCGGGACCGACACGTCATTCCTGACACCACAGAGCACGATAAGAACATCATGCTCGACAAAACAACAGCTCACCAAGAAGATCCTTCGCTCACCCGAGCGCACCTCTCGATCAGAACACCCACTTCGCCGCCTTAAACGACGACCTTAAAACATCAGGGGCTGGATAAACCTCAAGCTGAAGTGGCCAAAGTCGACAACAGTTCCCTCAGAGCACGCTCATTGCCACTTAACCACAAACAGTCCTCACCAGCCACCTGACCTCGTTGTAAATTCCTCGAACGTAGCACCGCAGCAACGCACCTGCCGGCAAGCTCTGCCCAACGCAGCACAACCGGGGCCACCAACGATGAGGGAGAAAGCTATCGACCTCGATCCTTAGACCCCACGCAGGCACGGAAGCCGTGAACAGCTACCATTTTTACAGCGCCGACGCTGCGCAGCGGACTTAAGCTCTCAAGTGAGAAACAAAGCAGAAAACATGCATGAAACCCTACGCCAACTGCCGACTGTACTGGACCTCATGGACTCTGCTCACTGCAATATTTCGAATTCCTATGTACGTCCACAACCACCGCTCTGATACCAATTGTAACGACCCAAGATCCGGATACCGGGAGGAGCCCGATACCATTCGAATCCTGGCCCGCCGCCCATGAGCCGGGAGGGCTTGAAAGGGTTAAAAGGAGTGTGGAGGTACAAAGAAATAGCAAATAAGGCAGGGCAATTCAACAATTAACAGGAATAAATAAACAACTACTACAACAGAGTCCAGTCCAACAGAAAGTACAGTCTAAAGCAGTAAAACGTACCACATGCCAAGTGAACACTCGGCCCAGCGAGATGGCAACTAAGAACCTCCGAACTTGAAATGCAGGGGTGAGCCTCCTGTCACTGGCTCTGTAGGGATCCCGCGGAACCCCAACCGAGAACAACGGCGGTAGCAAAAAGGAAAACCATCTACAACTACAGCAGGAACAACGAAACGGTGACCGGTCAAAACTCGGCACTACAGCTACTCCTATTGTACCGGTTAAGCAGAAAGAGAAATCCCGATCTCACAATCGGGAACCGGACCACTCTAACACCAGGCCTACCGAGGAAACACTCACGTCAGCTCTGTTGTGAAGGCATGTCCTCCCATACAAGGCCAACTTGGACCACGCTGTCCAAGGTAATGTCACGACCACACTGTCATGAACACAACTCTAACAAGACGCAACCTCGATGAGGCCACTAGCACCCTGGCCACTACCTCGGAAACACCGGACGGTCCAGAAAATCACGTCTCGCAGACGGGAAACGGAACCCGGAAACAGGAGAGTCACGTCTCACGTGATAGGAGTACCTGCCCACCAGAAGTAAGGCCGGATGCGTCCACTGACGGCTTAGACCGCGCCTCAGGTGTCTCCCTTCGGCCCAGCGGGAATTGAGACACCGTACAAGTAACCACAGAACAAGTGAGTAGCTGGGGTCGCGCTCGTCAGCGCGGGTCCACTGCCCCCAACCACGTGTGCACACACAGACCATGCGTCCCAGGTCTGGCCCTCTGACTAGTTTTCCCCTCAGCCGGACTCTGGCTGCAAGACGTGGGGCCTGACGGTAACCAGCCTAAAAACCGTCTCTCTGGGGTAGCCTCGCCACCACTCCCTGGTGGGACCACTAGCGTGTCGAAAGGCTACGACTAGTGGGGAGTCACTGATGTGACCACTCTCCGAGGAGAAACTCCGAGAACCACGCACACACCTTGCACGAAAGTCGAGAAGAACCAAGTGGCGCCGAGCCACTGGACTCTGGATAGTCCTCTAGACTCACTAAATCCAACTGTCCTTAAGTCACATGACTCGGGGTCAAGACCGTCGTACGCAACGACACAATGCCGTTAATCTAGCCTAATCCCTAGGTCTAAACCACGGTAGCACGAATATCGAGGTAGCTCACGAGCGGTCGAGACCATTCCCTCGGAAAGGGAACTAAGAACCCTCCAGCCCCAGGCTGGGTAATTGGACTCACAGTCCAAGGCCACACACACGGCCCACGCGGAAAGCACAAAAGCATGATTCCCAAGGTAGCTCACATGCCGCCACGTCGATTCTCCATCCTAGGGAAAAGCGGGAAACCTCCAGCCCCAGGCTGGATGACTGGACTCGCAGTCCAAGGCTAAACACATGGCCCACTCGGGAATCATCTTCCAGGTAAACCCACGACATGCGGGGGAGACCCTACCGCACTCACACCGATCCACGGTGACTCGATCAAGCGTAACACAAAGCCCAGAACACACACCTATGGGCACACTAATCGAGGTAACACGGTACCTCCAGACATGTAGAAACGCGATCACGGAACCCACGGGATGTCCGAGACACTCACAACGTCGAAGATCGACCACTGGGTCACAACCGGGTCGACCGGAGACCAACACAACGCGAAACCGACGTTGCGAGCATGGAAATCGCCTAGCGATCTAACCCTAGACCGCCACGAGGCCTAGCAGTCTACCATTGAACTGCTAAGGAACGGCTAGCGGTCTACCACTGAACTGCTACACACTGAAATCACGGACCCCTAGCGGTCTACCCTTGGACCACGAAGTAGAGCCTAGCGGCCTATTACTAAACCGCTAACGGCCCTGGCGGTCTATCGTGCGACCGCGAGGTCCTGAGCGATATACACGGGATGCTAGCGGTCTACCTTTGGGCCGCTAAACCCACGGAACACAAGAGACTCAAGCGGGCCTAGCGGTCTACCTCTGGACCGCCAAGGACCCTGGCGGTCTATCGCATGACCGCCAGCCTTGAAATGACACACGGAGACCCCTAGCGGTCTCTGGAACGACCGCTAAGGCGTCCCGAACCCGAAACGGCAGGAAACGCCCCAAAAACCCGATCCACGCCCCAATCACCCCCGGGTGATGGAGAAACAAAGGGGAATCCATCCCCAAGCCACCTAGCATGCATCTACGCCCTTAGATCGGTCAAAAATCTCACGAAACGGGAGATCCGGCTCATACCCCAAAATCATGCTTTTTCCCTGAAATGCTCAAATAAGCCCGCTCGGCTCACCCCGGCCTATAAAACTCGCGAGAAAGGAAGTGCACGAGCTGGGGGTTCATCTCCCTACCTCCACCGAAGATTTCGCACCTCGAGCTCGCCGATCCGCGAAGAAACGCCGCTTAAACCCTCGCCGTTCCACGAACCCACGGCCGAGCTTCAAAGCGCCGTCGGCCCTCGATCCTCGACCCGTTCCTCGTTCCTCGCCTCCAGCCATCGCCGCCTGGCCCTCCTCTGCCACCGTCGACCTCCCGGGGAGAGGGGAGAGAAAGAGATGAGAGAGCGTGAGAAAGAGAGAATGGGGAGAGAGAGAGAGGGGTGAAATGGTTATTTATAGGAAAATCCAAATTTTTTGAAAAATACCAAAAAATAGAAAAAATGTTCCCCACGATCCTCGGAAGACACACAACGTAGTGGTAACGTCCCAGAGTCGGAGAACACAATGGTTCACCCTTTACGGGGTTCCGAAGGTCCGATAGATGAAAACACGCGTAAAACCTAAAATGCGACCCGGGACCCATAACGCCACGGACCCAAGGAAATTCACGGGCACACCACCAATGGGTCTGACAATCCGGTTTAAATAGTCTGAAGCTCAATCGGACAAAATCCGCAATCCACGGAAAGACGATCCGAAACACACGGATCCCGATCCGAGAAACATCCGAAAAACAGGGACATTACACCTGAGGGCGAGACCCCCTTTGGCGCCCCCCCTCCCATGCACACACTCTCTCTCTCCCCTTCTATTTCTATCTCAGATTGGATCGGCGCCTCAAGGGAGACTCCCTCAGATGCCCCCCTCCCCTACTCTCCCTCTCTCCCCCTCTCTCTATCTCTGAGCAGACCGACGCCAGAGGGGGAGACTCCCTTCGGCACCCACCTCCCTTGCCCTCTCTCTCTCACCCCGTCCTCCCTCTCTCTCTATATGTCTCTCTCTCCCCCTCTCTTTCTATCTACGATTGGACCGACGCGGGAGGGGGTTTGCACTTTCCCTCCGTTGATCTCCTCGTCCTCTCTCTCTCTCTCTCTCTCTAATCGAACTGACGCTAGAGGGGGAGACCCCCTCCGACGTCCCCTCTCTCTTGCACACACACACACACACACACTCTCTCTCCCTTTTTGTCTCAAATCAAATGAATAGTGTTGAGCCCATTTTTTTGAATAAATTTGTTAATTTTATTTTGGGTTTTTTGCAAATAACCCCCCAAAATATGACGTATATGTAAAAAACACTTTGCACTATACGTATATGTGAAAAACCCCCTATCAAACATTGGTATTTCATCAAAACCCCTTCTATTTTGTTTGTCGTCTGTCCATATGGGAAGCCGCATTTTACATATCAATTAACCCTAAATCTCACTTAGAAAATGACTTAGATACCCTTGTTAAATCTACAAATCCCTTCCCTCAATTGAAAATCTCGCTGCCTTCGGGTTGCATCTTTCTTCTTAGGTCACTTCTTTTGTTGTGTTTGCAATTGGGGTTGTGACCGTGAGAACCATTAGAAAAAGTGCTTCGTCTTCACGTTCTGTCCTTCCTCTCGCAAGGCTTTTCATGGCAACATCTTCGAACAGGTGTGCTCCCTCTTTATTAACAATGCCTTTTCCCTTTAAACTAATGTCCAAAATGTGGTGTTTTGTCACTTTCTAGCCATTGTCGAGACCCATAGAGTGCAATGCTATGCACCTTCATCTTTGCTATACGACAAAGATGGGTTTATGGTTGTAGACTTAGTCCCCTAGATTGTTGGATGTTTCTTTTTAACCCGGGTTGTATTCGATGTTGTGTAAAAGAATCTCAGTATACCAAATGGCTCCTAACTACATGCATTTGATAACTGCAGGGCACTAACAGAAGAGAATATATTTAAATTGCATTTGACGTATGGAGGTCGATGGAGGCCCATTGCAAATACAAATAGATTAAAATATTGGCTTGGAAGGAAAACCACTCTCACAATTGATAGAGATGAAGTTTTCTTTATGGGGATGTGTGAGGCATTTTCTAAATAT
The DNA here is from genome assembly GCA_022559845.1 of Amorphophallus konjac. Classification (NCBI taxonomy): domain Eukaryota; kingdom Viridiplantae; phylum Streptophyta; class Magnoliopsida; order Alismatales; family Araceae; genus Amorphophallus; species Amorphophallus konjac. The sequence continues at coordinate 341,271,915 of CM040119.1, forward strand.
GTGAAATGGGGACCGACTGATACTTTGTCTATTTGCTACAAAATTAAGGGATCAAGTCCAAAGGTATATGTACTTGTATCAAATGATGAGTCCATGCTTGCAATGTTCGATGCACATCAGGTGGAAAAAGACAGATATATACATTGCTGTTGAAAAAAAAAGGCATGTTGTATCATCTACTCTACAGCCTCAATGTGACATTCGTAATGCATGAGCAAGTAATATTGGACCATCTAGACGAATAGAGATGGTGGAAAATGAGGTTCATAGTGCACGAGTAAGTAACAATGGGCCATTGAATTCCAGGGTCAAAATGACTAGGCAGAGAGTTGCTATGGCAACTGCAGTTGGTGGGCATGAACAATCATGGGTCATTGGGGATGAGCCAAGTGATGAAGTTGAGGATTTTGTGGAGATTCATCACTCCAATGATGAGAATAATTCACCTCCATTGCATTGTTCTTTAACTGAAGATCCCCTCCACATAGAAGATGTTGATAATGACATTTGCCCATCAAATTCAGATTCATATAATGCATGTGATTCTTCGGATGACTCTGGTAGTAATTTTGAAGTGGAGGACTTTGATATTCTAGATGATATAGTTGCAGATTCAAATGACGAAGAATTGAATGTTGGCCAAAGATTTCCCAATGTTTATACATTTCGTAAAGCATTACAACATTATGCCGTGGTGAAACTGTTTGCAGTAAGTTATATAAAGAATGAAAAGGTGAGAGTCACTGCTGAATGTAGTGCAGAGAATTGCAATTGGCGTATTAATGCATAAGTCCTTTATGATAAAGTTACATTTGAAATAAAGAATATCAATGGGAATCACACATGTATAGCTATTGGCAAAGTGAATTCGAGGATGGCTACCTCAAAGTGGATTGCTTCTAAGATCTTAGATACCTTGAGAGTAAATCCTAACAAAAAGGTATCTGAAATACGGGATGAGTTTAATCGGCGATACTCCCTTAGCTTAGATTACTATAAAGTTTGGCGTGCTAAGGAGATTGCATTGGACGTTCTTCATGGTAAAGTTGAAGACTCATTTAAGCAAGTCTTAGACTTGAAACATGAACTGCTTAGTAGAAATTTAGGAAGTGTTGTGATGTTCCAAGAGGATGATGAGCATAGATTCAAACGTTTCTTTGTATGTTTGGCAGCATGTAGTATGGGTTTTAAAGTGGGTTGTAGGCACTTGCTTGGACTTGATGGGTGCCACTTAAAAGGAAAATATCAAGGTTGCCTTTTAGCTGCCACTGCTATTGATGGTAACTCTGGCTTATTTCCTGTGGCCTATGATATAGTTGAATCGGAAAGTAGACAAAGTTGGCAATGGTTTCTAGAGTGCTTGAGCATTGCTATACATGATGTAAGTGACCTAACAATTCTCTCTGACAGGCTTAAGGGATTAGATGCAGCGGTGTCCATAATTTTTCCTAATGCAGAGCATAGATTGTGTGTTAGACACCTATACAATTTTTTTCAAAAAGAACATCCAGGTGCAGTCTTGAAATCATACTTATGGAAAGCAGCTAGAAGTTACTTGGACATCGATTTTATATCAATTATGAATGAAATTCAACTTTTGAGACCTGATGCACATGCATATTTACTTGGTGTCCAATCTCATCTTTGGAGTAGACACCAATTTGGCATCAATGCAAAGTGTGACTACATCACAAATAACCTATCGGAATCTTTTAATAGTTTTCATGGAGATATCAGGTATAATTTCTTACGCAAACGAATGCCCCTTATTTGTTACTTTCAATGTGAACCAATTATTTAGATGATGTCTATTTCTTAATTGTGTTACAATCATATACATACAGGGGATTGCCTTATGTTGATCTTATTGACAGCATTCGTCAAAAAATTATGACCAAAATAGATGAGAGGATGAGATATGCAAATAGATGGAAGGGAAATTTAGTGCCCAGGGCATTTCGGTACTTTAGAGATATATCTAAGAAAGGTGGTCCATATGCAGTACATAGGGCCAATGATGTAGAGGTGGAGGTTGAATTTGTTGGGGGAAGGTTCACAATAAGGCTGGATCAAAAAACTTGTGAATGTAGGAAGTGGCAGGTCACTGGACTACCACGTGTGCATGCAGCTGCTGTAATACTTTATTTAAGGCTTCCCGATGAAGATTATATTGATGATGTTTACAAGGTACAAATGTATAAGGCAGCCTATCAATTTTCAATGAGTCCCATGCCTGAGAAGAGTTTATGGATGAAAGTGCCAAAAATTAATGAAATACTTCCTCCAAAGTCACTTAGACCTAAGGGAAGACGAAAGAAGAAGAGGATTAGAGATCCAAATGAGAGGGAACCTTCAAGGGTATGCCAATGTCGTAGATGTGGGAAGCTAGGGCACAATGTAAGAACATAAAAGGAGCCTATTAACACTAATGTAGGAGATGGCCAAAATAGCCGATCAGAGTTGATCTAGTCACAATCCAGCATTACTATGCAAGCTTCTTTATCATTGTCCTTGAATAGGGGTGGTAGATTTGGAGATCAAGGAGCAATTAGAACTAAAAATGGCGGTAGCTCCGGAGGATGGAAGTCATGGAGTAGAAAGCCGCCCAGGTCAATAATTTTTGTTAAATATTATATTTTTTCACTTTTAAAGTCATTTATTGTAGCTGTAATTGTGTTTTTTTTGTAGCATTATATGATCAAGGCATGTGCTCCAAGAATACAAATTTTTCAACATCTCTTCTTGGACGAAGGTAAAAGAAATTTTTTATGTACTTGTGACACACTTGCTTGCTGGATATATGGTATTGTAACTCAGTAGATTGACTTCTTTATTGTCTTTTGTCTTATAGGTTATATATGCGTGCTTGGAAAGAAGTGCCATCACTTTATCTTTTTTTTGAAGAGTTAAACATATTCAAAATCATTATCCCTATTTTTTGTGTGACGATCATTATTTCTATTTTTGAAGTGTTAGCCATTTTCTGAAGATCACAGTGAACTCTTAGTTTATCAACACCATACCATGAAAGACAATGGTGTTTGATTTTTAGGATGTGTTATTTATAAGAGGTTAAGAATCTTAAGATTGATATCAATATTAACAATTCCTTTGGATATACTTTTCATTTTGTGTCAGCTTCATTTTTTACAATTTTTTTAATGTATGTTAATTTCCAACATATGTTCTCAATGAATATAAGTCATAATAAAAATGGCATGGAAGTCATTTGTAGTTAACGTATGTTAACTCAATTGTATTACATGTGAAAATTTTAAAGTGTTTGAAAGATTAGGGGGGTTTTCACATATACGAATAATGAAAGGGGTTTCTTACATATACACCCTATTTTAAGGGGTTCCTTGGAAAAACTCTTGAATGATTAGGGGGGTTTTCACATATATGTATAGTGCAAGGGATTATATATATGAACCATAATTTAGGGGGTTATTTGCAAAAACCCTTTTATTTTTTATTTTCTGTCGTCGGATAAGGGGGTAACTTGCATAACAAGTTTGGACGACTTGAGCCTCACATCACAAATAATTCTAAAAATAAATAATTTTAGTGCACACCTATGGTATGTAATAACTGCATGGGTGCACTAAGCATTACTCTTTCTCGATATAACTTAGTGTGGAGGTGTAAATTTTCCCCGGCAGAAAACAACCCCTCTCCTCACAATGACCTACCAAGAGGTCCACCAGAAAAATTTTTAGTGCACGCCCTGTGCTAGTTATACATCCAGTGTGTGCACAAAATATTTTTTTTTACAAATTTTTTTTGTGACGGAACTCGCGTCTCCGTAACTTGCCATATAAGATATATCTCTATCTAAATACTAAAAAAAGTTTAAAAAATAAAAATCAAATTTAATGAATAGTGGTAGGCCCGATTTTTCTCAAATCGATCATTTTTGTTTTACATTGTTTGAGCTGTCAGATGGATGTGTGTCTTAGATGGTAAACCAAGGAGAGGTGAGAGTCACGTCATATTTTTTTTAAAAATTAATTTACATGGTATACATCTTAAGGCCCTATTTGTTAATCGAATTGTCGGTCGGATGCCGCGTTCGACGAGAGAGAAAATCGCGGGGGGCCCATGCGACATCTCACACACAACATGTTAATTCGGGGTCGAGGGTCGAACACGGTAACCGTGTTCGAACAACAAACAAGGCCTAAATGTATAATTAACCCGACTATACACTGATCATAACTCTTACCAACGAGCCTGGGGGATGACTAACGGGCTTTGACCGGAAAGCAACGACTGACCCAAATGCGCAAGGCCCACTTGCCATTGCCCTTCCTGGTTAAGTGGCCCACTCCCTTGCTCGAGGTCGGCTTGCATAGGCACCATGCCCATGCTACCAAGTACCAACCCCCCCCCCCCCCCCCCCCCCCCCCCCGGCTCCGTAAGGGACACGAGCACCCTGGCGCACCTGCACGACGGCCCACACACACACACACCTGTCGAAACAAGTGAGCACGAGCTTCGGTGGGCCCCATCTCTCTCACCCACTTCTGAACCAAGAGAGGATGTGCATGGTGTACATGGACACACCACAATTGTGCACACACACACACACACACCTGTCGAAACAAGTGAGCAGGAGCTTCGGTGGCCCCCATCTCTCTCCCCCACTTCTGAACCAAGAGAGGATGTGCATGGTGTACATGCACACACCACACTTGTGCAAGTGGGCCGGGCTCGGGCTCGGGCACGGGTATGGGTCGCTTTTATTCTCCATATGAGAAGTTTGAACCCTGTCAGTATTGATAGGAAAAGAAATGCCCGTTTGATTGCAGAGATCATAGTTCTTTGCGTGCAATTTCAACAATCATCCGTATTTATTTTTTATTGTAACATTTTAAATGTTACAATAGTGAAATAAAGGGAAACATAGGAGACCTACACTTAATACACATGGATCTCTTTTATCACTCAATGGAGAGAGAGAGAGAGAGAGAGAGAGAGAGAGAGAGAGAGAGAGAGAGAGAGAGAGAGAGAGAGAGAGAGAGAGAGAGAGAGAGACTATTGTCAGTGCACATGGATGATCATCATGGACATTATATCTTAGAAGGAAAGGAGATTTCAAGATCTGTATGCATTGGTGAAGTAGAGTCCAAATCAAGAATAGTCCAATATGTGTCTCAGTCAATAACTTCTCCAACTTATATTTTTCCCCTTCTTTTGTTGCTCTTCCCTGTATGTGTTAGATTTGGTATATTTTTAGATCATGCCTTGATTTTAAGAATTACATGGTCATCTCAATTGCCTTATATATGTTGTATGCTTATCATATCATATAATGTATTTAAATTTTAGGTCCAGCAGAAGGTTATAAATCCAAAATCTTGGAAGATGGTTGACAGTTGTGATTTCAGGAAGGGTTGGGAATCCGTTGGCTCTCAAATCCAATTGAATTACCTGCCGCCTACGTCACAAAAAACCATGGGTCTCATAGTAAAGGAGTGGCTTAGTTGTTAAAAGGCCCTCCACGGTCCACGTGCATCTAATTGTTTGGTTTCGAGATAAAAGTTTAGGAGAATAAGTGTAAGTCATTCTAGGATAATTTATGTCTAGTCTTATTCTCATCTACATTTGATATACAAGAGGTGAAATGAGATTATAAAAATGGAGATAAGTCATTCCAACAAAAAGTTGGAATGACTTATCCTCGTTTCCAATATCAAAATCGGGGTTAACCATATTTCCCTTAATCCTCATACCAAATATAGAATGAGATTAGAGCGGGGATATCCCCGCTTTAACCCGATACCAAACGGCCCTAAGGTGCTGTTTGGTATCGGGATATTTTAAGGGAAGAATATGTATAAGTCATTCTGGGTTAATTTATTCTTATTCTTATTCTCGTGTATGTTTGGTATGCGAAGGGATAAGTACGAGAATATTCTTATTATTCGTTTGGTAAAAAATAAGGATAGAAATGAGAATAAGTACTGAATAATTATCATATTGTCCTTCTTATCCCAGGTTAAAACATATGATGCTATTCTTTGTTTGGATGGGATTAGAAAATTTATAATATAATTTGTTTTAGTAAAAATTGATACTTAATTAAACTTTACATTCATGATTACGACTAATAAATACCTTATAATAGATTTTAATAGATAAACTTTATTAATATTATTAAAAATATTACAAAAATAAATTTCATATTAATCTAATATAATAAAAATAAAGATATTAATAAAGATATTATGTTTTAAAAATTTGTTAGTAAAATAAAATTAATGAATAATAAATATTTTATTTGTAATTATGAGTAATTATATAGTATACCTCAATTTTAACATATTTATGTAATATAATAATCAATATTAAAAATATTCAATTTAATATTAATATCATACTATGAGAAACGTAATTGAAACTCTACTTTAATTATTCTTTACTGATAACAAAATTTTTAATTAAATATTTTGATTATATAATTTTCCATTAGTAATAATGAGACTACAAATATATCTATTATTTTCTACATTATAGCACTAATGATGTTGACTTTTTCCTCCTTTAAAAGTATATTAGTGATAATAATACATTTCAATAAGTAATTATTATTCTTAATTAATATCAATATAATTATTTAGTGTAGTGCTCTATGTTTTAAATATAAATCAAATGATTTTAATTTAAATTAGTGATAAACACACTTCCAAATAAATTTTTTATTTCAAATTATTTGTTAGTGATAATGAGACTTTTATTAATCAATCTATTTTATTACACACTTCTGAATCCCACTCTCCCCTGTTAAAATGAGACTTAAAACTCTATCTTAAATCGGACCAAAATCAAACAAATTTTGATTACCTATTTTTTGAATTTTTAACATTTTGATCACTCAAAATAACTACTATCATATTTACATTGATAAAAAATTAAACTTTATACATAATTTACACATGCGCATAAAAGATGAATAATTCACGTGTAATCTAAATAATGAGTACGGGTGACCCAAATAATATACGCACACGTACAATCCACACGAACAGTTAGAAAACATAAATTAATTAGAAAACAATTATAACAATTGAGAGCATGCTACAAAAAGATAAAGTTTTACATAAAATTTATCCAATTGTACATGGCCTCACAAATGATAGTCCAAAAAAAAATTCATATCACTTGTTATTACATAATTTCAATTGATCAAACTTTACCAACAAAGTTTCACATAACTTCACAGTTCGATCGACTGTAAATTTCTCCATCTCGATTGTTCTTCTTAAATCTTCCACAAGTGCATGCTCTTCAATTTGTCCTCCTGTTGTAGATATACTAGACATTTCTACTGTCTGCTCATTTGAAATCTGTTTTTGAAAAAGGTGAATGATATAATCACAAAGTAAAGAATTAAGTGCAAAATATATGAAATTGATAAGAGTAAGGGAGATGAGGCTCATAACAACATGACATAACATAATCACATGGATCATATTCTATCAAATTAGTTGGGGGTTGCCGTGTGACCATCCACCCAATCATCATTGCCTCGTTTATACCTGGTAAGACCGAGAATTTGATATTGGGAAGGA
>CM040119.1:341281988-341530909 GCA_022559845.1 Amorphophallus konjac
AAAGGTAATGTATGCAATAACTCATTTCAGAAATATTGAAGCAACCCTATTATGTGGCTTATTCTATTGAACCAGCACCCAATCGGCTGTAAAAAAATAAGAAACAGCACACAACTGAGAGTTTGACATTGGGAAGGAGTATAATAAGATATTGAACTTTGAGAGCACTGAACAATGGGAAGGAGCAATTCGCACACATTAATGTGCCTTCACTGAATTCACACAATGGGAAGAAGCATTAAATCTCATGCACATATATCGCATGCACATGCTGGCATTGGACTATGCAAGAACTTAAAAAAGAATTCAGTCAAATAGATACTTTGCATGGATGCAAGTATTCGACAAAGCATTCATCACTAAAGTAGATCAGTCGGGTGATGTACAAAGTAGATCACTTGTCCTTCAATCATTCATATAATTCCCATATATTACCTGCTACGACAACAGAATATAGTAGCTAATTATACTGTAAAACCCAGCCCAAAGAACAAAAATATATCTGAATCAGTCATGGGTCAACAGGAACATGAGCAAATTTACCTTAGAACCCAGCCCACATGCTTTTGATGTGCTGCCCTTTTCAGAACCAAAGCACAAGGACCAATCTAATAAGTCTTCGAGAGAAACTGATAAAGGCTTTGGAAGGGAATATATAACAAGAAAAAATTCCTCTAAAGCTGGTACCTATAGAAGAATTGCTTGTCTGAAGGAAAGTGTGGGGCAAGATAAGAGAGATTCTCAAACTGCTAACCACTGGGAAAATGATAATCAGGTTAACAATCAAACGTCAGACAAGGCTTTGAATAGGGTTACAAATACAGTGATTGCCTACCTCTGGTGCTGGCACTTTTGGCCTACATTTATTTGCAAGTGATGTCCAAGACCAGATTCAGCTTGTCATTCATTGGGTCTTCAGGGTCACCAACAGTTCAACAAGAATGGATGTGATCCTGTTGAACAATCATTGCAGTGTGCAAAGTTCTATGGTCACTAGTAGCAAGATGCATAGTTTACCACTTGCCCCTTCTAGGATGAAGATATTTGGTGAATGTTTCCCAGGACGTGGCTTAATTTCCCCTGATGCCATCTCTAGTACAGTCCCTCTTGCCTTCCAGTTCTTTGTGGAGTTTTGTTAGTGAAATTTGCAACTCTGTTGTCCATCCTATGAATTATGATACTCCAAGATCTTCAGTATTAACGTCAAACATGTCACCTGTTGAACCATCCGGTCGATTGGATGAGGTCAGTAAGGTGGTTTCATCTTCTTGCAGTGCCCATGCTAAAAAGAGTTTTATGGTAACTGATATGCTGTCCTGTCATGGAGATTGTTGTACCCCCGTGATTTTGATGATAGCAAACACTATGAGTCAACATTGCATATCATGAAACATCTCTGTCTAAATGAAAGTCCTGCTTGAGCATATAGGAAGTCAGTGCAAGTGTCGTTCATGCATATGTGCAAGTGTACACATTGATAAGTTTCGCACACATACAAAGTCTGTACATCGCATCACATGCACATTGCATCTGTCAAGTCGGAACATCGTCTGCCCACACACACAAGTCTATACATTGTCTGGTCGCACGAACAGAAGTCTATACATTCCTATCTTTACCTATGTTCACTATTTTAGCACACACACGAAGTCAGTACAGCCTGTGTGTTGCACGAACACAAGTCTATACATTATCTGGTTGCACGCCACACGGCTGAGCAAGTCTATACATCCGTTAGCCTTGCCTCATCCACACAAAGTCTATACATTCTGTGTGGCTTGTTCATGCATATGCTTTGTCCGTGCATCAAGTCTATACATTCTGTGTGGCTTATTCATGCATATGATTTGTCCGTGCATCAAGTCTATACATTGTCTCGCACACACACACAAAGTCTGCACACCAAGTCTGTACATCGTCAGTGCTCTTCATGCATGTGCATAGTTCATGCATCACTTCTTTAACAAGTCTATACATCGTGTGCTTCACGCATTTCCAAAGTATGTACACTCGATTGGTGGCTTGTTCATGCATCATCTATCAAGTCTATACATCACTGCATACAAAGTCTATACATCCTCAAACCAACTCTGTACATCTCTCTAATATCCTCTTATGACTGTTTGACAGGTATATCCTTCGAGAAGAAAAATGTCTGGGCACGTGATCCGAGGTTGGCACCTGGCACGTGATCTGAGGTTATCTCTGGATAAAGGGGGCACAAGCCCAGCACACGCCCTAGATGCTATAAAAGGAAGACTTCTCCATCTGGAGAAGAGAGATCGTGACAAAAGTAGAAGAGAGCCATTAAGAGCAGAGAAGAAAAGGCACGATCCAGTGTGGAGAAGGAGAAGAAGAAAAACAGAGAGAAGAGTAGACAGTGAGAAGAAAAGAAAGGAGGGGCAGAGAGGCAGAGTGTGAAAGTAGAAGGAGAAAAAGAGAAAGAGAGATGGAGAGCTCGAGCAGAGAATCTGAAGCATCCATTGAAGAATCTGGCTGTCTGGAAATTGGATCAGATCCAAACCAGACTTGCTCCTGCGAGAGCTACTTTTTTGCATTTCATTTACAACTTTCAGTCGCTGATTATTTCCTATTTTGTGTTTTCTTTTTAAACCTTTCTTCAAGATGTGTATCAGCTGGTTTTGCAGTGGAGGATTCCACTGGACGGCTAAGATGTATTGCCCAGCGGAAGTAAGCTGTGAGGCTCAACGGTTGTAGGCAAGCTGTGAGGGCCAGCGCTTCAAGCTGTTAGTCAGCGGAATCCACACTCTAGTTGGAGTGTGGGGTGGACGTAGGTCTGGAGGACCGAACCACCTAAAAACTCATCTGTGCAGTGGTTTGATTTGTTTAATTCTGCTTCCGCTAGATGAATGTTTAGGCGCGCGATACATATTTGCTCATTGGTTCAAAAGAGAATTTGATTAGTTTTTCAGATTGTCTAGTTAGCGTTCTAGATTCTTAATTGAGCGAAATTTTTAAGGGAGGGATTCATTCACCCCCCTCTGAATCCAACGCACCGAACCCAACAGAGATGTGGAAGCATTGCCTCCTAATTCTACTGGTGACTCCATGAACAAGCCCGGTTTATTGTTCACCACATAATTGTTCTCCAAGTAAATCTTCACGCAATTCACAAGTTCATTTACAAGCAGACAGACAACAAAAGTTTGATCAAGTACAACACCTAGAAGCCGATAGCATTTGTTCCCAAAATATAGAGTAGGTCACATAATTGGGTTGCCCCTTGAATAGTACAGAATTAAACTTTCAGCAAGAAATAGCAAAAGTTCTCATATTTCAGAACTACATGAAGACTTCCAAAGTAAGAGGCAGCTTGCTAATGGCGAGAATCAAATTTGCGCAACCATTAAATTAAGAAGCACAAAGACTCACCTCAAAGAATCAAATTGTATTAACTAAAAGCCTTCTTGTTCCGTGATAGAATCTCTGATATTTTCTGCTATGTTGGAATTATGACATTTATTTTTGATTTACAGTTAATACAAATCTAGTAATGTCTGCAATCATTTTTTATAAAGATACAGATGTTTGTACACAATAAAGGTTATTTGGCTGATTATGAGACATGGAGGAGAAATTTAACCCTAGCACAACTCACACTCCACTGTGTATAATTAAACATTCACATTGAAAACATAAATTAGTCCATACCGTTGACATATCTTTTGCCCACATGAAGAACCCACAACCTGATGTTGTTTTGTCAACCTACAAGTAAAAGATATTCACATTAGACACATTTCATAAATAATGTAAGAACAATAACCATGAACAATGTTAGCCATGTACCTTAGATTCTGGACATACATAAAATATTTTCCCCTTATTCTTACTAGTGTTTGAGGTCCGCCTTCTACAAGGTCCTTTGTCACAAGGACACAGTAATACTTCATCCACTCACATGAAGAACCAACATGACTTATCATTCCCAAGCTGTGAGCAAATGTACATGAGAAAATGACGTACATAACATGTAAACCAAAACAGTACGGTAGGGTCAAAACAACATACGCCAAGTGGGCAGCAATAATATGGACGTTGAGGATTCTTGCTACTTTGAGAAATCTTGATAACACATTCCCCTATGCCACATTGACACTGAATAGGATCATATTTTGCCTCACCCATTAATTTTGAATCCTACTGGTTTTATCCTGAAAAAGAATTATGTTATAAACACTTAAAATTATAATGAAGCATCGGTCAAGGACTTGTATTTGATATGTCATGTTATTTGGCTCAGATGGACAATATTCAAAAATGACAGTCATTGGAAGACAAGTGCTGCAGTCACTTCCCATAGAACCCCTACAGTAGCACCATCCAGCCTCATAGTGGGGGCTAATGATCATAAAGGCCATCCAACCCACTGTCATCGGCGGGGCCTACAAATAGGGGAATGGAATGCGATGCCTCCACAGTCCTCCTCATCACATCAATGCTCCTTCCCATCATCATAGCCCAACGTCCTATGCAAGGATAATATTCCTGTAAGTAGTAGAAAATGTTAGATACCACCAAAATAGTGAAACGTGAGCACAAAGATATAACATAAATCTAATAACAAATCCAAGCATGTGCAGTGTAGTACAAGGCAGCAACTTATATTTGATATGTCATGTTATTTGGCTCAGATGGACAATATTCAAAAATGACAGTCATTGGAAGACAAGTGCTGCAGTCACTTCCCATAGAACCCCTACAGTAGCACCATCCAGCCTCATAGTGGGGGCTAATGATCATAAAGGCCATCCAACCCACTGTCATCAGGCGGGGCCTACAAATAGGGGAATGGAATGAGATGCCCCCATAGTCCTCCTCATCACATCAATGCTCCTTCCCATCATCATAGCCCAACGTCCTATGCAAGGACAATATTCCTATAAGTGTACACACACACACACCAAAATAGCAAATATGAGCACATGGATATAACATCTAGTAACAAAACCAAGCATGTAAAATTGTAGCATCGACCATGCATGTTGTGCAGTGTTGCAGCCTGAAACCCATATGTAGTGGCAATTGAGCCAGGCTACTCCAAAAAATTAAGTGAGTGTTCAAACGATCATATCCAAGATAGGGAGCAGATTGCAGAGTATAAATTTAGTTGTTTGAAGGTCACCCCCCCAAAAAAGAGCAGAAGTCATATCTGAGAAACTGTCAAGGAAATTATGTTATAGATGCACATTCTAAATCATAAACAACTAAACATAAAATAATTGACATAGAATAAAAGCGTCCAAACACACAACATATATAATGTCCAATTACAGAACATGTAAAATTGACTAATTAAAAATGTCAATATCATCATGTCACTCGTCATTTTGAGATTCCACCTGACAACGCCTGCAATAGACAAGTTATAGGTTACGTGTAAACATAACTGTGAAAGATATAAAATATTACAAATTAGGTTAACAGTGTAATAAATACCCACGTGAACTATGATGGGCCCAAAGATGAGTTGCCAAACGTTCCCGGAATCTTTCCCCTCTAGTAGCCTCTGTCCTACTGACATTATCCTCTTCATCGACCTCCTCATCACCAGGATTGTCCACGTCATCTTCGGCTTGTTGGAAAATTAAATCAACACCTTGCTCCCTTCTAATGAAATTGTGGAGCACGCAACAAGCCATTACAATTCTAGCTTGTGTCTTAATTGGATAGTTACGACGTTTTACCAAAATTGTGAAACGTGATTTTAGGACACCAAAAGCACGCTCAACATAATTACGTAGTTGTGCGTGCCTATGATTGAACAAATCCTTTGTATCCCTTTGTGCAACCCTCCTCCTATTACCTCTGTACTCTGGCAGATGATATCTTGTGCCGCGGTACGGTGCTAAAAAGCGGGGGATGTTTGCGTATCCTGCATCCACCAACCAGAATTTTCCTATGACAACAAACGAGATGGAATTCTAATAAGTATGGGGAACGGAACATAGACAGCCCTATCATTTGAATAACATTTACCTTCTGGTACGTTAAATCCACCTTTTTCAAGTGCCCACCTGAGAACTTTCATATATGCAGCTGATCCCTCCCAACCCACAACAACATAACTAAACATTAGATCAAAATTTACACATCCCATGACATTCTGGGATGTTTCACCCTTCCGATTTCGATAACGAGGCTGGTCAGCCACCGGAACCTTTGCAAGTATATGTGTGCCATCAATTGCACCCAGTGCATTCTGCTGACAAAGCAGAAGCATAATTAATAACAATTAGCAAACATTCGAAGGAATCAATTAATGCATGTCTATTTGCTAATGATCATAAAGTTCATCACCTTGAAGAAGGGGAAAAATTTAGGATCATATCGAATTTTTGGATGTATTGGATCTTCAACCGACGGCTTCTTAATATAGTCACGCCGCAAGGATAACACTGCCATGAGTACATTGTTAAAATGCCGACTTACCGTCTCTCCTGAATGTTGGAACCATTCTCTGAGTAATCTATTACCAACTCCATGTCCAAGCTCGAGGAGAAATATAGCTAATTGCTCACTGGCAGACATATTTGTGGTGTCATTAAGTACACCCCTTTCCATCAATTTATCCCTTAACCTTAAGAATAAGTGAGGATGCACCCGAAAAGTAGAGTATGATCTACCAACATGACCGGTCATTAATTGTTTAACCCACTTATGACCTCGACCAACATCTGTGTGTATTGGGATCCTAGGGATGCATATGTCAGAGGACAACATTTGAATGAGAACTACATGTTCAACTTCGTCCCAATAGTTCTCCTCATCCATCATAAACTTCATGAGTGTGTCAAGTGATGGACCGGTGCCAATAGTTCCCAAGTCCATTGATAATGGAAAATAAAATATCCTACAAAGCATAAACAAGCAGCATGTTATAAGTGTGCAATAGCATACGAAAAATCAATCCATGGAAATGAACCATCATTAAAGCTAAAGCTAATTTCATTAAATAAGTAACTGTGAATAAATAAAACTGCACATGTAATTGTGCATTTAAAAAGGATATCGATGAAGATTTCAATAGTATCCCAGACGGGTAAATATCCATCCCAATTTCAAATTTTCTGGAAGAGACGTAAAGATGGAACGATCCTCGGTAGACTTGATAAGCTCAATAGCTCTGTAAATATCTTGATGAGGAAGTCCAGGTAAGTTGACGAGCATATTAATTGCCTCATCCATTGGCGGTATAATTTTTTTCTGAAGTTGGAGCATCTCTCTTGCCAAGGTCAACCTTTCATGACCCAATTCTACTAACTTGTCAATTGAATCCTCATTACCCTGGGAACTCCGCTTCCTCTTCCTATTTATATTACTACATGAAGGAATGGTCTTGGCCGTAGAGGGAGTGGCCGCGAATGTCTCAACATTTGGAGGTTCCCTTTGCGATGGTTGCTGATTATTTTCGGGGTATCAGTGTCATTCAAGAAAGTGTTAATATTGAAATCTAGGCCTGATTCTTGCTCCACAGTTTGCTGCTCCTCATCACCAGGGTCACTACGTGTGTCAAGGTAAGAGGAACCTTCATTACATACGGCGTCATCCCCTCTTGACATAGAATTTGAGCAAATCACCTCCATTTGATCGAAAATCAAGAAAGGTTTCCCTTGAATTGACTTGTACTCTTTGTTGGTCTGAAAAATAAACATACATGTTGGTCATTTAAAGAAAGTTAAATTAAACAATTAACTATACAATACGTATGTTACATACCGCTATGAGATCATCCCACGTTTCCTCTGTGCCTGGTGTTGGCATTTTCTTGTCATCATCACAATTAAATAGTATCTTTTCTTCAGATTTTTAAACCGATTTTTCAAATTCTCTAATGAGTATCCTAACTTGGTCAACTCATTGAATTTTTTTACGGTTTCCTTCCATGCCTCCTTTGTGAAATTTCCATTTGCGAAACCGTCTTTGCTCACCTTGTGTTCTACCAGGAGATCTACAAAAATCAAATCTGCTTCGTTGCTCCAATTCGCCACTCTACTTTTCCCATCTTTAGATGCACTCATACTTATTTACATTGAAAACATAAAGTAATCATTAGGAAAAGAGAACTTAGGCGAATGCAAATAAAACACATGACTGTGAAATAAATTTCAGGCTAACACGACCACAGAGAAGGAGCCCACACACCACCGGGGACGGAGCAATGAAGGGGAAGCAGACTTCAACAGGAAGGAGCAGTCCGGAGTAGAAGACAATTAATCATAAGAACCCGGAAATGAGGCCAATGCAAATGAGCCCAAATGACTGTTAAATGAAGATAATATGAAGCACCCGAAGAGCTGAAAACTGCAGAAGATAATATCCCCTATCCAAAATTATTAGCATGGACTGAAGCATTCATGACAATAATATGAAGCAATCCAACATCATAATCTGAAGTATCTTATAACATGTCAACATCATAAGTTGGCAAAGGCCCACAGAAAATTACACAAGATTTGCAGGAGGGTGGAAGTTTCACCCTTATGGGCATACGGAAATGAAGGGCTAATAGATAATTAGTGTGAGAACCAAACCCTGAGGTATATTTTGGAGGCCAGAGAGAACTCATATCGCACGGACCCAAACCAACAGGAACTGTGGCACATTTAGGAGGCCAGAGAGAACCAAGAGAAGTGAATAGAATTCCAAATGCAATGAAACTTCTAGCAGCCTTCACTCCTTTAAAAGGATGAAATCCTAAAAAATCAGTCCCACAATCGTATTCATACAAAGGTACTGATCAAATAAGATCGGTCAAATTGGCCAGTTCTTCCTTCTTTTGTTAAACATAATTACATATATAGCCCATATTCTAATCTATCATATACTACACTATATCATATAAACTGATATTGCCATGTACACGCTCAAAATAAACAAAATTGATTCACTTATGTCCCTCTGGTTCCAGTACCATTAGATATAGTTGAATATTTCATTGGGAACATAACAGAAACAAAACAAGGAATAAAATACAAGGTATTGTGTGGTGTACATGGTTACCAATACAACCTTGAAACCCCTCAGCACATTAAGGAAGTGTCTTGTTACCTTTATTTATTTATTCATGAATGGAAGTTGTAAATCAGTAACTCTGAAATACAAAAACTTCAATATATATGTTTTGGCCAAGCAAAATGATCCCCAAGACATGCATCATGGTCCACCGTGTCTGTGTGTAGAGTAATACTGCCAAATATGCACGAACTCTGCTGCCAGAATGTTGGATGATCCTATTATAAGCATCCTAAGCAGGACCACAAACTCAAGAGGTTCATGAATTGATGCTGATATGCTGATTAGTTTTCCCAATGTATCCAACTTATAGCACTGTCCTAGGGCTGCTTTGCTAACTTGGTAGGTTTTGTGCAAGCTACCTCTTGTGGTAACTCGCTATCAAACAGGCCCCTAGTGTTCAGATTACTAGAAAACATATGAAAACGAAACCCTGGCAGTAACATTAAAGGAGTTATATAAACTTATAAAATTAATTTATTTGCCCAACAGACTACAGTCAACTCCCTAATCCAATTATCGAATCTCATTCCCATTCCCATATAAAGTGAACTGGAATTAAAAAAGGATTACATAAACAAATACCGCAGATTATAAGCAAACCCAAACATGATCCCCCTTCTGGTCAGATCTTCTGATATACAAATATTGGGATGGACGATCACAAGGTCAAGTACTGAGTCTAAGCATGTTATACATCAAAATAGATTCATAAATAGCCTTCCAAAAGACCATGATACACATTCAATCAAGACATTCCCAGTGCAGTGGTATGACAAATACCTTATACGGGGAAGGAGCAAGCCCACAAATCGGAAGAGAAGGAGCACTGAAGGGGAAGGAGACGTCAACAGGAAGCACCAGTAGGCGACGTTGGGGGAAGGGGCAACCTGCAACCTCTTTTACAAAATAGATAGTTAGCAGTAACACACATGCATAGACGACAATGGGAACACAGTGTGGGGGGGGGTCGTCTCCGACTAACAAAGATCGAAAGCCATCACCAGTAAGCGCAGTTAATCACAAGAGAGGGACATAGTTGAGAGAGAGGTCGACTAGGGTTTGCGGAGGGCGCGCAGTTAATCACAAGAGACGGAGATAGTTGTGAGAGAGAGGTCGATCCAGGGTCTAGGGTTTGCGGAGGACAAGCGCAGTAAATCACAAGAGAGGGGAGGAGATGATCGAAAGACAACACCAGCCAAGGGGAGAGGTCCACCAGCGACGATCTGAGGAGGCGATGCACAGCAGAGGGAACACATCCACCGGGGAGCACGATTGCTACAGGGGAGACCGACCTCCCTCGCGGTAAGCACGAGCCGGAGCCGGTGGCGGGAGGAGCTAAAACGGCCGGGAAGAAGTCGTCTGTAGTCGATTGACGGTGAGCTCGATCGTTTGCGCCTGCAGAGCACGGAGGCGAGAGAGGGGAGGCAGAGAGAGCTCCCACGAGAGACGACCCCGCCTGCAGAGCACGGAGGCGAGAGAGGGGAGGCAGAGAGAGCTCTCGCGAGAGACGACCCCGCCTGCAGAACACGGAGGCGAGAGAGGGGAGGCGAGAGAGCTCTCGGAGGGACGATGAACAGTGCCGGATCGCGAGAGCACGGCGCGAGGTCGATCGGGGGACAGGAACGGGGATGGGGAGGCGAGGATAACTCATTCCAAGTTTTACTTGGAATGAGTTATCCTCACAAATAACCGGGTTTCAGCCTTAACCCGGGTTCTGCTTAACCCAGGATATCCCCACCGTTTTGAGCTCAACCAAACGGTGGACGGCCATATTCCCATATCAAACAGCACCTAAGTGACTAAGTTTCAAACTCTATAGGGGATATATATATATATTCTTTAAAAAATTACAATTAGGCTTGTATAGAGCAAGACTTCCAAAAAACAAAAAAATTTCCAAATTGATATGAGATTTCAGGTGAATTCCCCCCACCAAACAAGGCTTATGGCGTGTACGGAGTAATCTCCAATTTAAAATTTACTAGTTAGTTTGGACACTTGCAAAAGCCACGATTCCTTGAATTGGTACGTTGCTTCTAAATTTGCCCTTCTGTTTTATCAATGTAAAAATAACAGGTTCTTATTCCTAGCCTTTTGTTTTTTCGGTGACAAAAAGGTGAGCTTCGTGATAAGTCGAAGTCGAAGTGAGGAGGGCTCCTAACCAATAAGTCAGCCAGCCTTACGTGGCCTTGAACTTCATAAAACTCCGGTCTTAACCCACGTACTATCCCATTCCACTATACATGGCCCTACGTTTTCAATTGCTCCCATTGTCAAAAAAAGGCATCAACAAGTAAGGTGGCAGGCACCTCCAAATTCCGATTAGAGAATATTAGAATAGTTCAGCATTAAAAATGAATTAAAATAAAATATGTTTAAAATGGTAGAGTCGTTTTCAGTCTAACACTTCACAATTTTAATTCACATAGTTCAATCTAATAAACTCTAACAGATAAAAAGAAGGGTAGGGCACGCGCGACTCTTTGAATTGGCTGGGAATTTTTATATCTATATCCTTATAAAATATCACATTTATATTTATCTACTATTTTTACCGTATTATGACATATATCCCTAATGTGCATCGTATTGTTACGGTTATATCTTCGAGAAAGGGTGGTGCACACAATAGAGCACCCCTAGATCGAGGAGCGACGTGGCGTAGGATATCGCCGGCCAGCCCCCACCCCTCTCGGTGACACGACCCCCCACCCCCACCCCCCCATTGCAACCCCTTCTCTCGGCCCTATCCTCCGGCGAGCATATAGCAACGAGATGGAGAGCGCCTCCGATGGAGCTCTCTGACTTTTGGCTAGCGACTCAGAACACTTGCGTGAGAGTGTTGTAGAGAGAGAGAGAACACTAATCTGAGGGCAAGTTAGTAATTGGATCTCTAATCTCATACGGCACTTTGAGTCAAAGCAAGGATGGTTACGGTAAAGATATATTTGTAACAATATTAGATATGTTAATAATATTCATGATAATATGTAAAAAATAAGAAGATAAATATCAATATGATATTTTATAAAAGTATGGATGTAAAAATCTAAATTAATTAATCATAATTTATTTATTATTATTATTATTGACGGAGATAACTGAGAATGAATCGAGAGACGCGAGTACTAACGATGACGCTCCAAAATGAGCCTCCCAGCGGGTAAAGGGTCCGACTCCCTCACTGACGAGACGTTGACCACAACATCTCTAAGGGGGCCCTTGAGAAGATACGTAAGAAAATGTGAATTTTGACGTGAGAGATTATGAAACATGTGGACTCCACTCTAATGATTAAAATCTACTTCTACTTTTTAAAATTCTACCAAAAGGAGCTTTTAAATTTGAGAGATAAGTCACCTTATTATTCTTATCTCTATCTAACCTTAGGAATTCACTTTTGAAATGGGAGATCAACTTTTTAAATATTAATATGTTTATCTCCCACGAAGAACTTTCCAATAATTAGAGGTGGATTTTCATAATTCATCCCATTGAAATTTCAAACCCGCCCTACGAATTTCGCAAGATAAGTGATGATAAGACAGCGATCACCCGATCCCAAAGTCAACTTACGCCAGCCCTCTGCAACGCTGACAATCGGCACCCTTGACAACGAAAGAAGCTCCATTTCAAATAAAACGAAACAAAACGCAATCTTTGCACCACAACACTCGGACCCTTCTATTATTAGCCGCAAGCAAGCAATTAACCACATCTAGAAGCTAGAGCTCCGATAGGTCCACGGGGGTACCGCTACACCTAAAACTCCCCCCCCCCCCCCCCCCCCCCCCCCGCTCTGCCCCACCGCGACCTTCGCGTTTTTAGTCAGCGGCGGTGGATCCGATCCGAACCCTGTCACAATCCGCACGGCCCCAGAGATTCTTCCACCTGCAACAAAATCTTTGCTTCGAGCAGCAGGACAAGAGGGTCCTGCCTGCCCACATCAACTGCGCCGTGCCGGCTGCACGTACCACCGTTCCAAACACCAACAGCACGACAGCAAGCGGCTGCTCGGAATTCCAGAGGCTCCGGTGAGATCTCCCTCCAACAACTCTCCCGTGGGGTGCCCGCGCTCGACTTGGGGGTGGTTTTGACTTCTTCCTTCGCATCTCTCATCTCTGCCGTGCGTGCTCCGGAACGCTACGCGAGTACAGAGATGCATGTATCTCGCATCTGTAGGTAATTGTGAGACAGCTTGGGATTAGTTGGAGTCCCAAAGCCCCCGTATGACAGAGAGATAGTTAATAGCGAGAGCTATCTTTACGGAGTTAGTTTAGTATTTCATTTAATCTTATTTATTTTGATAAATAATGAATTCTGTTTTAGTTAAATAAGATTAATTCTTATTTTATTCCCCTTACTTTGATTGTATCGATGAATAAAAAATAAGTTAACTCTATAGATGGACTTAAATGAACATCACTTTCTAATCTTATTATAATGTTTTAATAAATAATATTCTAAATAGATATTAAAATGGATATCAAATTAGTATTATTATTTTCAAAATCATTATTATTTTATTATTTAATAAATAAATGAGTGAGAAAATATAGTGAGAGAAATAAATATAAAATCACTATTTTAATTAAATAATCATTATTTTATTTATTTTAATAAATCAATGAAAAATAAGAGTGTGAGATAGAATGCAGATAAAGAGAGAATGCTAGATTTCAAATTATTATAACTATTATTATTATTATAAAAATATTGTTTTATTTATGTTAATAAATAAATAACAGAGAGAATATATATATATATATATATATATATATATATAGAGAGAGAGAGAGAGAGAGAGAGAGAGAAATATCAATTAAATTATTATTTAACTATCGTAATCTCTCTCTTGCTCGTTCTTGTGGCGTGTACATGTGTACATGTTCATCGTCTCCGTGGGTCTGGAATCCGCAACAAAAGCAACTCCTCTGCACGGATAAATTTACCATGTTTAATCCACGGTCGGTGTAACAGTGACGGCCATGAGATGGGGAACTCCCATGGAGGATGCTGCTGTTCATGGAGTTATTCATTTTTAGGGCATGTTTGTTCTTCGAATGATATCTTGTTCGACCCTGACGGTCGAACAAGGTGTTCGCCCCCGAATAAGCGGCTTGTGTGTGATCTCTGTGTGGACCCCTCACATTCCTCTCTCATCGGATGAGAAATCTGTCGGCGCTATTCGGTTATCAAATCAGCCCTTAGGCCTTCTTTTTATTCGAACACGGTCGAACACAGTATCCGACTCTGGATAAATCTTTTGTGTGTGAGGGGAGCGGATGGGTCTCGCAATTTTTTTTTCTCCCGTCGGTTTGTTAACCCAGCTGACAATTCGTTTATCAAACCGAGCCTTAAACTTTTTGTTAAAATTATTTCACGTATTATGCCCTTTCATTTTGATACATTTATTAGTACAAATTATTATTAACTTATTAATATTACTTATTATTATGAATAAAAATAATAATCTCATTAATATTAATGATGATTAGAAAGATAAGGATAGTGACTAGTAATCTCATTTGCGCTAAATATTATTAACTTCGTTAGTGTTAATCTTGATTAAAAAGAAAACATGTTAAACATTAGTATCATTAGTGCTAAATATTATTAATTATAAAAAATATTCAACAATATCTTCATTAGTACTGATCATCATTATGAATAAAAATACATTAAATATTAATTGCTTCATTGGTACTAATCATGATTAAGAAGAAAATTTATTAAATAAATGACAAATCATTAGTGCTAACTATTATTAAGAAGGAAAAATTATTAACCAATAGTCTCCTTAGTGCTAATGATCATTATGGATAAAAAATATTACATAATAATCTCATTAGTACTAAATTATAAATAAAAAATTATTAAATAACATCGTTATTAGTGCTAATTATCAATATGAACAATATTAAATATTAACTAGGTTAAGATGACTAAATGATCATTTTCAATACTTATTCTCATCTGTATCTTTATATTTTACTAAATGAGAAAGGGTTTATTGCACATATACCCTTGCAAATATATGTATTGTCAAATAAACTTCTCATTTAGATCTATCATGAAAAATACCCTCGAAATAAGATGAATGGTTTTGACTATGTCCCTTCGGTTCTCGATAGCCAATGAAAGTGGAATATTCTGAGAAGTATGCCACAACAATCATTAAGTTACGTAAAATATCCAAACTACCCTCGCCACTAGGGGGAGGGAGAGAGAGTGTGTGCCCGGCAGCCCCCTCTTCTCCAACCTTGGCAACCTCTCTTTCCCCCTCTCCCTCACCCAGGGCCAACGACCTCACTCCCTCCCCTTCTCCCTTCGAGTGCCCCTCACCCTCGCTAACGACCTAGAGTCGGATGTCGACCCCCCTTTCTCCCTCTCCCTCCAAGTGCCTCCCACCTCCACCTAGGACCGACCGGGGAAGATCTGGAGGGTGTCGCCCTAGCCGCCATCATTGAAGGCCCGAGCATGGTGGTGGTGGCGACGTGCATTAGACGCAACGACTGTAGGCCAGTGATGGGTGTGGCGTCGAGGAATGTCACTGGACACCGGCACCTCTAGCTCCCTCTCCCTGATCTACTTCAGGTGAAAAAAGAGCATCACTAGGATCTACACCGACATGAAGGTCATCTCCTCATTGAGATACCGGATGCGGGCAAGCCCCCCTTTCCCCCTTTCTGCTCTCACAAATTTCCCCCCACCCCTCCTAGTCCCCTCTCCCCCTCTAGCAAGTCTCCATCCCCAACCAGACACCTCGGTCGAACACGCAGCCCTCTCCCCCACCCTTATGCAACTCCCCACACATTCACCCTCTCCATACTGGTAGCATCTTCTCTCGACTGCCCTCTCCCCCTCTCTACTCGCAGGCCCCCTTCTCGGCTGCCCTCTTCCCCTCCTGCGAGGGTTTCTATTGGGAGAGAGAGAGAGAGATGATAGGTTAGTTTTTTCGCCATTTAACCTACGTTTAACCACTATTAATTTAATGGGGGTTACGGTAGGAGCACAACCTCAGTTATTCGCCTTATTTCAAGGTCATTTTTGATAATAAGTCTACACGAGGTGTTTATTTGACAAAATAGCTATTTATAAGGATATATATGTAAAAATCTAATGAGAAATAATAATAACAATGTTCTTACCACTGTGTATATCAAATATATACGAGAATAAAGATAAAAATAAATTATCTTAAAATAATTTACATCTATTCCTCTCAGAATTTATCCAGATATCAAACTGACCCCTAATTTCAATGTTTCCGAGGTGTTCCACATAACAGACTCCGCCGAAGTGAAACAAACAAAGAAAGTGAACATCATAACGCACCTGGACTAATACAGGCATGGGTGTATTCTGGGCATCCTCTACATCTGTAGTTCTTTTTGAAAGGATTATGCCTGTAACATTTACTCTCGCGCGAGAAGGAAGTTATTGGTGAGACAGTGCACAGTGCACAGGCCACAGTGGTTTCATCGTTTCCTTGTGACTGCTGCCGCATGCAACAATTGCTGCATTTTGCTGCCCCACCACCACTCCATCCAATTTAGGGCAAACCAAGGTGGGGTTACAACTCCTGCATAAAAGTGTGGGAAGGGGGAGTTCAGATTCCTTCCTACTGCAAGATATCGGCTTCGGCAGCCTCATCAAGACCCTGTCCGCCTCTCTCAGCTGCAGTGGTGTAGAATACCCCGTCACCCAGGCTGTTCTAACTTTCATGCACCAACAACCGGCAGCTCATTAACTTCCGTAGGTTGGTGAGAGATTCCATTCACTCACCTTCATGGCCATGGTTTGCCAATTCTCCCGGCTCACACCGAGTCGACTCATTCTTCAAACATTGCATGTTTCAGTGGGTACGTTGTCGCGATAGAAACAGACGTTACAATGCCATATTTTGTTAGGTAATTTATGAGTCATTTGGTTTGAGGTAAAACACCACAAAAGATTCCGTAGATACTGTATTTTATGACTCACACGAATATAATATTTTACTACATTTTATATCAAAACAAACTGCCCCTTAATCAGATGGTTGCCAATAAAGAGCAAAAAAAATATAATATTGCACTGAGATTTTTCATCAGCATGATTTGATGTGAGAGTGGGCAACCTATTCACCCCATGCTCAGCAGTATCTGCGGCAAGATAATTATATTTCTCAATTTTAACACACAATATTATCTTTCTTCTTTGGAAGTATGATCATAAACGAGTTGGAGATGAGAACTTAAATGACAAAATCCACTTTCATTTCTTACAAGAATTATCAACAAAGATGGAAAATGGCCAAGTTTAGTCTCACCCGCGATAGATAATTTGTGGGTGTCTCCCTCCTTATCGGTTGAACATTCTCTCAACTGAGTTAGAGTTCATACATTTAACATGATATCAGAGTTATACTTTCTCAAAGGCTATCTCCTTGCTTTGTTCATGTCATAACCATTTGGTTTTATATCATAACTATATGAGTTCAACGTATGATATCATACCGTAACCATTCAGATTCCATGCTAGTAAAGATTGAGATTTAATCTCACATTAGATAATTTATGTTCTACACCAGGGAGTTGTTTAGATTTATCTCACATTGAATAATTTGTCGACGCCTTCCCTCATATCTATTTACGATTTCCTTGACTCAGTATCTAGATTTTAAGTTAGAGTTAGAACCCTTAATAGAAACAAAACAGAAACAGGTGTTTTCATTTTCACATGTATTTCCAATTTTTGGTCACAGTGTCAGTCTGGGGGAGTGAGATCATTGTCCCCCTCTCGGGGATGGTGCACTCGACTGGACCCTGACTCTGATTGGTCGGTGCTTAAAAAATAAAAAATTTCACTTTCGAATTAGAAACTAATCTGAATCTTCCAATTCCGCCGTTCTTTAATAACTGATAAGTAATTCCCCCTTCGTGGATTCATCAGGTTTGTCCCCCGTCTGCCTGGCAGCCAATCTTATAACCTTTTCACGCTATGCCCATATCTTGGATTCCCTTCCGACTCATCAGAGATTGTGCGAACTGTTTTGCAGATGAAAGTTCTGCGACTAAAGGGGTGTGATTTGAGGCCCTTTTCCCGCCAGATTCTCGAGGAAAGCCAGGCTCACTTTAAGTCTTTAATAAAGCCCACGAGAAAATGTCCTGAATCTGACCTTTGCAAGAGCATGGTTCACCTCGACAAAGGCAGAAAAAAATTAGACAGCGACGACGATGATCCGGCCAAAAGAGGTTGCCAACCATGGTGGATGATTGCCAGGGGTGGGGCAAGGGCATCAAATTGGGCTACCAGGGTGAGGAGGTGCTGGGATAGAAAAAAAAATCGCCACTGAGATGAGAGAAGAAAGATCTGTTGGATGGGATGGGAGATGACCGAATCAACCCGAGTCACATACGATTCAGACGTATTGTACCGAATCAAAATGATCCCAATCCATTACGGATCACTCTACAAACCTTGTGTAGGACTACGAATACAGGGAGCACCAAGATTTTGCGGACAGGATCCAAAACTTGGAAAGGTTCCTCCTCCAGCAGATCAAGAAGCCAATTTAATTACTCATTCTGAGAGGATCCAGTAAAGAAGTAGAAAAATAACAACCAAGGTTATATCTTCCATAATCATAAGCATGACTCTACAGTTCTCTAAAAGTGACTAGCCATCAGGACTTGCCCATTCCATTTATGTACAAATTTTCTTCTGAATTTCTTAGCCTGACAACACAACAAAATTGTAATTGAATCGCTGTATGCTTGCAGGTTTCGATCTTATCCAACAAGGTAAGGAAACCCCAATATCCAGGAGAAGACATCGCAAAAAAGGAAAGAAAAGGGAAAAAAAGAAGAGAAAAAGAAACTGTAAAGGAGTTTCCCATCTAAGAAAAATGGCTGACATTATATGGCAATATTAGACCGTTATCAAGCTGTGACTGTATATCTTGGCCTGGTCCTCTCTGGGGAGAGGCTACTCTCAGGCGTGAGCCCCTCATCCATAGTCTTCCTTTTGTTGCTATTGCCGCTGTTACTATTGTTATTGTGTGTTGTGGTAGCTGTGTTTTGGTCACTGTGACTGTTTTGCCGATGCTGTGGGGGGTCTTGTTGCTGTGGCTCTTGCTTCTGCTGATCTTTGGATTTCCCTTTCATCATGTGAGGTATGAGCTTTGCCATGTCTGATAACTTCACTGGCTTCAGGAAGAATTCCTCTGCCCCTTCTTCCAAACATCTGTGCAACACAGCCGTGGAGCCACTGGAATGTCAGGTTCTCCAAACAGTTGAGGAATTCAGAGATGAAGAAATCTAATGGAAAACAGAAAGAACATGAACCTGCAACCTTTGGATGTCTGACAGAAGAATCCGTTTCAGTTTTTTTGCTGTCTATTCCACATTCTAATGGTAAATGGATATTCTAAGGGGGAGTTGTTTTGATCCTAGTTCGCCGACTCGGTCCGACTAGGGTGTGCTGTACCGTATCTGAAAAAATCCGATATGCTGTAGATCACTCTCAAGATCGGCCGAGTCGGGCCGAGTCACAGTGAGAGAGGGAGAGGGAGGAGATGATGCACACCGAGTCGGGCCGAGTTAGTTGCGACTCGGGCTTACCGTATCGGATCAGGGAAGATCCGATCCGATACGGATCACCAAGTCAGACGAACCTTGGTTTTGATTTTGCTATACTGTTTCAAAAATCAGACCGTGCAAGGTTCTAATTTCTAAGTGATAACCTTATTTCACAGAGAGATGGAAAAGTATATCTATAATGGGTAAACCAATTTGAGAGACCCAAAGAAGGTGAAATGCCAATCACTCCATGCATCCTATTCTTTAGCAGAACCAATTTCACGGTGCAGATCGGAAATTGAGGAATTTATTAATGTTGGGTCACAATTTTTTTTCAAGATCCAAAATTTCTGGATTTAATAAAGCCCGTCGTTAATGTTGGGTCACGTATTTTTTCCTCCCATATGTGATTACTTACGATACAGAGGCATGTTCATCAGATAATTTAAATTTTCTCAAGAAAAAAAATCCATTTCTTGATGTGCTATCAACGCATGAATTGGAAAAACGTCAAAGAAAGCGCTGCCTCTCTTCTAAGGGACAGAAAGAGGGAAGAAATATTTGCTGCATACCTGCTGATTCTGGAAGGCACATTCTCAGACGACATGATCACGACAGGAATGTCCTTCAGGGGTGATGTCTCCTGATTCAACAACCAAACGATTCCCTTAATTCTCTCGAAAAAAAAAAGAGTTGGCATGCCATCTTAACAATGCCCCAAAACTCTCAATAAATACCTTAATTTTTTTGAGCAAATCGTATCCAGTCATGCCGGGCATGCAATAATCGGTAATCACCAAGTTCACCCCAATTTCCTGGAAGAGATCGGAGAAACACACCAGTTAGAATAAAGGTTAAAGGCAAAGGCATCTGGATCCCATCAAGGTTCCAGCCTACTAAGTTTTTGTCAGAGAGCAGAGCATACAAATGGTACATTACCTGATTAGAAGGAGAACCAGAGGGAGAATTGGGGTGGTCGTCATGCAAACCCAGCAACTCCAAGGCCTTGCTCCCAGAGTCCACAGCAGTAACTGAGAGGAAATCCAAGCAAAAACAAACACAGGAAACGAAACATCAGAATCAAATTTACAGCAAAAAGAGAAGGAACCCAAGAAGAGCCTCTAACAAATTTCTTCTCTTACCTTGGTAAGACGAGGTCTTGAGGAGCCTCTCAATCAGCTTCCTGTCAATGAGGCTGTCATCAACAGCTAGAACATGGAATTGTGCCTCAGCATTGACAGCCATGGTGGTTCCACCACAATTCAGTTGAGACAAGAGAGGAGAAGAAACAAGAGAAATGATGAACAAGGAGTAAGAGTATGGAGATGAGACTGGGAAAAAAAGAATAAGGTATGGGGGGAATCAAGGTAGGATGGAAGGAATACAGAGGATTGGGTTGTTGGGCTTTGGCCTTTTCCTCTCTTTCTCTGCCTTTCCACCCTTCTTCTAGCCAGGGATGAGGAAGGTGGTGAAGAGCAGGGAAGACACAGAGAACTCCAAGGATAGGAGAGCAGGGGTGGAAGGAAAAAATAAGGGGGGGGGGGAGGGAGGGAGGAGAGAGAGTGGAGGGGGGACACCACACCCCACACCCCCAACCAAGCCACCACCAACGAGAGAATCCCACGACTCGTAAAGCAAAGATCCGGCCAGATTTCCTCAACCCTCCACACTCCCCAATTCCCCCAACAAGAATTTTCCTTCCCACCCCCACCCTCCTTCACATCTCAATTGGTTCCCCCACGCCACACTGTTATTTGCCCTGTGACCTGGGTTGGATGGCAAGAACGAATGCTACCCTTCCCATCACCCCCTTTTAACCCCACTGCCAGAGTGGCCTCCCCCCCCCCAACTCATACACTCTGCTCTCTCTCTCTCTCTCTCTCTCGTTTCATTACAGTTTGGCTAAACAGTAGAATGTATAATAACCCTCGGCAGCAGCTCACGTTAAACTGCACCTCTCGGCCATTCTTCTCGCTCTATTTTTATGCTTATTTGTGGATGCGGCAGCGTGGGCGGAATTTGTAGTGGGAAGAGAAATGTTAAAAATTGTTATTTCGTTCGCTGGGGGTGGTGGAGAGAGCGGGGGAAACGGTGTACGAGTGGTGGCCCCCGCGCGATCCCACGAAGATCCGCTTACGTCACCTTTGTCCGCCCCCTCCGTTGTCCGTGTCTCGGCCCGCGTCTTCTCATACTCCCCACCCCCATCATGGGCTCACCCAATGGACGACCGGGATCGACCCTCCGCTCGAAACAACTCCATCGCACGATTCGCGCTCGATCAGCATCACGACGCATGCCACCGTCACATCTTTATATCCCAACACGCAGATCCTCCATCGCCGGACGGCGATCCCACGGCCAGATCTGGCGGGGGTGTGTCATCCCAAGGTGGACCGTCCCGTCTCCTGATGGTTATGGCACGGGGAGCAGAAGGGCTCATCGGGAGTGCTCTACGGCCAGTGCCGTGTCACGTGTCGTACGGACGGTGGAGCTCGGCCTCACATCCCGAACCCCACCGCGGTCCCCCTTCGGGTTCCCCCTTCCCGCCGCACTCCGCATCACCAGCCGTCGGATCTGAGATCGCGCGGCCTCGCGCGTGTTCGGCGTGCTCCCTTTATGATGGTGTCTCGACAGTACACAGCGGCGGTGTCGTTTTGGCTTAAATTAGTCCCGCGGGCGGGGCCCACCTGTCGCCACTTTGGGTCTCCACCCGAAAGGCGCTTTAACCAATAAGACCCCGGACCCCCTCCCCTCCTGAGGTGGGGGGTTCTGATGAGATGAGTGAGGATCTCTTCGTCGTCACCTTAATCCATATACGGGAATCTCCGAACATGATCCCCCCCCCCAGTCTGTCAAATTCTCTCACTGGCCGGCAGTCCAAGCAAAACCGGCTACAATTGTTTAATCCCATTAGCTCATGCGGTATTTAGTAAGCCTAGCCATTAAGTTAATAAGTTATATTTATATACCCAAGTGACGAGTGATGGCCATGATTTACTCCCAATCCTTTGTGTCCCTATGTTATGGGGTTACGATTGTTAGAATTTAGACATAATCTTTGGATAAAAATCTAGTATTAATTAAATGAGTTGTGATTCATGTGCTTATGACCTTAGATCTTTGTATCTTAACACCGTGATTTTATAGATTCAACATGATATCAGAGTATGATCTTGACCTAACTCTTCTTATCACTTTCATCTCTTCATCTAATTAATGTTCACAGTCCATCTTAACCGTGAAAGAGAATGTTAAAATTTAGACATAATATATGGATAATAATTCTATATTAGTTAAATAAATTATGATTCATGTATTTATGATCTTAAACTCTTATATCTCAACACTGCAATTTTATAGATTCAACAAAGATGATTTAGTTATGCAAACACGCCGACGATTTTACGCGTTAACCTCACTAGATTAGTAAACACGCCCCGAAGAGTCGAGTTATGCAAATAATTCGAGGACGACCCATCAGCTCATGTGGGCTTTGATGGCACCGAGGAGATCTCCGGGGGAACGCACATCCCAAGATTGCGTTCCTTCTTTTTTCCACCACACCACACGTCCCCATCCATCATTCTTCGGAGGGGGCACCTACTATTCTTCAAGGGGATCCTCCCCCACAAATCCCCCCCCCCCCCTCGTTGATGAGAGCAGCCAAATCTCCAAATCGGACTTCGGCTTGGGTTGTTTTGGCAAGATGTGATTTGGAGGCGGGCCGCTGCCGGGAGCCGTCGGATCGGTGGGCCACGGCAGAAACGCCACCCTACGGAGTCCAATTGGTGGGTGAGTCTCTTTTGGAAAGGGGGGGGGGCGCGGTGGAGCCCACCCCCAATACTTTGCCCAACAAATATCATAATCACCGAATCGTCCTGATGTATCCACACAAAATATATTCGTATCCAGGTGGGCCCCGAACAAAATCTCATCCCCCTCCCCCCCTCTTTGCCCTTTTGACAAGTCAACAAAAAGCTGACAGCACTACAGCAGGCATTCCCCAAGACCCCAGTATTTGTTTTATTTTTTTTTAGAAGCTGCTGTTGTTCTAAAGATGAGCAATGCATGCTGCCCATGCGCACTTCCATACATTAATCCCAATCCCCCCACAAGAGAGAGCTAGCTGATGGAGGTATACAACCCATGAGCTGCTGAGCATGGAAGGGATCCGAGCTGATTCGATTTTTTTAAAAAAAATTGGTTTTGTAGTGATTCTAGGGAGATTACTTGTCCCCCCCGCCCCCCTCCCTCGATGATATGATAAGTACTGGTTATAATGCGGAATAGATTAATGCTTGAAGCTTCTAATTGAGTGGTTATGACAGCTTGATGGGGATTCCCACCGTACCAAACGGGCTAAAAAAAATTCCCACCGGCCTTTTACGGCCGGTTTTGTGTTTGTGTTTGTGCTCGAGAGGGGAAATCTCATGCACGGTGTGGTGTGGGCTCGGTGGAGGAGAGAGAGATTTGATTAGGTAGGGGATTGATGGTGATTTCTTTTGCTTCCCTCGGGTGGTCCACTGGTGAGATTATGTGACTTTGTTTTCTTCGTAGCTCCTTTTAGGGGGGGATACCCATCTGGATATGCTACGACATTATTTAGTGAGTCCGGTATTTTGAGGGGAAATATTCCGTCCATTTTATTTTCTCAAAAGGATGATCTTTCCGCTCGTAAGAAAATAAAGTTCCAAGGCCCTCTTTAAAAGTCGGGTGGGATATCGCATTTTACTCCATACGGTCGAATATGAGATCTAAGTTCCAACTCCGATTAAGAGATATGTGTGCGAGAGAAGAGTGTGAGTCCGACGACCCCGATTAAGAGACATGTGTGCGAGAGAAGAGTGTGAGTCCGATAATAGTCTCTCTCATCGTCGGATTTGTTATCCGTCTTTCCTATTCTAATAACAAATCCACCCTTAAAAAAAGCCTCCCCAAACGTATGAATCTTTCCCCCTCCCCCAATAATTAAAAGTGAAGAAAATGATATCCATAAGGATCTTGTTTTTTTTCAAATTTTTCCTGAGATGTCAGATAAAAGAAGAAAAGATTTGGGGGGGGGGGGGGGCATGACCTCTCTTGGGAGTGTCGTCTTTTCCGGATTCTCCTTCTTTACATCTCCTAAAGGAGGTCCCATCACGGGAAGGCATTTTTTTTTTCTTCGTGTTTATACGCGTAACTCCGACGTGAAAGGGTTGACATGAGTCGGACGGGAGGCTTCACCGTTAACGGTATTTATTAACTCCCTTTGCATAGTGAAGAAAGGAGAATCGTAATAATAAGATTATGGCTCTCAGTGGACCGAAATCAGCCTGGGTTTAAGGGCCTATTTGATTGAAATTATTAAGAAATTTTAATGATCAGAATGTTTACATAATTTTTATCTCAATTAAATGGCTTGAAATTGTCTCGATTTTTATGTTTACTAATTTTTTTAAAATAAAAAGAAAAATACATAAAAGAAGATGAGTTAAATAATTTATAAAAGTTATTCTCGTGAAATTTTACGATGAATTTTGAGGTCTAAAATTTATGACATTCGGACATTTGTTCTATACAGGAATTTTTCAAAAAAAATCCACCTGAATAATCTCAACTAAAGAGAGCCTAAGTC
This sequence comes from Amorphophallus konjac, assembly GCA_022559845.1. Lineage (NCBI taxonomy): Eukaryota > Viridiplantae > Streptophyta > Magnoliopsida > Alismatales > Araceae > Amorphophallus > Amorphophallus konjac. The sequence goes on from CM040119.1 coordinate 341,307,207, forward strand.
TACTCGGTCTTAATTTGACTCGTCAATATTAAAATTTGAATTTAATCTTAACTCAAGTTATGTCCGATTGAATCGGGGCGGCTCCTACATTATTAAAAAAATATAAAGTTTGATAAGACTTAGACTCCATCTGAAATTTAAATAAAAATAAAAACAAAAAATAATAAGTTTAATAATTTATAATTTATAATTTCATTAAATTAATTAGAGTTCTGATGTTAATTATTTAATTTATTTAAAAATTAACTTTTTAATTTTTAATTAAATAAAATAATATAATTTTAATTATGCAATTTTTAAAATTTGAAGAAGGAAAATAAAATAGGTTGGGTCAGTATTCGAGTCAAACTCAAAATTCGAATTTCAACTCGACAATTTAATCAGATCGAACTTTTAGACCCGATTAAAAATTTACGAGTCGAAAAAAATCTTACAACTCAACTCGAAATCAAACTAACCCTGCGAACATGTCCCGCCAACCCAACCCATTGACACCCCTATACAAGACCCTCAGGTGAGGATCCACACCGGTAAGCCATCATTTGAGTATTAAAAACACCTAATGTGTGGAGCGAATTATTAACTTAGTTATCTATCATGTATTATAGGCAGCACACATGAGCTACATGGAATTAGCATGTAATAAGAGGCCGCGACTGGACGGCCACGAAAAATGCTCATCATATTCTTACACGACAAAAATTGTCAGAGTTTATTGCGTAAAGATTCTTTATAATAGGGATCGTATCATGCAGATCTTGTACACGTAAGATATCTTTTATATGATCGTCGTTACGTACTTCTGTTGTACCCATCAGTTTATCTTAAGATGACACACACTCCAGCGTCTTCTTTTCTATGCATCGCCACTATTCCCACGAGGGGCTTTCTCACTCATAATTGACGCGAACATCACATTTTAAAGACCGCTCTGGATCTCCATATGATTTTTTCATTGGATAACTCCATCTAAATCAAGTTCTCACATTTTTAAAATATTTATAATTTCTGTGGCCAATCTAAAACATCATCGAAAGAAATGATTTGACGAGAAAATCAGCTAGCTATAGAAAAGATTATACATATATATATATAGATATAGATATATCGCACTCTTTAAAGTGTAAACTATGATATAAATACTATCATTCTTCTTCTTTATATGACAATCGTGCACGGTTTTCGTCTTTGGATTGTCTCCTGATTAGGTGTCATCTTAGAATGATTTTTCCCTACACGAGATTTCATTATTCGTTAAGGAGTTCGTGTATTACCACATATCGATGGCTTTCTCGTTCATTTATTTTTTATGACACCAATTTATGAACACAAAACTGGACGCCATCACAGAGAAGAAAATCATATTTAGTTTGTGTAGAGTGAGAAGATAGTTTTGTCATTTTGAATATACTAGTTGGAGTGCATGCGCAAATGCACGCTAAATTAAAAGATTAAAATAATTAAATTCCATAAATGACTCTATGAAAATTAATATTTTGAAAGCTAAAGCAATTCAAAGAACATATGAAAAATACTCTAAAAATATACGTACTCGAGGAGGGTAAAATTCGTCAAACTCATTATGGCCTGTTAATGGGCTGCGGTGCCCATTGGGCCCGCCAGCGGGGCACGCCCGCCACGGCGGCCGAGCGCGCGCGGGGCGCGTGCTTGCGTACGCCAGCGCGTGCCCGCCGCCGAGCGCGCGCACGCTCCGCGTGGCGCGCTCGCGGGGCGCCACCGCGGCCCCCCCTCCTCTTCCTCCTTATCCGCCTCCGCCTCTCTCTCCCTTATCTCCTACGCCCTCTCCTCCTCATCCTCTCGCCCTCTCCTTCCCCCTATATATACCCCCTAAAGGGGTTGTTTAAAGAAGGGGAAGAGGTGTGAGCAGAAGAAGAAAAAAAATAGAGGAATAAAATATGGAATGGGAATATTATGTGTGGGGGAGAGATGGCACTATGTGTGCTAGTCATGGGAGACGACTTGTCGGTGGACGATGTCTCGATGCCCGCGTCGGTCCGTTGAGTACGATGACGCCGGGAGATGTACCGTGGTGGGAGTTCGTCTCCATAGACTAAGGTATGTTTGTGAGGTGACGGATAAGTGTATAAGAGAGAGGATATGTGCATGTGTGTATAGAGACAGAATTCGAGTGCATAGCGCCTGTGATGACTGTAGCAGCCCTGTTTCTCGATTCTCTCTGTCACTTCTCTCTCCTCGTCTTATCATCTATATGTTAGATGGAATAGTGACGAGGGTAGTGCGTCGGTGTGCCGACCGCACGATATTAATCGCGGGTTAGTCCTGTGACGAGTATGGTCTGCATCTCTGGGGGAATCATCACCATAGTCCCTGGATTTGGAGTGTGGACCCTTGGAGTCGACTCTAGTAGCCGGCTCTGTGACTCTGCGACGATTCACGGGTAGGGGTCGACTCTGGTAGCCGATCTTGTACTCGGATACTGCAGGTACACACGTGTTTCTATTTCCGCTTCCGCTGTTACGTGTGTACGTCTCGTTTTCGCTGCGAGGTACGTCCTCCCACTCTGAACTCGTTTGGTTATATATATTTGTTGTATATATCCCGTGAGGTTTTTTTTTCCAACAGTGGTATCAGAGCTCAGAGTTTTGTCGCGGTTTAATTTACGATGGAGTTGTCAGTGGGTATGGTATCCTCTCTTCCTTGGGCTAACACGAGCATGTGTGTATTGCGACGTTTATCCCTCGGACTGATAGATAAAGGGGATCTGGCATAAAAATGGCTATTTGTTGCTCTTTCCGGTGGTAGTGACCACGGCAACGGCAAATAGTGCTGTTGAGACGACCCGGCTGACATCCTATAAATCATATCTCGGATAGGTTCCGTCCAGTATACTGTTTTGTACAACTATACGATGTTTGTGGAATATATAGCTCCACTATGCACCACTACCATACCTTGTTCTGAAAACCTCCAAGGGAATGAGAGTGGTGGTTTACTGCTATTTCTGACTTTTCTTGCATTTGTGCAATTTAGACCAGGCTCAAAGTGTATTTTTAATATGTTTGAATTTACACTCTTGTAAGCATGACCACCAGAAAAAGCGGGATTTCAGACGGCCCGTATCCGTCTGAAATCCGTCTGAAAATCCGTCACAAACCACGTTTGTGACGGATTTGCGACATATTTAAGACTGAAACCGACCGTCTGAAATTCTTAGTCACAAATTTGTGACAGTTTATGTTTCCGTCGGAAATTCCGTCTGCAACTAAGACATAATTTAATCAGTCACAAATTCCGTCGGCATTTCATACGAGGATTTCCATCTGAAATTTGAAATATTCAGTCTGAAATTTACGACGGATATATATTCCGTTTGAAATTCCGTCTGAAATTTCAGACGGCTATTACGACGGAATATAGTTACCGTCTTAAAATGAAGCCCAACTCTTAGTCTCAAATCATGTTACCGTATAAAATCTCGTCCGAAATCCGTCGCTATTTCAAACGGATATTACGACGTATAACATAACCGTCTGAAATTCAACTCAACTCCTGTCCGAAATGTGGTTTGAAATCCGTCTATATTCCAAACGGATTTTACGACGGATAATAGACGGACAATATTCGTCGCACATCCCGTCTGAAAATCCGTCTGAAATCAACGTTTTATTTTTTTTATAAATCTTAAATTATTTTACAAAACATGTTTAATCATACATAAACATCAAGAAATTCTACATGTTGAAAAAAATATATTGGGAACATGCTAATCAAATAAACACCACCGAAAAATAAAATTCTGATCAAATAAATACCACAAAAAAAGACATTAACCCTGCTCATCCGTCTGAATATCAAGAAATATCCGGTACATCGTCCATATCCTCATCGTCTGTATCCTCACCGCCCTGCTCATCTCCTCTGTCGCCGCCCGCAGAAGGATCCCCCTACATTAAAAAAATAATAACAGTCATTCATAGATAAAAAAATTAGTGCGAAGAAATTAACATAAATTGAAAGCAAACATATCAAATTGATAACTGCATATTTTATAAATCAACCACTAGCCTGAAACAGTATTTAAACTAAGTGTATTTTAGAAATGAATTTTGATTCCGTCAGTTCTGACAAGTCACTTTCATCTCCCCGGTCGTGTTGGAACGATCGGCACGGCCATCCGGCCGGAGTTTCAAGTTTTAGACCCCCGGCCCCGACCTGGCAGTTCATTTGAACTAAGTGTATTTTAGAAATGAACTTTGAGCGCCGATCTAAAAACGGGCATCCGATTTGGATTCCGTCAGTTCTGACAAGTCACTTTCATCTCTCTGGTCGTGTTGGAATGATCGGCACGGCCATCCGGCCGGTATTTCAAGTTTTAGACCCCCGGCCGTGACCTGGCAGTTCATTTGAACCAAGTGTATTTTAGAAATGAACTTTGAGCGCCGAGCTCAAACCGGGCATCCAATTTGGATTCCATCAGTTCTGACAAGTCACTTTCATCTCTCCGGTCGTGTTGGAACGATCGGCACGGCCATCCGGCCGGTATTTCAACTTTTAGACCCCCGGCCCCGACCTGGCAGTTCATTTGAACCAAGTGTATTTTAGAAATGAACTTTGAGCGCCGAGCTCAAACCGGGCATCCGATTTAGATTCCGTCAGTTCTGACAAGTCACTTTCATCTCTCCGGTCGTGTTGGAACGATCGGCACGGGCATCCGACCGGTATTTCAAGTTTTAGACCCCCGGCCCCGACCTGGCAGTTCATTTGAACCAAGTGTATTTTAGAAATGAACTTTGAGCGCCGAGCTCAAACCGAGCATCCGATTTGGATTCCGTCAGTTCTGACAAGTCACTTTCATCTCCCCGGTCGTGTTGGAATGATCGGCACGGGCATCCGACCTGTATTTCAAGTTTTAGACCCCCGGCCCCGACCTGGCAGTTCATTTGAACTAAGTGTATTTTAGAAATGAACTTTGAGCGCCGATCTCAAACCGGGCATCCGATTTGGATTCCGTCAGTTCTGACAAGTCACTTTCATCTCCCTGGTCGTGTTGGAACGATCGGCACGGCCATCCGGCCTGTATTTCAAGTTTTAGACCCCCGGCCGCGACCTGGCAGTTCATTTGAACCAAGTGTATTTTAGAAATGAACTTTGAGCGCCGAACTCAAACCGGGCATCCGATTTGGATTCCGTCAGTTCTGACAAGTCACTTTCATCTCCCCGGTCGTGTTGGAATGATCGGCACGGCCATCTGGCCGGTATTTCTACTTTTAGACCCCCCGGCCCCGACCTGGCAGTTCATTTGAACCAAGTGTATTTTAGAAATGAACTTTGAGCGCCGAGCTCAAACCGGGCATCCGATTTGGATTCCGTCAGTTCTGACAAGTCACTTTTATCTCCCCGGTCGTGTTGGAACGATCGGCACGGCCATCTGACCGGTATTTCTACTTTTAGACCCCCGGCCCCGACCTGGCAGTTCATTTGAACCAAGTGTATTTTAGAAATGAACTTTGAGCGCCGAGCTCAAACCGGGCATCCGATTTGGATTCCTTCAGTTCTGACAAGTCACTTTCATCTCTCCGGTCGTGTTGGAACGATCGGCACGGCCATCCGGCCGGTATTTCAACTTTTAGACCCCCGGCCCCGACCTGGCAGTTCATTTGAACCAAGTGTATTTTAGAAATGAACTTTGAGCGCCGAGCTCAAACCGGGCATCCGATTTGGATTCCGTCAGTTCTGACAAGTCACTTTCATCTCCCCGGTCGTGTTGGAACGATCGGCACGGCCATCCGACCGGTATTTCTACTTTTAGACCCCCGGCCCCCGGATTTTCTCAATTCTTCTAAAGTAAATGAGTTTTAAAATTAATAATGAACATAATTGAGTAATTCCATCAAAATAAAAACATAGTAAACAATCACATGTGCGGCCTGTGCTGTGGTGGTGGTGGATTGCTGAGGGACCATTCCGCTCTGGGAGAGGAGGCCACTGATTGCTTGCAAGAATACTGACACTTGGCTAGAGATCTCTTGCTGGAAATGCTGCTGCTGCCGCTGCATATCAGAAATCTACGATCGGACCATGTCCATCATGTCGCTGGCAGAAGCGCTGGGGGCAACGGAAGGTATAGTGAAGGCACTGCCACTGGAAGAAGTATAGCTAGAACTCGCACACGCTGATGTCACCGCGCTTGCGTCTAGGCTCTCCCCAAAACCATATAGTCGGCCTTTCTTCGGTACGCCAGCTGCTGCCACCCACTCCACCGGATCGAACTCCGGCTGCTGCGTGTCTCCCTCCCCGTACTTCTCTGTCACTGCTTTGCTATATGTTTCCTACAAATTGAATAAAATAACTAGTCAATTTCATATGAATTACATGCCGATTTAAATGAACGGTACAAGTTACATATGTAGATAAACTTACCGCTGCTGACTTAGCTGTGTCACTCACAAAATCATTAGTCCCCTTCTTTTTGTGTGTTCTGTCGAACACCTCGAGGAACGACGGAGGTCGATTAAGCTCCACAGCATGTTATACAATTCATAGTAAAAAAAAGTCAAATATTGGGATAAATTGTAAGAAGATAAATTGGTATATTACTTACCAATTTTTGTTTATGAGCCGCATAAGAGATGGACCCACTCGTATGTAAATTTGAACCTGGTTTTGACGCCCTGTTTGCTTTGACTTTTTTGGACTTTTCTATCCACTTGGGGTCGGTAAAATGGTCACAAGATATCTCCCAATCCTCCTGCCTCATCCATAGAGGGCGATGCGCTTTCCACAATTGTCGGTCTTCACTCCCCCCACTCAATTGTTTAGCGTGTGCTCGGGCCTCATGTATTTTCCTCTTGTAACTTGAGAGCATAGTAGACTCCCAGGCACGACAACATCTCGCCGCGTCATGTCCACATGTGAATTGAAAAGACCGCTGTAAATCAATTACTTTTCACACTTAGTATAAAGTTGTAAATTGACTTTGGGAAATACTTGAATTAAATGACGTAATTACTTACTAAGAACATGTTGTACAATGAATCGCGGACGGACATCGGAAAATCTCTGAAAGTGGAAGCTGCCCCCGGACACATGTGCCAACATGAGTTCGGTGGAATGATGGACAGCGCTGCGGGGTTCAAATTTCATACTGCAATTGCAAATGTCAAAATATTCATATTAGACAGTTGAGGGCTAATTAATGTAATATAACCTTATAGATTTACCCGAATACCCAACACGGGCCACGTCTATCATGGGTCGTGCCTCCCTCGTGACAACTGCCGACATCGTCAAGGGGCTGACTGGTGGGGGTGGGCCCTGTACAAGTGGGAGGTGGTGGGAGGGCACTGAGACCTGCAAGAATTTATTGTCATGTGGAGTGATACATATACTGCGAACATATAATTAAAATATACATACCTGCAGTGGGAGGTGGTGGGGGTGGCGTCTGCACAAAAGGTGGGAGGGCACTGAGACCTGCAAGAATTTATTATCATGTGGAGTGATACATATACTGCGAACATATAATTAAAATATACATATCTGCAGTGGGAGGTGGTGGGGGTGGCGTCTACACAAGAGGTGGGAGGCCACTGAGACCTGCAAGAATTTATTGTCATGTGGAGTGATACATATACTGCAAATATATAATTAAAATATACATACCTGCAGCGGGAGGTGGTGGGGGTGGCGTATGCACAACAGGTGGGAGGCCACTGAGACCTGTAAGAAGTAATTTTCATAAGTAGAACAAATATTGAAGAATTTAAATTAAAATATACATACATGCTCCTCGAGGTGGGAGGCCACTGAGACTTGCAAGAATTTATTGTCATGTGGAGTGATACATATACTGCGAACATATAATTAAAATATACATACCTGCAGCGGGAGGTGGTGGGGGTGGCGTCTACACAAGAGGTGGGAGGCCACTGAGACCTGCAAGAATTTATTATCATGTGGAGTGATACATATATTGCGAACATATAATTAAAATATACATACCTGCAGCGGGAGGTGGTGAGAGTGGCGTATGCACAACAGGTGGGAGGCCACTGAGACCTGCAAGAATTTATTTTCATAAGTAGAACAAATGTTCAAGAATTTAAATTAAAATATACATACCTGTAGCGGGAGGTGGTGGCGTATGTACAAGTGGTGGTGAGCCGACACTTGCACCTATAAATAAATTCTTTTAAGTTTGTAAATAATTAAAATATTTATATAGCTAACTTATTGATCAAATATACATGTGTCTGAAGAAGATGGTAGCGAGGAGGGAGTAGCGCCCCTCTCACTACTAGATCTCCTCCCACCCCTAGTATGACCTCCTCGCACCATTTCCTTATTAATAACAAAATAATTAATACATATTAATCCATAATTATATAAGGCTAGACAAATGTTATTTAAAATTATGCTTAAAAGTAAGAATCTTCTTACTAAATTATCAAAACATGCCTCCCTCATGTTGATATATCTAGCTCAACTTCATCATCTTCGTAATCCATAGTAGTCTCATGAGATTCAAAATCTTCGTCTTCATCTGATTCTTCCTCCCCTCTAACATCAACATTTAGCTCCGTCGGATCGACTTCTTCCACTCCATCTCGCGTACGTAATGACAGTGGCTCATCAGATTCGTCCAGATTAAACCTAGAGGAACCGATAACGCCAACTTCGTCTGATTGATAATATTCAGCACGAGCAACCTCTGAGACATCTCCACTCATAGTTAACTCATAAGTGAGAAAGAGTTTTGAATTAACCCTGCAAACTGCCCACCAATCTCTATTCTTGGATGATGGATAGCTTGAATAGTAAACTTGCTGGGCTTGTACGGCTAAAATGAACGGTTCATAGGTCTTAAGTTTAGACCTATGCTTGACATTGACAATCCCATAATTTGTGTCATGTAGAACAGAATTAGGATCAAACCATTGACACTTAAATATGTATACATGATTGTCTTGTCCCAAATACTGAAGTTCTAAGACTTCTTCAAGAATACCATAGTAGTCCAATTCCATTTCATTGTATAAACTTCCCTTCACACATACGCCGCTGTTCATCGTAGACTTATTTCGCCCATAATCCCTTGAATGAAATTTGTATCCATTCACAATATATCCCGGATAGGCACGTGTCTGGTTCGAGGGGCCATAACTTATCTGTTGTACTCTTTGATCAGTAATGAGACCTTGTTCAACCTATATTCAAATTAGAGTAGTTAAAATAATAACAATTACCTCAACATACGTAAATACAAACATATATATTCAGAGTTCACACTAACTCGGTTTCTTAGCCATTTGGAAAATAACTTCTCGCGTTCTTTTTCAATCTCCACATCCTGGATATTTGGACATTTTTCAGCTAATTCTGAATCAAATTGTTTGCAATATAAATGTAGCACCCCGTATAAAAAATGATTAAAAAAATTTGATAAAGCCAATGTATAGACTTTGTGAAGTCAATGTTGTATAGACTTTGAGGAAGCCAATGTATAGACTTTGAGGAAGCCAATGTATAGACTTTGAGGAAGCTAATGTATAGACTTTGAGGATGTATAGACTTTGAGGAAGCCAATGTATAGACTTTGTGAAGTCAATGTTGTAGAGACTTTGAGGAAGCCAATGTATAGACTTTGAGGAAGTCAATGTATAGACTTTGAGGAAGCCAATGTATAGACTTTGAGGAAGTATAGACTTTGAGAAAGCCAATGTATAGACTTTGAGGAAGCCAATGTATAGACTTTGAGGATGTATAGACTTTGAGGAAGCCAATGTATAGACTTTGTGAAGTCAATGTTGTATAGACTTTGAGGAAGCCAATGTATAGACTTTGAGGAAGTCAATGTATAGACTTTGAGAAAGTATAGACTTTGAGGAAGCCAATGTATAGACTTTGAGGATGTATAGACTTTGAGGAAGCCAATGTATAGATTTTGTGAAGTCAATGTTGTATAGACGTTGAGGAAGCCAATGTATAGACTTTGAGGAAGCCAATGTATAGATTTTGAGGATATATAGACTTTGAGGAAGTCATTGTATAGACTTTGAGGAAGCCAATGTATAGACTTTGTGAAGTCAATGATGTATAGACTTTGAGGATGTATAGACTTATGGAGTTACTGGAAATGTGAATTAAGAACTTACTCAACATAAGGTTCAATATCGAGGCAATTCAAAAGAATATATATCTCAGCGGCGTGCAACTCTCTATCTTCGAGCGTGCGAGTCAAGCAACGTACGAACGCACGTCCAGGATGTTTAAATATGGAGAGCCGATCGGACGATTCATCCACTCCCCCATCATCATTACGTGGAGGTCGAGTACGACGAGTTTGAATCTCTGGCTCAAAGTACATAGAACAGAAGTTCGAAATTTCTTCAAAAATGTATGCCTCAGCAATCGAACCCTCCACCTGTGCCTTGTTGCGAACTTTCATTTTTAATTCATGCATGCACCTACAACAACAAGTCAGATGGCAACAATATGTAGCGGCTATGGACGACTTATAAGTTAACAAAAATTGTCACATACCTCTCAAATGGATACATCCATCGAAATTGTACTGGCCCTCCGACGATAGCCTCATATGGCAAATGAACGACCAGGTGCTCCATCGAATCAAAGAATGCCGGAGGAAATATCTTCTCTAGCTTGCAAATGGTTGTGACAACTTCTTGTTCGATAGTTTGTACATCCCGAAGTCTGAGTTCAGATGCACATAAAATCTTGAAAAATTGACTCATCTCAGCTAGTGCTCCCCATATCTGCTTTGGCAACAAATCACGAAATGCAATGGGCAGTAGCCTCTCCATGAACACATGACAGTCGTGACTTTTCATACCATATATTTTCCCCTCATTAACATTCACACAACGGGTTATGTTGGATGCATATCCATCTGGGAATCTCAGCTGTTTCAACCACTGGCATACTTCCTTAATCTGTGTATCATGAAGCACATAAGTTGCTTTAGGCTGCACAGTTTTGCCATTGACACTTTGTAGTTCCAGTTCTGGACGTCTACAAAGCATCTTTAAATCCATACGTGCTTTGGCGTTGTCCTTTGTTTTCCCTTTAACATTCATGATCGTATTGAACACATTATCAAAAAAATTCTTCTCGGTATGCATGACATCCAGATTGTGTCGTACAAGAAGAGTTGACCAATAAGGTAATTCCCAAAAAATACTTTTCTTGACCCAGTTGTGATCCTTTCCAAAATTAGGGAGTTACCGTGTGCTACCAGACAATTGAACTACATCTGGTAAATTGTGCACCTGTGACGCCATATGTAGACCCGACACCCATTGCAAGTCAGCTTCATCCATTTCAACAGTATTTTTTTTAAACGAGTCTTTTTACCTTCGAAAATGATGGTCACTTGGTAGCAACCGCCGATGGCAATCAAACCAGCAGCTTTTCCCCCCATGTTTCAATACAAGTGATTTGGTATCTTCCATACAGTAAGGACATGCTAGCCTCCCATGTGTGCTCCAACCAGATAGCATTCCATATGCAGGGAAGTCACTTATTGTCCACATCAGTGCAGCCTTCATAATAAAATTTTTCTTCCTATATGCATCATAAGTAACAACTCCATCAGTCCATAAAAATTGAGCTCATCAATCAACGGCCTGAGATATATGTCCAAATTTTTTCCGGGACTTTTTGGACCAGGAATTACTAGGGACAAAAATAGATTTTCTCGCTTCATGCACATGTGCGGCGGAAGGTTGTACGGTGTCATGAACACTGGCCAACAAGAATAAGCTGCCACTGAACCACCGAATGGATTAAAGCCATCTGTGCATAAACCCAATCGAACATTACGTGACTCCCTTGAAAAGGCAAGATGAGTACGACTAAAGTGAGTCCAAGCTTCACCATCGGCAGGATGACTGATTATATCATCGGCACGACGTACTCTTTCGGTGTGCAATGTCATATGTCGAGCCGTCTTTGAGGACATATACAGTCGCTGCAGCCTAGGCACAAGAGGGAAGTATCGTAACGCCTTGTAAGGTACATCTTTTGCCTTTGAATTGACCCCCCCTTAGGTTTGAATCTGTCATGGCCACAAATGGAACATGCTATCTTATCTGCATCATCTTTGTAATATAACATACAATGATTCGGACATGCATCTATTTTCACATATCCAAGTCCTAAGTCATTGACCATCTTTTTTGCACGGTAAAAAGTTTCTGGCAACTTCTCATCTCGAGGCAACATACTCTTGATCAAGAGGAGGAGACGGTCAAAACAAGTCTCACTGATGTGAAATTCAGATTTCAAGTTCAACAACTGTGACACTGCAGACAATCGAGTGTGCTTTTCACAACCATCCCACAGCGGCTCATCAGCATCCCTAAGTAGTTCATAAAATCTTCCGGCTGTCTTATTCGGCGCTTCATCGTGAATATTAAAACTAGGACCAGCAGCATCTACAACCATATCCACGTACCACTTGTGCCTGCAATATTGTCGGGCTCATACCTCAAGAATTGCTCACCATGACACGTCCAATTCATATAACCATCCACGAACCCTTTCGTGTACAAATGATGTTGCACATCCCATGTTGAACACCACCTCAAGTTTCTACAACTTGAACAAGGGCATCGAATGTGACCGTCGCGATCTATTCCTGCATTTGGATTTCCCAATGCAAATTGAATGAAACTCTCAACCCCAAGCTTAAAGTCATCTGACACCACCCGGTCAACTATTCTACGATACATCCATGAACGATCTGTCGACATTTTGCCTGCACCCAATAAATGACAATACACATCCTAACTTTCAAATCATTACTCATAATATTACACCCGACCCTTTCCTCACATCGTTCATCATAGACCATTTGCAGTTGGAAGAGGAATATTGATTAGATTATCACTTTTTAACCCATCCATGAAGGTTTGATCGCACAATCACTTACTATATGTGCTGCACGATTTGCTAAAAATTTCGGCATCGTCTCCCCACACTTCTCCGATATACCAAATATATTTATTGATTTTAAAATTTTCTTAAACACTTACAAGTAAGTGGTTAAGAAAACACTCAAAATCAATAATGGTATATCAGAGAAGAGTGAGGAGACGCAACCGAAATTCTCAACAAACCATACAAACACATATACTAAATGACTGCCTAAGTGCGATCAAACATTCACAGACTGTCCAAACGGGACAATTCAAGATTTTGAGGTAGATATATACATTCTCATAAACAAATGAGAACATACACATCAATCCCAAAGTCTTGAACGGGAAGGCACATTGACACGGTTTTAACGCGCTCTCCTGAGGTGCGTGTAATGTTAGGTCGCACCCACGCACCTCAGCTCACAGGGAATACCCCATACATTTATATAACATAAAATTAAATAACAACGCAATTATCATTATGCACATATCAAATTAAATAACACCCAAATTAAAAAAATTTTCAAATGAAGAACATCGAAGCTAAACAATCTACATTTTTTAGTCAAATTAACATCAAATTTCTATTAAAATCAGATTTAAAAATATATTTACATGCAATTAAAATCCATAAAGTTTTAAATCACAAAACGAATTTTTTGGGTATTTACCTATTGCTATAGAGAATTCTGATTTCTTTGCATTTATCCACATCTTTGTATATATGTACTACTTAAGATATGTGGTCATTCCATTTCTCTATATCTTCTTATCATCATAAGACAAGGTTCAAATTGGATCACTTTCAGCCTCAGTGGAGCATCTACGGCCTCAAGAATGGTATGACGGCCTTTTTGCATGAGAATTGCTCACATGCCAGTTCCACTAGCATCACACTCGACTACAAAAGTTTCTGAAAAATCAGGCAAGGCAAGAACTGGGGCAGTTGACATAGTCTCTTTAAGCTGTAAGAAGGCTTGATGAGAAGATGGGCTCCAACTATAACTGTCCTTCTTAAGAAGATTGGTCAGAGGTGCAGCAATAAGACCATAGTTTTTAATAAATTTTCTGTAGTATCCTGTAAGTCCTAAGAATCATCTCAAAGTCCTCACAGACCGGGGTACAGGCCAAGTAGAAATGGCTTGTAGTTTAGACATGTCCATAGCAACCCCTTTTTCTGAAATAATGTGGCCAAGATACTCAATTTCTCTAACCCCAAACACACATTTAGACATTTTAGCATACAATTGGTTGTCTACTAGGATCTGCAGAACCTGTCGCAAGTGCACTAAATGGAGGTCCCAGTCAACATTGTAAACTAAGATATCATCAAAGAAAACCAAGACAGACTTCCTCATACAGCCTTTGAATATGTCATTCATCAAGTTCTGAAAGGTAGAGGGTGCATTTGTAAGCCCAAATGGTAGGACTAAAAACTGATAGTGTCCCTCATGTGTTCTAAAGGCAGTTTTGTAAACATTATCAGGATGCATTCTAATTTGATGATAACCCGATCTCAAATCCAGCTTGGAAAAGTACTTGGACCCATGTAATTCATCCAACAAATCGTCTACTAAGGGTATGGGATATTTGTCTTTAACAGTGTTTTGATTCAGAGCTCGGTAGTCTACACACATTCTCCATGAGCCATCCCTTTTCTGAACTAATAACACTGGAGCAGAAAAAGGGCATGTGCTTGATTGCACATGAGAGAGGGAGAGTATGTCCTTGACTTGATGCTCAACAACTGTCTTCTGTAGAGGTGAATGTCTATAAGAAGGTTGACAAACTGGCTTTGTTTCATCTAGTAGTTGAATCCGATGGTCATAAGGTCTGGATGGGGGTAAGCCATGAGGTTCAGAAAAAACTGCTGAATACTGTTCTAGAATGCTGGAAATGTCTAGAGAATAAGAAGTCCCAGTAAACCCACAATAAGTAGATGAAATATCCGAAGCCTCCAAGGAAAACAAGTGTAAAGAATAGATGCTTCGGGATTTAGGAAGGTCAGCAGATATTGTTTTAGCAGAAACAATACTTGTGGAAGGGTTAGGAAGCCCTTGTAATATGAAATCCTGACCATTCAAGGAAAACTTCATGGACATTTGAGAAACGTTTAGGGTTATATCTCCAAGTAACTAGAGCCAAGTATTCCCCAAGACCACATCAACACTGCCAAGAGGAAGAATTAAAAAGTCTAAAGTAAATGACATGCCAGGCATCTTAAGGGTAACTCCAGGACACCAACCCTGTGAAGAGATTTGGAGACCCGCAGCTATTTTGACAGGGTGGGAATCAAAGTTTGTCACAGATAATCCCAACTTCTTTACAACATGGGGGTCCAAAAAATTATGGGTGCTCCCATTGTCAATCAAAACCAGGACAGACATGGTACCCATTTTCCCTAATACTTTCAATGTGCTCGGTGATGCTAAGTGAGTAACATATTGAGCTGACAGAGAGGGTTGTATGTCAGGAGAGAATTCAATGAAGGGTTCCGGATCCACACTGTCTGAAGGAGCAAAATCACTATCATCCGGAATAAGATGCAGTAAAAAAAGTTTATGAGGTTGGCATGTGTGGCCTGGAAGCCATTTATCATCACAATTATAACATAGGCCTTTAGCCTTTCGTTCCTGCAACTGTTGTGTAGATAACTTTTTAACTGGTGGATTTACTCCTTTAGGGGAGAATGCTGGCTGAGAGTTTGGAGTAAAAGGTTTCAATGTCTGAGGTGCTGAAAAGATAAAGTGTGGTGAAGCTCGGCGTCTGGCAGTAAACATTTGTTCTTGAATTCTTGCCAACTCCATAACATATGATAGGGAATGGGGCATGAAGGAGCGAACTTCACAGGCAAGATCCTCTCGTAAACCACTCAGAAAAACACCCAGCAAATGCTTCTCAGAAAGTCCAGTTATTCTATTGCACATGGTCTCAAATTGCCATTGATACGCAGCTACTGTACCCACTTGTCTGAGTTTACTCAGTTGCCCATGAGAATCCACAGAAGAAACTGCACCAAACCGTGACTCTAACCCAGCTAAAAACTCATGCCAAGAAACAGATTCTTTAGAGCTAGAGAAATGCCAAAACCACTGTAAGGCCTCTCCATCCAAATAATAAGATGCTATAGTAACTCGTTGCGCATCTGGAACATTATTACAGTAAAAATAGCGATTAGCTTTGAATCGCCATTCAGCTGGGTCAGAACTCCCATCAAATTAAGGGAACTCGTGCAACTTATGGCGAAAAGAACCAGGAATATCAGCCACAGCAGACAGAGAATTTTGGGATTCAAATTTCTCGAAGTTGGACTCCAAAGATTGCATCCGATTAGACATGACTCCAGCTAATCCATCAACCACTAACGAACAACTAATCCATCAGCCACTAACTAATAAAATGCAACAGGGATAACTAATTTAACTAACCCCGCTCAGAACTGAGTTATAGCTTCCGAGCTGGTTCAACGGTCTGCGACTCGGCCTGTCGAGCCACTCGAGACATGACACCCCCCTCCCACAAAGCTCCCCCTCCTCCCCCCCCTCCCACCCGCCCTCCTGCTCCCACTGAGCTCCCCCCCCCCCACTGGTTACCCCCCCCACTGGAACCCTCTCGGATGCCCCTCCCCCCTCCCACCGAGCTCCCCGTCCCACCAAGCTCCACCCCCCTCCCACAGAGCTCCCCCCCCCCACTGGAACCCTCTCGGATGCCCCTCCCCCCTCCCACAGAGCTCCCCCCCCCCACTGGAACCCTCTCGGATGCCCCTCCCCCCTCCCACCGAGCTCCCCCCCCCCCCACTGGAACCCTCTCGGATGCCCCTCCCCCTCCCACCGAGCTCCCCCCCCCACTGGAACCCTCTCGGATGCCCCTCCCCCCTCCCACCGAGCTCCCCGTCCCACCAAGCTCCACCCCCCTCCCACAGAGCTCCCCCCCTCCTGCTCCCACTGAGCTTCCCTCCCCCCACGGGAACCCTCTCGGATGCCCCTCTCCCCTCCCAACGAGCTCCCCATCCCACCGAGCTCCACCCCCCCCCCCTTGCTGCCCCCTCCCCCTCCCAGACCAACCTCCCCTGCCACCCCCTGCCACCAAAACCCCCCTCACCGGAACCCCTCCAGGATGAAAAAAAAAAGACAATAGCACCATGACCTATGGCCGGCGACCTCTAGCGAAGAGTGAGAGGGAGAGGGAGAGGGGGAGGGGGAGAGAGAGAGGGAGAGGACTTACTGGACCGACGAGGGCGACGACGAGGACAGCGTGGATCGACGAGGTCAACGGCGAGGATGGTGCGAGACTAGTGGGGAGAGCGAGCTCGGGCGACGAGGGCTACGGCGGGGACAACAAGCTCCGGCGCGCGACGGTGAGGATAGTGCGGGACTGGCAGGGAGAGCGAGCTCCGGCGACGGCGAGGATGGCGCGGGAATGGCGGGGACTGCGAGCTCTGGTGACTGGGAAGGGGGGGGAAGAGTGAGAGGGAGATGGAGGGAAGGGGGGAAGGGTTTCTCGAGGGGGAAAAGACCGTCTCAGACGGATTTCAAACGAAAAATTTTTCCGTCT
Organism: Amorphophallus konjac; assembly: GCA_022559845.1. Lineage (NCBI taxonomy): Eukaryota > Viridiplantae > Streptophyta > Magnoliopsida > Alismatales > Araceae > Amorphophallus > Amorphophallus konjac. The sequence goes on from CM040119.1 coordinate 341,324,684, forward strand.
GAAATTACAGACTGATTTCAGACGGAATTTATTACCGTCTGTAATTTCAGACTTATATTCAGACGATAAACATATCCGGCGCATAGTTTTCATCCGTCTGTAATTTCAGACTTATATTCAGACGGATAAATTCCGTCTGAAAAATCCGTCTCTAATCCCGCCTTTTCTAGTAGTGGCATGGAGTCGGATTTAGATTTCAGTCATGAATATGTTTCATGATAATATGTCATATTTATATATTTATTTATGTGCAAATTCGTTTTGCATATTATAAATATAAATTTGTTTTACATATTACATATGCAAATTTATTTTGCATATATGATATTATTTTTAAATTATGCAAATTTATTTTGCATATATGTGCAAATTTATTTTGCATTTATATTTACAATAATGCATAGATGAGCATGTTTATTTAGCGCCACGTGGTTGAGTGTTATTGCGATGTAATCGCATTTATTTGCAGCTTATTGATATGAGAATATGTGTTTCTCTCTCAATAGAAAATTTAATCGAAGTCGTTCTAATTTCATTCAATAATCTTATGTGTGTGGGAGATGATTGTAGGTTGCCTAGCGTCTACTTTCGATGTCACCGCATAAGAAAGTTGAATGTGATTGGTTCAGATTTTTGGTAGCAAATTTAGACGATGTGTAACAATGATGTCCACTGCTCTCAATATAGAATGTAGTGATTTAATGTGATGACCACTGACAATGTGTTTGTTAATCTCACTTTGGGTGATAACTTAATTGGTTACAGTATTTGGCACCGTAGAGATCCGACAAAATAAGCATGAGTTGCTTATGCGATATTGGATCGTTATTGACAAGGATCGTCTTCTTTTTCTTCCTTTTCTTATTCGACTTGTGTGTCGAAAATTGAGGACGTGGATTCTGCCATGTGTCATGTGCTAGGATCAATGCCTATGTGTGAATTGGGCTTGACTGATCTAGCATGTTGGAAGCCTTTCGAAAAGGCTAGGAGTCATGGAATCATTATTGTCGAGTTTCTTCCTTCTCTGATGAAGAAATCATGGTCTTCATGTGGAAGGAAATTTTCTTGCCTTAGCGATAATGCTAAGAGTCTTAATTCTCATTCGTTGGGACCATAGTCTGATATCCAACCATTTTCAGCAGGGGGTGGGAATGTGTTTCTCACCACGTGCCTGATCACCACGTATCTGCCGAAAATAGTATGAATGATCAGCCTAGTGGGAGTACACCTACTAAGGAGTGCACTAAGGAGTGCACACTCAGTGGGAAGTGCACACTCAGTGGGAGTGTGTTGGTGAAACCACTAGAAAATTAAGACTCGAATGTAATGGCAAGCGTGGGTATGTCTCTCGTCAATTTTAAAAATTTTGATGACCATGTGCTCATTTGTGAACCTCAGAAATGATGAAAGTCCAAGTTTGTCCAGGAGTTTTTTACATCATTGTCAGATTCCATGACACAACATATGTTTTGGGAGTTTGTAGATCCCTTACAGGTGCGCGAAAAGATTGAAAATTAGTGGGTTTTCAAACACGAGCGCAAGGCAGATGGGTCGATTATACGAAGCACTTATGGCGAAAGATTAAATCTAAGAGTGGATTTAGTCTATGATGAGGTACTATCTCCGATGGCGAGATTTTGGTCCGTTCATCATTCGCCAGTAATTAGCTATCTTTAGTTTTTGACTATGGAGAACTAGACGAGAAAATTAATATGGCTCAGGCAGATGGTTTTGAGGCCAACATGGTAAGGGCGCAAAACTTGCTGTCCCAAGCATAAAGCTTAAAATGATCGTCTAGACAGTGTAATGAGATGATTATCTCGTTTCGTTTCGAGAAAATCTTCAATGGCCAATGTATGCATGTCAAATGAGTGGGAGGAAAGTGTTTCTCCATTTAATCATTGTAAGTCAATGATAGCTAATTATAATCATCTGGAGTATGATTCCCTATATGGGTGAGACAAGCTATGTGCTTGGAGTGAAAATTGTGTAGTATCACTTGTAATGGATCCTCTGTTGTCTCAGGAGACATATAATGATAGAGCGATTGAATCGGCACAATTTCTCACCCATTCATACTCCCTTTGCTGAACCGTGCTTGGTATTGATAATGAAAAGGAAGAAGTGTCAAGGGTGCCTTATACGCTTGGAAGCTAGATACACATGGTGTTGTGTGCCCGCAGTGTATTAGTTACACTGTGAGTCTAACTAGTTGTCACCTGGGCTATATAGGTCCCACGCATCTTTTGTAGACTTGCGAGGGACACTGTAAGATAGATGTGCCAAAACTGATTGGTTGTAACAATGTGATGTTAATTTATGATCGAGATAAGCAGAAGTTCATCTCGAGATTCGTGTTCCTGCTGATTGGTAGAGCTATCTCGTGATAGAGATCAGTCGCACATTATTTTTCTCCTCAGTAAAGGCACAGTGAGTGGCTTATTCCGCTACGTTCTTACGTAGTGTGGTTGTGAAACGTCCTGCAATATTTGGTGAATACACCTGGAGATAATGGTGTATAACTGTATATAGGTTACAGTGAGCATTGGCCTTCGCCAAGGACGTTAGATAGCATAATATCATTACATCTAGTATGAGAGTTAGTAGAGCTTCGACTGATTTGTTCTGGCCGTAGTTACTGATCTGACAGATTTGTTCTAGTTAAAGATCATTATGGGACATCATTACTATAGTTAGATCATTCTCCAAAGGAGTGTCCTTGGATTGAATGGTTGATTTACACATCGTCATAGTGTCACCAGGCTAGAATCGACCCTCTCACACGGGTGATTCACCTTGGCGCTATAGATAGCGTGCAAGATGAGGCATTTGATATTACGCCGCCCTGGAGGTCTAGGTGTGAGTGTAATATCTCCCAAACAACATAGATATGCCGCCTTAGCTGAGGCTAAGATGAGATCTAACACAGATCGACCATGAGGATTTGACTGCAATCCCATGGAGCCTGAAAATCCGGATACGTGAGTCGCAAGAAGGCGCTGAGCGGGAGCGACTGGTTTGCGTGACTCGGATTAGCTGCGTAAGTCGTAACTAGACTGGTATCCGTGCGATGTTTAATTAATCATACTAATGACACGCCCATGAAAATGGAAGAACACCGCAGCATGCGTATCATACCGCATGTGTAATATGACCGCATATGAGAATGATGAATGGATCTCTCTTCATCATTGTGTGAGCTCATGAATCACATTAGTGTGATTCCTTATGTATCCCCAGTGACCTGCAGCGCTGTGTCATGAAAAAGATGCTTGATGTCGCTACTTTAGCTTGTTACTTAGGGCGACGATTGATACCGTCCAGCGGGACATGTCTAGGAAAGCGGTCAAGACGAATTGGATTGACATTAGCAGCATAGGGAAGACATTTTATATCACACCATCCTTAGTAGCCCATATCCGAGGAGGCTTTATTGTCTGTGTGATGATAAAGTCATGGGCACTTAACATTTGGGGGTTTGACACTGCCTATTTTTGAGAGATCCAGTGTAACACCCGAATTCGTCCAAAACTTATAGATAGTTAAATATCTTATAGTTAGTCCATATAAATTTTATGTTACCTTAATTAAAGTGTAATACCTTGAACGGTATTGTTTAACGAACCTTATTAAGTAAATTAAATAGCTATCTCACTTTAATAATATGTAACTTTTCATAAGAATGTCATAATAGGGTCAACATTAGGTCCATTGGAAAGAGAATTCAAAAATCTACAAGTTTCATATTAAGCATATTTTCAAATTCTGACGTTTGGTAGACTAAAAATAAGATAAAATGAACTAGTTGCTTAAGATTATGTTCTTGTTAAATTTTCAAGGGCTTTTATAAAAAAAAATCCCTCACTTCTATTACCTCCCTCCCTTCTTATACGATAGTTAAAAAAAAAACCCACGTTTCTTCTTTTCCCCCCCCCCACCCCCTTCAACCTTATCCACCCCCCCTCCCTTCTTATCTTCCTCCCTAAAATATCTCATCTTCCCTCCCCACGTGTCCCCACCCTCCTCCCCACTACAAGAAAAAGTGGCTATAGCGACCGAATTAGAGACCGATTAAATCGGTCGCTAGTCGGTCCCAAATAGAGACCAATTCGGCGACCGAAATAATCGGTCGCATATCTGAGACCGTTTTGGCGACCGAATTTAGTTCGGTCTCCAATCGGTCGCTATATTTAGCTCGAATTTATTCCGGGCTCTTTTTTTTCAAAATCGACCGAATTGGAGACCGATGTTGCGACCGAATATATTTCGGTCTCTAATCGGTCGCTGCTATGACTGCATTTACCCCGCGACCATCTCCCCCCTGCATTTACTTCTGATAACCCTTCCTCCACCGGAGCTCTCCCCTCCCCCGCCGGCCCCCTCGCCCTCCCCCCCCCCCCCCCTCTGCCTTGCGGCCACGGGCGTGGCGAGCGGCGTGGTGGTGGACGGACGCCGGAGCTCGCTGTCTCGGCCAGCCCCGCACCATCCTCGCCGTCGACCTCGTCGGTCCCCGTCGTCCTCGTCGTCACCCTCCTCGGTCTGGTAAGTCCTCTCCCTCTCGATCTCCCCCCCCTCTCCTCTCCCTCCAGCCCCGCGCCTCTCTCCCCCCCCCTCTCCCTCCCCGCCGGCCATCGACCATGCCCTATTTCTCATTTTTTTTCTTCTTGGAGGGGTTCCAGTGAGGGGGGTTTCGGTGGGAGGGGGTGGCGGGGGAGGTTGGTCTGGGAGGGGGGGTGGAGCTCGGGTGAGGGGGAGGGGGCTCCGCAGGGGAGGGGGAGGGGGCTGCGCAGGGGAGGGGGAGGGGCTCCGGTGGAGGGGAGGGGGCTCCGCAGGGGTGAGGGGGAGGGGGCTCCGGTGGACGGGAGGGGGCTGCGCAGGGGGAGGGGCTCCGGTGGGGTGAGGGGGAGGGGGCTCCGGTGGAGGGGAGGGGGCTGCGCAGGGGGAGGGGCTCCGGTGGAGGGGGGGCTGCGCAGGGGGATGGGCTCCGGTGGAGGGGAGGGGGCTCCGCAGGGGTGAGGGGGAGGGGGCTCCGGTGGAGGGGAGGGGGTTGCGCAGGGGGAGGGGCTCCGGTGGAGGGGAGGGGGTTGCGCAGGGGGAGGGGCTCCGGTGGAGGGGGGGCTGCGCAGGGGGAGGGGCTCCGGTGGAGGGGGAGGGGCTCCGGTGGAGGGGCTCCGGGGGAGGGGCTATGCTCGTGCAATGAACCTGATTTATTTAAGACTCTTGAGATGGTGTCCACATATCATTTGTTCTCCTGTAAAATAGTGTGAAATATTATAAGATTATCTTTTTAGTTTGTCCGGTCCGTTATTAATGTTCTGGCTTCAATATGCAGTCCATTTATTGTGTCATGTATTTTCCCCAATTCTTATTTTTCGATTTAAAACTGTAGCAAACCCAAAATCCAAGAACTTGAGAACCAACAAATCCAAACATTGGATTATGAGAATTTTAAAGCAAAGGTACAAGATGAACTCTACATATGACCCCATCATTCTTATGAGAACCAAAAATAGTGTAAAAATTCAACAGATGTAATACGTGTCACTAGAGTTTTATTTAAAGACTGAGGCTTAAATAATCATTCCATGGCCTCTTTTTCTATCTGCGTTCTCAAACGCAATCTTAACGTTTGAAGGCACTTTGTCACGACCCGCAAGCGATGGACTAATTTCGTAGGGCCACTTTGATAAAGAAGTAAATCCGATTACGATAGATTAATTAGGGTGAGACGAGTTATTCTTATTTAGTTCGTTTTTTTTTCTTAATCGGAGTCGGTTAGAGATAAAGTTAGGGTATGTGAATTCTTAAAAAGGGGTGAAATAAATCACCCGAGGTGGGTTAGGAGTGGGTCAGTCGGGGTGATATACCCGCCCCTAATTCACTCCAAAAATATCTCGGAGATGACAATCAAATATTACACTAGAGAATCTTAATCATGCCAATGGACAATACTATCACTCTCCAGATCAAATATTCCTGAGCTGTCAACACTTTATTCAAGGAGAAATTCATGGGTAATCTATGTTTTATTCAAGGTCCCTTACCAACTCAGTTTCTGTTTTAATCCGAATTATTTGCCGACTCCTCGTGTCATTTCGGCACAATTTTCTCATTTACGAAGAGAAAATGGCATCTTGTTACCCACAGAGAAAAAAAAAAGCAAGACAAATGCCATCCAAAAATCTGAGACACACTGATCAGCACTTGAAAATGGAACACCTAAAGACAAAAAGATGGAGGGACATACAAGCAGTTTGGAACCAAAGGTTTACCTGTTGCAAGGTACTCAGGAGCAGCATATCCGTATGTTCCCATGACCCTAGTTGACACATGGCTCTTGTTACCAGTTGGTCCATCTTTTGCCAAGCCAAAGTCGGAAAGCTTGGCATTATAATTTTGTAGGTTTGCAAAGAAGGGATTTGAGAGGCAGAACATCATGACGGGGAACGTTAATCAAGAAAACATATCATCCATCAACTATAAGACAAGGGTCTCCACTTACTGAATCAAGAAGCACATTTGATGTCTTAAAATCCCGATATATAACCTTTGTTTCAGCACCATGCAGAAAGGCCAGCCCCTTTGCGGCTCCAAGAGCAACCTTCATCCTAAGGTTCCAGGAGAGAGGCTGGAAGTATGAACCCCCTGCAGAATCGACATTGTGGGGTTCAAAAACTGATTCAAAAGAACTACGTAGGTAACCATTGGGTAAAAGGTGAGGCCACTGCGCATTGCAATTTTTTTTCTTTAAGAAAACAGGTGCCTAAATGAGTCAGCAAACCAAACGGTGCAGAGAATAATCGAAACAGACATACTCCTAAAAAGATGGTTCTCCAGGCTTCCCCGTGGCATGAACTCATACACCAGCAGCCGGTGGTCATCCTCCAAACAGTACCCTATCAAACTCATAAGGTTGGGATGGTACAGCCGACCAAGAAAATTAACTGAATGTGTTGGATGTTACAATAAAATTCATGTTTTCATTGTGTACATGTATTGTCAATTTCACATGTTATTGCTATGTTTTTAGAATGTGTTAGTATCTTGTCAATATTTAATTAGTTGGGTGTTGTATGTTAGCTGAGATGCGTGGGTGCAACCTAACATTGCACGTATCTTAGGAGAGCGTGTTAAGCCCGTGTCAATCAATCTACCCGTTCAAGACTTTGGGATTGATGTGCACGTTCTCATTTTGAATGATGAGAATGTGTATATCTAACTCAAAGTCTTGAATTGTCCCGTTTGGACAGTCTGTGAATGTTTGATCGCACTTAGGTGGTTAATTACTATATGTGTTTGTGTTGTTTGTTAAAAATTTTGGCTGGATGCGTCTTCTCATTCCTCTCTGATATACCTTTATTGATTTTGATTATTTTCTTAACCACTTATTAGTAAGTGTTTAAGAAAATTTCTTAATCAATAAATATTTTGTGGTATATCGGAGAGGTGTGAGGAGATGCTGCCGAAATTTTTAGCAAATAACACAACACATATAGTAATTAATCGTGCGATCAAACCTTCACAGATGGGTTAAAAAGTGAAAATCTAAATGATATTTCCTTCCTATTTAAAATGGCAGAGATGGACGATGTGAGGAAAGGGTTGGAGTTTTTATTTTGTTAAACATGTTAAAGTTTTGTGTGTTTACATTTCATTTGCATAGGGAAAATGTCTGAAGATCGTTCATGGATGTACCGTAGAGTAGTTAAAATTTGAAATACCGGTCGGATGGCCATGCCGGTCATTCCAATACGACCGGGGAGATGAAAGTGACTTGTCAGAACTGACGGAATCCAAATAGGATGCCCGGTTTGAGCTCGGCGCTCAAACTTCATTTTTAAAATACACTTAGTTCAAATGAACTGTTAGGACGGGTCCGGGGGTCTAAAATTTGAAATACCGGTCGGATGGCCGTGCCGGTCATTCCAATACGACCGGGGAGATGAAAGTGGCTTGTCAGAACTGACGGAATCCAAATCGGATGCCCGGTTTGAGCTCGGCGCTCAAACTTCATTTTTAAAATACACTTAGTTTAAATGAACTGTTAGGACGGGTCCGGGGGTCTAAAATTTGAAATACCGGTCGGATGGCCGTGCCGGTCATTCCAATATGACCGGGGAGATGAAAGTGACTTGTCAGAACTGACGGAATCCAAATCGGATGCCCGGTTTGAGCTCGGCGCTCAAAGTTCATTTTTAAAATACACTTAGTTTAAATGAACTGTTAGGACGGGTCCGGGTGTCTAAAATTTGAAATACCGGTCGGATGGCCGTGCCGGTCATTCCAATACGACCGGGGAGATGAAAGTGACTTGTCAGAACTGACGGAATCCAAATCGGATGCCCGATTTGAGCTCGGCGCTCAAAGTTCATTTTTAAAATACACTTAGTTTAAATGAACTGTTAGGACGGGTCCGGGGGTCTAAAATTTGAAATACCGGTCGGATGGCCGTGCCGGTCATTCCAATACGACCGGGGAGATGAAAGTGACTTGTCAGAACTGACGGAATCCAAATCGGATGCCCGATTTGAGCTCGGCGCTCAAAGTTCATTTTTAAAATACAATTTGATTATTGAACTTATATATTGTGTGTGTGTATTTATATATATGAAAATGAGCTGGCTTAAACTATTGGCATACTCTTGTTAATGCTTGATTTCTTTATTAAGGATTTGATTATAATTTTTTTAAATGATATACAGGATCATCCGTCGCGATATGTTGGACGAGACGACGACCTGGATGATGTTGGACGAGACGACGACCAGGATGAGACATATGTGGAGGATTTGTGATTTTATTTTAGTTGTGTGTATGTTGTTATTTTATTATTATGGATGTATGATTATGGATGTATGATTAATTTGTGATTTTATTTTAGTTGTGTGTAATTTGAGGTTCGTGGAGATTGTGATCCGTGTAGTTGATTTACTATTGTTTTATGAAATTGTTATTTATCAGGTGTTTGTATGTGATGAATTTGAGATTTGTCGATATTGTGATTTGTGTAGTTGATTTTATATTTATGTTATGAATTTGTTATTTATCAGGTAATTTATTTATCAGTTTATATAAATTTATAAAAAAAAAAACTACAAACTTAGCGACCGAATAGGGACCGAACCCCATTCGGTCGCTTCCTACAGAGACCATGGTAGCCACCGTCTATGCGGTATAGCGACCGAATAGCGACCATATTTGTGACCGAACAGTTAGAGACCGATCCTGCGACCGATGTTTGTCGGTCGCTTATAGCGACCGATTCGGCGACCGATTTATAGCGGTCGCTATCAGAGACAGATTCGGCGACCGATAGGCATCGGTCTCTAACTGCGACCTATTCTGCGACCGATAGGTATCGGTCGCTATTTAGCGACCATGATATAGCGACCGATATATTCGGTCGCAAATTGGTGTCAGTTCGGTCGCAGTGCCTTGTTGCGACCGATCAGAGACCGAATAGCGACCGAAACGTCGGTCGCTATTCGCGCTTATTCTTGTAGTGCCCTAATCCTCTTCTTCTTCTTATCCACATCTTCCCCCTCCCTATAAATACACCCTCTCCCCCCTCTTTCTCTCACGCATCCCACACTCCTCCCCCCATCTCCCTTTCTCATCCTCTCTCTCTCTCTCACACACACATATACGTTCCCTCACCCCCCCTCTCTCTTATATTTTTATTTTTTCTCATTTCTCCTCTCCCAACTCTCTCTCTTTCTCCCACCTCTCCCTCTCTCTTGCTCTATTTTTTTAATCTTCCTTTCTCTCTCTATTTTTCTTTATACTCTTTCTACTCTCTCCACTTTCTCTCTCCACTATATCTCTTTATCTTATCTCTCATCTTTATCTACTTTCTCTCTCTACTCTTTCTCTCTCTACTCTTTCTCTCTCTAATTTCTCTCTCTACTATCTCTCTCTAGCTTTCTCTCTCTACTCTCTCCATTTTCTCTCTAATTTCTCTCTCTACTTCTCTCTACTCTCTCCACTTTCTCTCTCACTACCATTCTCTTATTAAAAATCAGAGAAGATAATACAGTATTTGAATAATATAAATAATTAATAAACACTTGGACGAAGGATTTGAAACCTATTTGGACAATTTCGCCCTTTTATACGCATCTGGGATTGGACAATTATCTTTTCCTATGCAAGAACTTTTACGGGAGCTCTAGTGAGATACTAAGTTTAATTCGGAAGACCACCCTAAAGGTAGACACATGATAAATTGAGTGCATGTTATTTGGTATTTATATTTCTTTGATTTAATTTTATTTGAAATGTAATTATTCAGACTTAAGTCAGTTATTTATTTAATCCGATGATCTATGTTTGGAATCGGTTATTTATTTAGTTACCATTCTGTAAAAATATTTCTTTCTCTCTCTAATCTCTCTCTAATTTCTCTCTAATCTCTTTCTACTTTCTCCCTCTACTTTCTCTCTCTACTCTCTCTCTCTATTTTCTCTCTCTACTCTCTCTCTACTCTAATCTCTTCGAATGTTATATATATTTAGTTAATAATATTAAAATATGATCAAGTTATTTTATAAAGTTCAATGACGAGTTTTAAGTATTGAGACGACTATGTAATAAGCATCATAATAAGAATAAAAATTCGATTAAGTATATGGACTGTGTCACTTTAAGGAGGTGTGGGGCGACAAACCGTAGTTAGCTTCCGCTACGGGATTAGGCTCATTTTCGAGGACAAACGGACTTCTGAAAAATCCGGAACCCATAATAAGAAAATTATCTGGGGAATGGTGGAGTATTAACTCTCGATCCTGCGTGGTTGATCAAGGCCGACAGGCTCCAACGTTTAGACCTTTTGTCTTTATGTCGACGTCTGGATGCCTAGGTATGTGTTTGCTACTACTTTTAGTGACGGGATGCCTGTCCAATATATGCTGCCAAACAATATGAAGTTCAGATTTGATATATGACTTTGATATGATCTGAGAATAAGTTCATCTGTATAAGCTCTGATTTAGCTAAGATATGTATTATGCCATATATATAAGTCAGATAAGATTTGTTATAAGCATTTGTTTATAAATCTGAAAATTACTTTGCTCTTTATATTTCCTTCGCATTCATAGTATATGTACAATTCAGTGAAATTGTGATTAGCTTTATATATATCATAGATTTGCACAGTTTAGTATATGATAAGCATGTGATTGGTTTTGATGCCTACTGAGTCTGTGGACTCATATCTGTTGCCTAACCATTTCAGGAAATTGACGAGTGTGTACCTCGACTCCGACGGACAGTAGGTCGGAGGGTGATCCAGGGCGTAGTTTGGATTCCGCTGCGTAGATAGATTTAGTTTTCTTTTGAATAATGAATGTAAATATGACTTTTGAGTAGAGATATGTAGTATTCCGTATACGATGTAAATTATGAGTATTTATCTTATGGAAATGGTATGGTTATGTTTCTTTTGGATTATGTGATGGTTTGGCCTTTAGCGCCTTGCAAATAATCTTGGCCCACAACACTTCCGTACATCCGCTGTGACGTCCCCGGACCCGATACGGGATCGCAGAAAAGGGGGCGCCACAGAGAGTGGTATCAGAGCAAAGTTGTGAGGCTTGAAATTATTTGCAGCCATTTGAATTTATATACCATACCGGAAGATCATAGGAATTTATTTTAGAATTTGATGTCAAACCTAGAATCATACTAATTCGGATTAGTTCTCCCTCGCAGGAGATGGCAGGGAGTGATAGAGTTGATGTTAATACTTCTCCCGAGGAGTCTGCGCCCTCAAATGGAACATCACAAGGGGTTGTCGGAGAAACAATTCATGGCGAGCTTGCTCCCAGTGGGCAAGGTGCGTTACCTATTCAGGGTGTGCCAGATTTAGGAGGGTTCACACAAGCTTTTCAAGGGTTAGTGCAGACTATGCAATTGCAAGCCCAAACTCATGCAATGATGCAAGCCCAGTTACAAACCCGTGTGCAAGAACAACCGAATAGGACATCAGGCGCTACCCTAATGGAAAATTTTAGACATATGAGTCCTCCTTCTTTTAAGGGGGAGAGTCACCCGGAGATTGTAGAAAACTGGGTGAGAGAGATTGAGAAGATTTTCCGGCCATTAGATGTGCAGAGCAGGATAAGGTTATATTAGCTACATTTATGTTGAAGGACCGTGCGGACGAGTGGTGGAGGTCTGCACTTAGAACCACTTTCAGAAATAGAGAGACGGAGATTGGCTGGAATGAATTTCTTGATGTGTTTCATGCAAAAATTTTACCTCATCATGTGAAGGACAGGAAAGAAGTATAATTTTTAAATTTGACTCAAGGAGGTATGTCAGTTGCCGATTATGAAGTAAAATTTACTGAATTAGAAAAGTATGCCCCTCATATTTGTTCTGATGAGCTTAGAAGGGTGAAGAAATTTGTTAGAGGTTTGAGAAGCAACATTAAAAGTAGAGTTGCAATCCTTGAGCCTCAGACTATGGCAGCAGCTTTGAGAACTGCTTTTATTGCAGAAACTGAGTATGAGGAATTCTTAGTGGAAAGACAAAGGGATAATGCGAAAAGGGGTAATCTTGGTTCAATTGTGAGGAAAGATAAGAAGCCAAAGATGACTTTTTCAGAAAGAGTTCAACCAGTTAGGAGAGATAATATGTAACGACCCGAGAATCCGATTACCGGGAAGGCCCGATAACCCGAGACTCGTACCGCCACCCACGAGCCCGAAGACTCGGAAGGGTTAAAAGGATGGTGTGGAAACTACATAAGCATCACAGATAATCGCAGAAATTAAACAGATATAATATTAAGCAGGAAATAAATTAACATTTTACATGGTCCACAATAAGAAAATAACAACAGAGACAGTAGTCCACGACTAGTACAGTGACAAGAAAGAAAAGTACAGCTACACGGGGCATCCCCCGGCTCTGACCTCTGGCACTACCTCTGGGCACCCGCACCACGCTGCGCTCCTGACGCGCTCCCCGAAGGTGGCGTCTCACCTGAAACACGGTGAAAACACGCAGGGAATGAGTCTCGGAACAAGACTCAGTAGGGATCACTCGAACCCTACCTCGTAAAATGAGAAACCACTACTCTAGCGGTAGGAAAGTACCTCGGAAAGGAAAGCCCTGTACTCTACAGAACTAGACCCTACGGCACGCAAACCGACACACGTGCCACGGTACGAAAAGACCGAAAACTCAACGGTCGAACCGCCAAAACCTGAAGGTCGGAAACACACGACTGACAGTCTGACACTCCGTACTCGACAGGAGTACCACCCACTAGAAGCACAGCCGGTAGCGTCCCCTGACGTCTTATACCGCACCGCAGGTGAACCGCCTGACGTGGTAGGTCCTACCCGAGGCGCAGACACCGTACAAGTAACCACGAACAAGTGACTAGCTGGGGTCACGCCCGTCGACGTGGGTCCAACCGCCCCCAACCACGTGTGCACACACAGACCACGCGTCCCAGGTCTGGCCCTCTGACCGGTTTTCCCCTCAGCCGGACTCTGGCTGCAAGACGTGGGGCCCAACGGTAACCGGTCCACAAACCGTCTCGAAAGGTCGGCCCGTACACCACTCCCTGGTGCGACTAGCACCCGCGTACTAGTAGGCTACGACTAGTGGAGGGTCACTGAAGGAGTAGACTCTCAAGTCAACGGAAAACAACGTCCGAGTCCGACAACATGTGGGAATCACCCCACGCACTAGCTCCGTCAACGGGACCACGGTCGGAGAAAAACGGACGCACCGCCCACGGCCAAACGCATGACCAGGGCAAACGGAACCTCCGGACACCAAAGACATGGTCACGGAACTCCACGGGGTGCCCGGGACGCACACACGGCCCAAGGGAAACACCCAACAACAGCCAGATCGCGCTAGGGACACCTAGCGCGACACGGAAGAACGCGCTAGGGCCCCCTAGCGCGACAAGGGACATCGCGCTAGGGCCTCCTAGCGCGACACGGAATGTCGCGCTAGAGATGCCTAGCGCGACAAGGCATGTCGCGCTAGGGATGCCTAGCGCGACAAGGATGATCGCGCTAGGACCCCATAGCGCGACATGAACCGCCTCCTGTTCATCTTCTCCGATGAACGCGCTCGGTCGGGGCAGCGCGACCTCCAAGAACGCGCTACTGGAGTATAGCGCGTTCTCAGTCCGCGGCCGAAAATGGTAGAAACGCCCAAAAATTCTAACCACGCCCCCATACCTCCATAGGAGAGGGGGAAAACAAGGGGGAAGACCCCTGGGGACCCCTAGCATGATCCTAGGCCATCAAAACACGAATCCATGCATCAAATCCATAGATCGGGCGAGCTCTCCCCAAATCATGGAAAAACCCAAAAACGCTCAAACGATCCCCTCTCGGCCTCCCCGCGGCCTATAAATCGCGGAAAAGATCGGCATGAGGCTAAGGAACGTCACCCTACCTCAATGGAGCAAATGCTCCGCCGAATCAACCACGGATCGCGGAGAACGCTTAAACTTCACGAACTCCCCACGCTTCTCACGCACGCCGCACGCCCACGAGCTCGCCTCGCCGCCGCCCACACGTCCGCGCCGTCGCCCCGCCGCCGTCCGTAGCCGGAGAGGGGTTCGCCGCGTCCGAATGGGAGAGAGGGAGAGAGGAGGGTGTCACGGTGGGAAGAAACGGAGGAAGAGGAAGAAGAAGAAAGAGAAAGGAGAAAAGAAAAAGGATTAGGGCTTTATAGAAAATCCGAATTTTTAAAAAAATACCGAAAAATAGAAAAATACATTTCCGAAATCCTCGGAACGCACCGATCGCAACGGTACCACTCGTGCCTGGGGGAACTGCCCGGTTCGCCCACAGCGAGCTTCCGAAGGAAAAGCCGAAACACACACCGGGAATCGGAAAACACACGCGGAAAAGCCGCGGAACGCCTCCGGGCCTCCGAAACCTCTCCGGATCGCGCCGATCCGAACACGAAAGATGTCCGAAACGAAATTTCGGACACAACAGAGCTGGACGCTCCGAGAACCAGATCCGGGACCCACGAAGAAGGATCCGAAAGGTCTGGGATATTACAGCCCTTCCCCCTTAAGGAATTTCGTCCTCGAAATTGAGAACAACCCAAGGGGAAAGAAGAGGAAGACTCACTCAAACAGATACGGGAACTGCTGACGCATCTCGTCCTCACGTTCCCAAGAAGCCTCCCCACTAGAGTGTCGCTGCCACACGACCTTTACCAAGGTAATGACTTTGTTCCACAGGCGCTGCTCTCGCCTATCCTCCACGCGGATCGGAAACTCTGGGAGAGAAAGATCTGGAGTCACCTCAGGCCAAACGGAAAACTCGAGCACATGAGAGTCATCGGGCATATACTTCCGCAACATCGAAACGTGGAACACGTCATGCACCGACGCCAACTCAGAGGGTAACTGCAATCGGTAAGCAACCTCACCGATGCGCTCCACAATCGCGAAAGGACCAATATAGCGGGGACTCAGCTTCCCACGCCGTCCAAAACGCATCACCCCCTTCATCGGAGAAACTCTCAAGAACACATGATCGCCCACGGCGAACTCGAGGGGCTGCCTCCTACGGTCAGCATAGCTCTTCTGCCGACTCTGGGCCGCCAACATGTTTTGACGAACCAGGTGCACAACATCCACGCATTGCTGCACCAATTCCGGTCCCGTCAAAACACGCTCACCCACCTCAAACCAATCAAGTGGAGTCCTACAAGGACGCCCATATAACGCCTCATAAGGAGCCATGCCGATGCTCGAATGATAGCTGTTGTTATAGGCAAACTCCACCAACGGTAGGTGATGAATCCAACTCCCCTGCCACTCCAGGCAGCAAGATCTCAGCATGTCCTCCAAAGTCTGAATGGTCCTCTCAGACTGACCATCTGACTGAGGATGATACGCCGAGCTAAACGCCAACTCCGTGCCAAGAGCTCGCTGGAAACTCCTCCAGAATCCAGAAGTGAAGCGCGGATCCCGATCCGACACGATCGAAATGGGAACCCCATGCAACGGCACGATCCGCTCCACATACAAACGAGCCAACCTGGACACGCTCCAGCTGACCTTGACCGGTAACAACCGCGTCACCTTCGTCAGCCGATCCACCAGCAACCAAATACTGTCCTGCCCACTCGGGGTCCTTGGCAACCCCACCACGAAATCCGTGGTCACATGGTCCCACTTCCAAGCAGGAACATCCAAGGGCTGGAGAGTACCTCCTGGTCGCTGATGCTCCGCCTTCACCTGCTGACAGATCAGGCACCTGGCCACAAACTCCGCGACATCTCTCTTCATGCCAGGCCACCAGAACTGCCTCCGCAAGTTCCGATACATCTTCGTCGCACCCGGGTGCACAGTGTACCTGCTCCCATGAGCCTCGCGTAACACCGCACGACGAACCTGCTCCTCCGCTGGGACGTACAGCCTGCCACGAAACCTCGCAGCACCGTCCTCGCCAAGTTCCACATCAGCCATCGCCAGAATCCGGGGCAACTCAGGGTCTGCATGCTGAGCCTCTGTCACCTGACGACGGATAGCAGGAGTGACAGTCAGACTCGCAAGCACCGCCAACCCTGGCTCCTGGGGAATCTTGAGCCTGAAAGAAACTTCGGGCACTTGTTCCCAGAGCCTCCACTTCCTCAGCATCAAGGTACTGACCGCAACCTTCCGACTCAAGGCATCGGCAACGACATTCATCCTGCCCGGCTGATAAGACAGGGTGAAGTCATAGTCCTTCATGAACTCCATCCAACGCCTTTGTCTGAGGTTCAGATCTCTCTGCGAGAACACATACCTCAAACTCTGATGGTCAGTGAACACCTCGAACTTCTCGCCGTACAGATAATGCCTCCAGATCTTCAGCGCGAAGATCACTGCCGCCAACTCCAGGTCATGGGTAGGGTAGTTCTCCTCATGGGGCTTTAGCTGCCGAGATGCATAAGCCACCACTCTACCATGCTGCATCAGAACAGCACCCAATCCGACCCGGAAGCATCTGTACACACCACAAAACCTCCCGATCCAGAAGGTAAAACCAACACCGGAGCCGAGGTGAGCAACCTCTTCAGTTCACTGAAGCTCTGCTCACACTCCTCGGACCAAACGAAAGGCACATCCTTCCGCGTGAGCCTCGTCATCGGGGTCGCAATGCGAGAAAAATCCTGGATAAACCGGCGATAATACCCCGCAAGCCCCAAGAAACTCCGGATCTCCGTCACCGACCTCGGCCTCGGCCACTGCATCACTGCCTCGACCTTGGCGGGGTCCACGGAAATACCATCACCAGAAATCACGTGCCCCAGAAAGTGCACCTCGCTGAGCCAAAACTCGCACTTGCTGAGCTTCGCATACAACTGGTGATCTCGCAACGTCTGCAGCACCACACCCAAATGGTACGCATGCTCCTCAGCAGACTGCGAATAAACAAGGATGTCATCCACGAAGATGACCACGAACTGGTCCAAATACGGATGAAACACCCTCTGCATCAAGTCCATGAAGGCTGCTGGGGCATTGGTGAGCCCGAACGGCATCACCAGAAACTCATAATGCCCGTACCTCGTACTGAACGCAGTCTTCTCCACATCGGACTCGCGAATTCTCAGCTGATAGTAACCGGACCGCAAATCAATCCGCGAGAACACTCGCGCAGACTGAAGCTGGTCGAACAAGTCATCAATCCGCGGCAACGGATACTTGTTCTTAATGGTCACTTCATTCAGCTGCCGATAGTCAATGCACAACCGCAGACTACCGTCCTTCTTCTTCACAAACAACACGGGCGCACCCCAAGGGGAAAAGCTCGGACGAATGTACCCCTTGGCCAGCAGTTCCTGCAACTGCGCCCTCAACTCCCTCAACTCAGCGGGGGCCATACGGTAGGGAGCCTTCGCCAAAGGTCCCATACCAGGCACAACCTCGATCACGAAATCGATCTCCCGCTGGGGAGGTAATCCAGGCAACTCCTCGGGAAAAACATAAGGAAACTCGCACACCACCGCAATGTCCTCGACATCCGGCTCCATCCGGTCCGACACAACCACGAACGCGAGAAAACCCTGACAACCTGATTCAAGCAATCGACGGGCTCGAATAGAAGAGATAAGGAATCGAGAAGAGGTGGAACGGATACCTTGGAAATAGAAGGTCCTCTTGCTCGGATGCTGGAAGTAGACCCTCTTCATTCCACAATCCACCACCGCTCCATGAGTCTCGAGCCAATCCATGCCTAGAATCACATCATAATCCCGAAGCTGCAACGCATACAACATGCCTGGCATACTCCGCCCATCGATCCACACCGGAACCTGGTCGAAGCAATACGGAGTGACCATAAAGTCACCCGAAGACAACTCCACTGCCAAATCACAGGACAACTGGGTCACCGGCTCCTCGACGCTCGACGCGAAATCCTCCGAAATAAACGAATGAGACGGGCCAGAATCGAACAAAACCCGAGCCGCACAACCCAAAATCTGAATGGTACCTTCCACGAGCTGCGACGCCACTGCCTCTGCCCTGGTCAAGTGCGTGATCTGGCCACGAGCCCTCTGCTTGCCTCCCACGCTAGCTGACCTGGGTAGCGACGGATACTGTCCCTGCTGCTGCTGCTGCCTCTGCTGCTGGGGAACCTGCTGCTGCTGAGGAAACTGCTGCTGCGGCGGCCTCTGAGGACAGTCACGCGCCATATGCCCTGGCTGGTCACACCGAAAACAGATAATCGGCGCCGTGCCCTGCCTGCCTGGGTGGGTACCACCACATCGTGGACAAGGTCCTCGCGATCCACCCACTGATCCCTGACGCTGCAAAGGAATCGGCTGCTGCACACTGCCCGATGAAGCCTGCCCTTGATCCCTGGACTTCTTCTTGCCGAACCCTCTCTTGAAGAACTTCTTGACCTTCGAGCCGAAGGACGCAGATCCTGTCACCGAAGCTGCTGATGCCGGCACTCCTGAACCACCCGACGCATGCTGGAAGAAACCCTGCTGCTGGGTAGCCGACTGCTGGCTGCGACCTGACAAGGACTGCCCCTGGCTGATCGGTCCTCGAGTCCTCTGCATATCCATCTCCAAAGAAATCGCAACACGAGACGCTGTCTCCAGATCAGTGGCCCCATTCGCGATCAAATGGTGCCTCAGCTCCAGCCTCAAGCCCTGCACAAACTGCGCGGTCCTCACCCTCTCATGCTCCATGATGTGAGGTGCATACCGACCCAGCTCGACAAATCGGGCCCTGTACTGCAACACGGACATGTCACCCTGCACCAGCTCCAGAAACTCCCGCATCCGCTGCGTGGCAACAACATCTGGACAGTACGTACGCTCGAAAGCACTGACAAAGTCATCCCACTCGATCTGCTCAAGTGGACGAAGCTGAAAGGACGTCTTCCACTCGGAAGACCACCACCTCCGAGCCGTACCCTGCAACTGGTTGTAGGCCAACACCACTCTGTCCTCGGCAGTACTCCTTGCAGAACTGAACACCCGCTCCATCTCATCAAGCCAATCACGAGCCGCATCAGGGTCTGCCTGGCCGCTAAAGTAAGGTGGATGGAACTGCATGAAGTCCCTCACCGCTCGGCCTGGCCCACCCCTAGCTGACGAGCCCTCACCGGCCTCTCCGCCAAACTGCTGAGACATGAGATGGTACATGCCACGGAAGAAATCCTCGGCCCCCGGAGCCCTCGCAGCATCCGCGGCCTCGGTAGCTCCCGGAACTCTGCTATGCTCCTCCTGGTCCCTCTGGACCCCCTGCTGGATCTCCTGACCTCCAGCCGACTGCCCCTGCTGAGAGCGAGAACTCCTCCTCGGCGCCATACTCGCTCCTGAAGCAAAAGACAGAAAACACGAAAACGGCAATGTCAAAATAAACACACGGTGCCCAATGCCAGCGTCACCTGTACATCATCGCTGTGGACTAGTGGACCACTACAATTACCTATGATTCTCATGTAATTCCACAACCGCGCTCTGATACCAGCTGTAACGACCCGAGAATCCGATTACCGGGAAGGCCCGATAACCCGAGACTCGTACCGCCACCCACGAGCCCGAAGACTCGGAAGGGTTAAAAGGATGGTGTGGAAACTACATAAGCATCACAGATAATCGCAGAAATTAAACAGATATAATATTAAGCAGGAAATAAATTAACATTTTACATGGTCCACAATAAGAAAATAACAACAGAGACAGTAGTCCACGACTAGTACAGTGACAAGAAAGAAAAGTACAGCTACACGGGGCATCCCCCGGCTCTGACCTCTGGCACTACCTCTGGGCACCCGCACCACGCTGCGCTCCTGACGCGCTCCCCGAAGGTGGCGTCTCACCTGAAACACGGTGAAAACACGCAGGGAATGAGTCTCGGAACAAGACTCAGTAGGGATCACTCGAACCCTACCTCGTAAAATGAGAAACCACTACTCTAGCGGTAGGAAAGTACCTCGGAAAGGAAAGCCCTGTACTCTACAGAACTAGACCCTACGGCACGCAAACCGACACACGTGCCACGGTACGAAAAGACCGAAAACTCAACGGTCGAACCGCCAAAACCTGAAGGTCGGAAACACACGACTGACAGTCTGACACTCCGTACTCGACAGGAGTACCACCCACTAGAAGCACAGCCGGTAGCGTCCCCTGACGTCTTATACCGCACCGCAGGTGAACCGCCTGACGTGGTAGGTCCTACCCGAGGCGCAGACACCGTACAAGTAACCACGAACAAGTGACTAGCTGGGGTCACGCCCGTCGACGTGGGTCCAACCGCCCCCAACCACGTGTGCACACACAGACCACGCGTCCCAGGTCTGGCCCTCTGACCGGTTTTCCCCTCAGCCGGACTCTGGCTGCAAGACGTGGGGCCCAACGGTAACCGGTCCACAAACCGTCTCGAAAGGTCGGCCCGTACACCACTCCCTGGTGCGACTAGCACCCGCGTACTAGTAGGCTACGACTAGTGGAGGGTCACTGAAGGAGTAGACTCTCAAGTCAACGGAAAACAACGTCCGAGTCCGACAACATGTGGGAATCACCCCACGCACTAGCTCCGTCAACGGGACCACGGTCGGAGAAAAACGGACGCACCGCCCACGGCCAAACGCATGACCAGGGCAAACGGAACCTCCGGACACCAAAGACACGGTCACGGAACTCCACGGGGTGCCCGGGACGCACACACGGCCCAAGGGAAACACCCAACAACAGCCAGATCGCGCTAGGGACACCTAGCGCGACACGGAAGAACGCGCTAGGGCCCCTAGCGCGACAAGGGACATCGCGCTAGGGCCTCCTAGCACGACACGGAATGTCGCGCTAGAGATGCCTAGCGCGACAAGGCATGTCGCGCTAGGGATGCCTAGCGCGACAAGGATGATCGTGCTAGGACCCCATAGCGCGACAGGAACCGCCTCCTGTTCATCTTCTCCGATGAACGCGCTCGGTCGGGGTAACGCGACCTCCAAGAACGCGCTACTGGAGTATAGCGCGTTCTCAGTCCGCGGCCGAAAATGGTAGAAACGCCCAAAAATTCTAACCACGCCCCCATACCTCCATAGGAGAGGGGGAAAACAAGGGGGAAGGCCCCTGGGGACCCCTAGCATGATCCTAGGCCATCAAAACACGAATCCATGCATCCAATCCATAGATCCGGCGAGCTCTCCCCAAATCATGGAAAAACCCAAAAACGCTCAAACGATCCCCTCTCGGCCTCCCCGCGGCCTATAAATCGCGGAAAAGATCGGCATGAGGCTAAGGAACGTCACCCTACCTCAATGGAGCAAATGCTCCGCCGAATCAACCACGGATCGCGAAGAACGCTTTAAACTTCACGAACTCCCCACGCTTCCCACGCACGCCGCACGCCCACGAGCTCGCCTCGCCGCCGCCCACACGTCCGCGCCGTCGCCCCGCCGCCGTCCGTAGCCGGAGAGGGGTTCGCCGCGTCCGAATGGGAGAGAGGGAGAGAGGAGGGTGTCACGGTGGGAAGAAACGGAGGAAGAGGAAGAAGAAGAAAGAGAAAGGAGAAAAGAAAAAGGAAAAGGATTAGGGCTTTATAGAAAATCCGAATTTTCGGAAAAATACCGAAAAATAGAAAAATACATTTCCGGAATCCTCGGAACGCACCGATCGCAACGGTACCACTCGTGCCTGGGGGAACTGCCCGGTTCGCCCGCAGCGAGCTTCCGAAGGAAAAGCCGAAACACACACCGGGAATCGGAAAACACACGCGAAAAAGCCGCGGAACGCCTCCGGGCCTCCGAAACCACTCCGGATCGCGCCGATCCGAACACGAAAGATGTCCGAAATGAAATTTCGGACATAACGGAGCTGGACGCTCCGAGAACCAGATCCGGGACCCACAAAGAAGGATCCGAAAGGTCCGGGATATTACATAATATGCCAGCTTATCAACAGTGCGGGATGCAGCATAGAGGTAATGAATGTTGGCGGGCTGCAGGTAAATGTTTTTCATGTGATCAGACAGGGCATATGATAAGGGATTGTCCCACAAGGCCAAGACAAGATCAGCAACCACAACAACAGCGGAGAGTTCAAGCCAGAGTATATGCACTAACAAGGGAAGACACCCGAGATGCCAATGCAGTAGCTGAAGGTATTCTTCTTATCGATGATATGCATGCAAAAGTTTTATTTGATCCGGGTGCTACACATTCCTTTATTTCTCTGAGATTTGCTGAATTATTGAAAGATAAACAAATTGTGAACACTGATGAAATGTCCATTACACACCAACTGGGGAGATAGCTAGAACGACTTCTGTTATTCCTAGCATTGATGTGGTGATTCAGGGAAGGATTATGCCAGCATGTGTGTATCTGCTGGAAATGACTGATTTTGATGTCATCTTGGGAATGGATTGGTTAGATACAAATTTTACCCTTCTAGATTGTCATGGAAAGAAAGTAATTTTTCAAAAACCTGGGGAGCAGACATTTCACTATCAATGTCCAAGGCACCGTTCTAGCAAAACATTAGTTTCAGCACTTAAAGCTTTGAAATTACTTAGAAGTGGATGTCAAGGTTATTTAGCTAGTGTAATGGCTATTCCTTCTAATGAAAATCAGAAAACCCCCTCGGATATCGATGTGGTCAGAGAATTTCCAGATGTATTCCCCGATGAACTTCCGGGTTTGCCACCACACCGAGAGGTGGAGTTCACCATTGAGCTCTCACCGGGTACTTTACCCATTTCCATTCCTCCCTACAGAATGGCACCAGCCGAACTGGCAGAATTGAAGAAACAATTGCAAGAACTGCTAGATAAGGGGTTTATTCGACCAAGTGTATCCCCTTGGGGCGCACCTGTTCTATTTGTTAGAAAGAAAGATGGGTCGCTTAGATTATGTATTGATTATAAGAAATTGAATCAAGTGACCATTAAGAATAAGTACCCTTTGCCAAGGATTGATGATTTATTTGATCAGCTACGAACTGCCATAGTATTTTCAAAGATTGATCTCAGATCTGGATACCATCAATTAAGGATAAGAGAAGAAGATATCTCAAAAACTGCTTTCAGAACACGATATGGGTATTATGAATTTTTGGTTATGCCATTTGGGTTAACTAATGCACCAGCAGCATTTATGGATTTGATGAACAGAGTTTTTCAACCATATCTGGACACATTTGTAGTGGTGTTTATTGATGATGTGTTGATCTATTCTCCTACTGTTGAAACTCATCAAGAACATTTGAGAATTGTGCTGGAAATTTTAAGGAAATATCAACTCTATGCGAAATTCAGTAAATGTGAATTCTGGTTGGGTAAGGTCCAATTCTTAGGGCATATCATTTCTGGAGATGGAGTGTCTGTTGATCCATCTAAGGTTGAGACAGTTTTGTATTGGGAAAGGCCGAAGAATGTCAGTGAGATTAGGAGCTTTTTGGGTCTTGCGGGTTACTATCGCAGGTTTATTGAAGGTTTTTCTTCTATTGCAGCTCCTATGACAAAATTGACTAGGAAAGGGGTTCCTTTTGAATGGTCAGATAAATGTGAAATGAGTTTTCAGGAATTAAAAACAAGGTTAACTACAGCCCCAGTGCTTACTTTACCTTGTGGGTCAGGAGGATTTGTGATATATACAGATGCCTCTAGAAAATGACTAGGATGTGTCCTGATGCAGAATGGCAAAGTAGTAGCTTATGCATCTAGACAACTAAAGAATCATGAGGTGAATTATCCAACACATGATTTGGAGTTAGCAGCGGTGGTACATGCTCTAAAAATTTGACGACATTATTTGTATGGTGAGCAGTTTGAAGTATTTACAGACCATCAGAGTTTAAGATATAGTTTCTCCCAGAAAGAATTAAATTTAAGGCAAAGACGGTGGATTGAATTTTTGAAGGATTATGATTTCACCTTGAATTACCACCCAGGAAAAGCAAATGTGGTAGCAGATGCACTCAGCAGGAAGAGGCTAATGGCAATCCAGTTGCGTCAAACTTGGAGAATGATATCTGATGTAGTGAAATATTCTCCGATATGCAAAGGGAGAAACTCATTTCTGGCCCAACTAACTATTCAGTCTACAATGGTTGAGTGAATTGTGCAAGCACAACCGAACGATCAGCAATTACAAAAATTGATTGGCACACCGAGATTTACTCAAAGTGCAGACGGGGCAATCAGATTTCAGGGAAAATTATGTGTACCTCGGAATGAAGAAATAAAGAAAGATCTATTGACCGAGGCACATAAATCACAATATTCTATTCACCCAGGCAGTACAAAAATGTATAAAAATATGAAAAGACAGTTTTGGTGGATGGGTATGAAGAAAGATATAGCAGACTTTGTCAGCAAGTGTCTCACTTGTCAACAAGTAAAGGCGGAGCATCAAAGGCCAGCGGGACCATTACAATTGATGGAAATTCCACAGTGGAAATGGGAGCATATCACTATGGATTTTGTGATGGGGTTACCAATGACTAGGAGAAAACATGATTCTATTTGGGTAATTGTTGACAGACTTACTAAGTCAGCCCATTTTCTGGCAATCACAAAAATACAATCATTAGAGGATTTAGCCCATTTATATATCAGAGAGATTGTGAGACTTCATGGTGTACCTGTGTCTATTATTTCAGATCGGGATGCAAGGTTTACAGCAAAATTTTGGAGGAGTTTACAACAAGCGCTTGGTACACAGTTGAAATTTAGTTCATCTTTTCACCCTCAAACATATGGACAATCAGAGAGAACCATTCAAACACTAGAAGATATGTTGAGGGCATGCAGTTTAGACTGGAAAGGCAGTTGGGATGAAAATTTGCAGTTAATTGAGTTTGCATATAACAACAGCCATCATGCAAGTATAGGAATGGCACCATATGAAGCATTATATGGTAGACCGTGTAGGTCACCTATTTGTTGGGATGAGGTTGGTGAGCGGAGATTGATTGGGCCACAGATTGTACAGGATTGTATAGAAAAGGTTGAGTTGATTAGAAAAAGATTACTTACAGCTCAGAGTAGGCAGAAAAGCTATGCTGATCAAAGAAGGAGAGATCTACAATTTGCTGTCGGGGATCACGTATTTCTAAAAGTTTCGCCTACTAGGGGAGTAATGAGATTTGGCAAGAAAGGTAAACTCAGTCCAAGGTATGTTGGACCATTTGAAATCTTAAGAAGGATTGGAGAGGTGGCATATCAACTGGCTTTACCACCATCATTGACAGGAGTTAATGATGTATTCCATGTGTCCATGTTAAGAAAATACATGCCAGACTCATCACACGTTATAGATCATGAACAGTTGGAAATTCAGCCGGATCTTACATATGAGGAAAAGCCAGTTCGCATTCTCGATCGGAAGGAACAAGTGCTGAGAACGAAGATAATTCTATTGGTGAAGGTATTATGGAAAAGTACCTCAACAGAATAAGCCACTTGGGAGATGGAAGATGATATGAGGAAGAAATATCCACGGCTATTCGGTACGTATTAAGTAAATCTTTAAATTTCGAGGACGAAATTTATTTAAGGGGGAGAGATTTGTAACACCCGAATTCGTCCAAAACTTATAGATAGTTAAATATCTTATAGTTAGTCCATATAAATTTTATGTTACCTTAATTAAAGTGTAATACCTTGAACGGTATTGTTTAACGAACCTTATTAAGTAAATTAAATAGCTATCTCACTTTAATAATATGTAACTTTTCATAAGAATGTCATAATAGGGTCAACATTAGGTCCATTGGAAAGAGAATTCAAAAATCTACAAGTTTCATATTAAGCATATTTTCAAATTCTGACGTTTGGTAGACTAAAAATAAGATAAAATGAACTAGTTGCTTAAGATTATGTTCTTGTTAAATTTTCAAGGGCTTTTATAAAAAAATCCCTCACTTCTATTACCTCCCTCCCTTCTTATACGATAGTTAAAAAAAAAACCCACGTTTCTTCTTCCCCCCCCCCCCACCCCCCTTCAACCTTATCCACCCCCCTCCCTTCTTATCTTCCCTCCTAAAATATCTCATCTTCCCTCCCCACGTGTCCCCACCCTCCTCCCTAATCCTCTTCTTCTTCTTATCCACATCTTCCCCCTCCCTATAAATACACCCTCTCCCCCCTCTTTCTCTCACGCATCCCACACTCCTCCCCCCATCTCCCTTTCTCATCCTCTCTCTCTCTCTCACACACACATATACGTTCCCTCACCTCCTCTCTCTTATATTTTTATTTTTTCTCATTTCTCCTCTCCCAACTCTCTCTCTTTCTCCCACCTCTCCCTCTCTCTTTCTCTATTTTTTTAATCTTCCTTTCTCTCTCTATTTTTCTTTATACTCTTTCTACTCTCTCCACTTTCTCTCTCCACTATATCTCTTTACCTTATCTCTCATCTTTATCTACTTTCTCTCTCTACTCTTTCTCTCTCTATTATCTCTCTCTAGCTTTCTCTCTCTACTCTCTCCATTTTCTCTCTAATTTCTCTCTCTACTTCTCTCTACTCTCTCCACTTTCTCTCTCTACTCTCTCTACTTTCTCTCTCCACTTTCTCTCTCTAAATTTCTCTCACACTACCATTCTCTTATTAAAAATCGGAGAAGATAATACAGTATTTGAATAATATAAATAATTAATAAACACTTGGACGAAGGATTTGAAACTTATTTGGACAATTTCGCCCTTTTATACGCATCTGGGATTGGACAATTATCTTTTCCTACGCAAGAACTTTTACGGGAGCTCGTGTGAGATACTAAGTTTAATTCGGAAGACCACCCTAAAGGTAGGCACATGATAAACCGAGTGCATGTTATTTGGTATTTATATTTCTTTGATTTAATTTTATTTGAAATGTAATTATTCAGACTTAAGTCAGTTATTTATTTAATCCGATGATCTATGTTTGGAATCGGTTATTTATTTAGTTACCATTCTGTAAAAATATTTCTTTCTCTCTCTAATCTCTCTCTAATTTCTCTCTCATCTCTTTCTACTTTCTCCCTTTACTTTATCTCTCTACTCTCTCTCTATTTTCTCTCTCTACTTTCTCTCTACTCTAATCTCTTCGAATGTTATATATATTTAGTTAATAATATTAAAATATGATCAAGTTATTTTATAAAGTTCAATGACGAGTTTTAAGTATTGAGACGACTATATAATAAGCATCATAATAAGAATAAAAATTCGATTAAGCATATGGACTGTGTCACTTTAAGGAGGTGTGGGGCGACAAACCGTAGTTAGCTTCCGCTACGGGATTAGGCTCATTTCCGAGGACAAACGGACTTCTGAAAAATCCGGAATCCATAATAAGAAAATTATCTGGGGAATGGTAGAGTATTAACTTTCGATCCTGCGTGGTTGATCAAGGCCGACAGGCTCCAGCGTTTAGACCTTTTGTCTTTATGTCGACGTCTGGATGCCTAGGTATGTGTTTGCTACTGCTTTTAGTGACGGGATGCCTGTCCAATATATGCTGCCAAACAATATGAAGTTCAGATTTGATATATGACTTTGATATGATTTGAGAATAAGTTCATCTGTATAAGTTCTGATTTAGCTAAGATATGTATTATGCCATATATATAAGTCAGATAAGATTTGTTATAAGCATTTGTTTATAAATCTGAAAATTACTTTGCTCTTTATATTTCCTTCGCATTCATAGTATATGTACAATTCAGTGAAATTGTGATTAGCTTTATATATATCATAGATTTGCACAGTTTAGTATATGATAAGCATGTGATTGGTTTTGATGCCTACTGAGTCTGTGGACTCATATCTATTGCCTAACCATTTCAGGAAATTGACGAGTGTGTACCTCGACTCCGACGGACAGTAGGTCGGAGGGTGATCCAGGGCGTAGTTTGGATTCCGCTGCGTAGATAGATTTAGTTTTCTTTTGAATAATGAATGTAAATATGACTTTTGAGTAGAGATATGTAGTATTCCGTATACGATGTAAATTATGAGTATTTATCTTATGGAAATGGTATGGTTATGTTTCTTTTGGATTATGTGATGGTTTGGCCTTTAGCGCCTTGCAAATAATCTTGGCCCACAACACTTCCGTACATCCGCTGTGACGTCCCCGGACCCGATACGGGATCGCGGAAAAGGGGGCGCCACATCCAGAATGTCAAATCAGGTGAATATTAAATGTCTGAGATACATACCGAGATATTATGAGTACTCCGTTAGTTAGGTGATGGCTTAACGGAATGCTCCCAAGTTATTTGGATAAATCTCGCGGAGGTCACACGCTCCATTTCCTGTATGACCGAGAACTGCAAACCATTTTAGATTGTACATTGTGAGATGAAGGATATGCACGGCAGGCCCTAATGGGCAAGTGGGAGATGTTAATGGGCTGCGGTGCCCATTGGGCCCGCCAGCGGGGCGCGCCCGCCACGGCGGCCGAGCGCACGCGGGGCGCGTGCCTACGTGCGCCCGCGCGCGCCCGCCCGGGAGCGCGCGCACGCTCCGCGTGGCACGCTCGCGGGGCGCCACCGCGGCCCCCCCTCCTCTTCCTCCTTATCCGCCTCCGCCTCTCTCTCCCTTATCTCCTCCGCCCTCTCCTCCTCATCCTCTCGCCCTCTCCTTCCCCCTATATATACCCCCTAAAGGGGTTGTTTAAAGAAGGGGAAGAGGTGTGAGCAGAAGAAGAAAAAAAAATAGAGGAATAAAATATGGAAAGGGAATATTATGTGTGGAGGAGAGATGGCACTATGTGTGCTAGTCATGGGAGATGACTTGTCGGTGGACGATGTCTCGATGCCCGCGTCGGTCCGTTGAGTACGATGACGCCGGGAGATGTACCATGGTGGGAGTTCGTCTCCATAGGCTAAGGTATGTTTGTGAGGTGACGGATAAGTGTATAAGAGAGAGGATATGTGCATGTGTGTATAGAGAGAGAATTCGAGTGCATAGCGCCTGTGATGACTGTAGTAGCCCTGTTTCTCGATTTTCTCTGTCACTTCTCTCTCCTCGTCTTATCATCTATATGTTAGATGGAATAGTGACGAGGGTAGTGCGTCGGTGTGCCGACCGCACGATATTAGTCGCGGGTTAGTCCTGTGACGAGTATGGTCTGCATCTCTGGGGGAATCATCACTATAGTCCCTGGATTTGGAGTGTGGACCCTTGGAGTCTACTCTAGTAGCCGGCTCTGTGACTCCGCGACGATTCACGAGTAGGGGTCGACTCTGGTAGCCGATCTTGTACCCGGATACTGCAGGTACACACGTGTTTCTATTTCCGCTTCCGCTGTTACGTGTGTACGTCTCGTTTCCGCTGCGAGGTACGTCCTCCCACTCTGAACTCGTTTGGTTATATATATTTGTTGTATATATCCCGTGAGATTTTTTTTTCCAACATGGCCCATCTGAATTGGGTCTGCTTCAGCCCGGTCCGGTTGAGACCAACGTAAGTCAATTGACGGCCCAAAACTTGACGGTCCAATAAGGGCATATCGAAGATTCGCCAGCACATAGGAGACATCAATACGGGCGTCCCGGACGCCATACGACTCGCTAGCAACCGAACGTCGCCCCCACCGTTATATATAGGCCACTTGTCCAGCGGTGATGAGGCCACACCCACTACGCCAGGATCCTCGCCTCGAGGCCACACTGCCCGATTAAGTAAGAGCATAACGGGAAACTCCACCCACGTTCAAGGGAACGTTACCTCACGACTTACGCCTTTTCTCGTTAAGGAATGGACCCTCATCAGCAGAACGGCCTATAAATAGGCCTCCAGACACCCGAAGAAGGGGGACACACACAGAGATATACATCTACACACAAAGACAGACGGAGACATCCAGACACAAGGATCAAATCAGACACGCATAGGAAAAGGAGAGATAGGGGAAGAAGCAAGCCCCCGAGCACATCTCGGGCACAGCGAGCACTCTCCGAGCACTCGCTGGATGCGGCGAGTACCTTCAATAGTCTAACTCCAGTCCCTAAGCTTGTTTGCTCTACTCTCACGCTCTCTCTTTGTCTCATTATCTCCTATTGTTCTTCTCCTCAGTCTGGTCCTGACTTAAGTATCGGAGAGTTATTCTCTGGGGTAACGTCTAGAGCTCCTTCTGACGCCACTTTTCTAGTGCTTGTAAGTTTTCACGAGTGATTAGACGTCCTTATCCAACTAACTAAATCTTAAAAATATGGTACGAGATTCAGAAGACTATTTTCCCTCCTCTACGGTATTAAATCGCAGATTTTCAATTGACCTCAAGTTAATATATTGTGAGATTCTTGTATATTCTATTATTTTTTTAAACTACGTGAGGTCATTCAGAAGCGAATACTCGGAAAATCATGAGTTAAGAGGACAAAAAGTCAGCACAACAAATGCCAAACCAAAAAAAAGGCGAATTAGTGTCAAAATAAAAAGAGAGCATTTCCCACACACAGCTTCGTGGGAAATTGTAATATAAATAAAAAAGATTTGAAAATTAGCCCTGCGGACGAACACCTCCATGTTAAAATGATGATTATATGCATTCTAATATTTTATTCTAAAAATTAATATATATATATATTTAATATTTCTAATATGCCTTTTTCTTCTTGGGAAGTTTATCTTCTTCTGCAAAGATTTGCAGGCCCTTTATAACAGGCAAGGGCATCCTATGATTCTCCATTCTCTGCTTCCATAGGTGATTTTTTGGGAGATCAATGGTCAATGAAGGATGATTGTGCTAATATTAAATTATTTTAACAATGTATAATTTTTCTTGGCATTACCTTCACTGTTAAGATAGAAAGATCTAAAAGCCCATAAGTAACAGATCGAATGTACTGCATGATTTAAATGCAGATCGGTCCGAGATAAGTACCACTGTTTATTAATTAGCCCTCAAAGAAGGTCATTATGAAAATAAATGTAGGTTTTTAAGAAATGAAACTAATTTAACAACAAATCATACAAAATGATGGATGGTTGAGATCTTAGAGCTTTAATCTAAATGTTGACATTCTCTAAATGTTGACATTCTCAGTTGGACATGTGGCATATATCTAGAAGAGTTTATTATTCTAAAATTATGTACTAATATAGATGTCATATCACTACAAAAAAAGTGTCATTAGCGACGGATGTCTTGTGATAGATTTTTTTCGTCGTAAAATAGTGATGGATACGGGGTGAAAGTAATGTTTGAAAGTACGTGTGATTTGAGATGCATTAATAATATACATGCTCCGTCAACGAGATACGACAAATATATGTCAGAATAAATATGTCGCAAATTCAACGATCGAATAGAGATGAGATCTTCTGTTCCACATTGCGAATGCATTTTTGCGATTGATTAGCGAGGAAGCTTATCTGTCATAAAATTAGAGATGAAATGACAGAATTTTCTTTATCTTAGAGACTAATTCGCGATAGAATATTTTTCGTTGCAAATATTCATAGATGGATTAGCGACAAAATTATCCGTCGCAAAATAAACTCATCCAGATGTTGATCAGATTTCGATCGAAAGAAAATTCAAGGATCAGATCTTGATCAAACTTAAATCCAATGGTGAGAATTCGATTGGGATCAAATCCAACGATCAAATCTTCAATCCAATGATCAAAATTTGATCTGTAGCAAATTGAATAGTCGATCAGATGTGTATGAACCTTAAATTTAACGGTCAGATCTTGATCAAACTAAAATCTAACGGTCAGATTTCAATCGAGAGTAAATTCAACAATCAGATCTTAATCAAATTTATATATCGTGAGATGTTCCAACAATCAGATCTTGATCAAATTTAAATCCAACATTCAGATTTTGATAAGGAGTAAATTCAACGGTCTGATCTTGATCAAACTTAAATCCGACGATTAGATTTTCTAGTGGAAGCAAATCTAATGGTCTTATCTTGATCAAACTTAAATTCAAGGCTCATATTCTGATCAATAATAATTTCAATAGTCGGATAATGAATCCAATGGTAAAATTTTGATCCACAACAAATCCAACAGTCGATCAGACGTTGATCAAACTTAAATCCAACGGTTATATCTTGATCAAATTAAAATTTAACGGCCAGACTTCGATCAGGAGTAAATTCAATGGTCAGATCTTAATCAGATTTATATATCGAAAGTAAATCTAATGGTCGGATCTTGATCAAACTTAAATATAATAGTCATAATTGCAACGGATTTGTGACGACTATTATTAGTTGTAATTGTAATGTAGTACTAACTGAAATAATCATCCCTAAAATTGTTGCGACGGAATCTCGACTGAAAACTTTCGTCGCTAAGTTTTTGCGACCGATTTTGTGACGAAAACTCATTCCATCGCAAATATGTTAGCGATGTCGTTGCGGCCGATTGTTGATAAATAGATAACCCATCATTTAAGAGTGCTAAGCATTTAGAGACGGATTTGAGACGAGAAGTTTTAAGTCGCTAAGTTACGACAGATTTATGATGGATAGATTTTTGTCACTAATTTGCGACTAGGATAATACGACGTATATCTTCCGTCGTTAATCGGTCGCAATCCGTGACTGATCAGTCTTGAGATTGATTAGCAATGAAGTTATGACGAACGAGGTTTTTTATTGTCGTGGATAAATTTGGCTAAAATTAGTTTATTAAACAATCTTCCTATTTTCTAGTCTATCTTATGCGGCAATATAATGCGGTGGCAGTAATCACACACGATATAACTCTGTCTCATGATGTAATTAAATCAGCTATATATGGTACACATGACGCAGTGTAAGCCACTTATTAATTAAACATCATTATATGCATTTAACAATATAATTCCAAAGTGTCGTCACCAAGATTCACACCCAGGACTCTTCGAGCATTCGATCGTCATCCCCACAAACTTTAAAAAAAAAAATCAGTAGCTCAACCGAGGGCGCCCAAATTCAACACCCGGATAGGGGAAGACGACCCATTCCCACCCCCCTGGCCCCCATATGAAGTCATCACACGACACTGGAAACCAAATTGGAAGAAGCTGACATCTCTGCGATCACCAACAAGTCTCGACGTGTTACTGCACCGGAGTTGACCAGTTGTATGCATACATACATATTCCCATTTCCATTTTCTTCTATCTCCTGCTCTCTCTTGACCCGGATATCAAGGGGTCAAGTCAATCCCTTTGTCTCCCCCACCCGCCCCTCACTTTCACAGCCCCCACAGGCTGGCCATGTAGATATCCACAGAGAGAGGGAGAGGGAGAGAGAGAGAGAGAGAGAGATCCTTGTTGGGGAAGGGAGTGATCTTACGAATCTTGGCGTTTGCCGGGGATCAAGTCTCCCGGTGGCGTTTTCCGAGGACAAGAATGGATGCCACCGACCCCCCCTCTTTTGTCCCCATCCAACTTATTACCCATTCATCACAAGAAAAGCTACAGGATTTGGAAGGAGCCCAGAAAGAAGAAAAGGCCATGGATATTGGCAAGAAAGAGAGTTAAACGCCCAACCCGCCAGTCCACCCACGGCACCATCCAACACCGCCTCTGTCCTCGGTCACGAGAAGAATTATGACGAATCATCCCATCTGGGGAAGTAATTAAAGCCGGAAAGAGAGGGAAAAAGGAAGGAGTATTTTGGATATAGATATGTGAATGGAGTGGATACAGAATGAATATATAATTGTTTATATTTTTAAATTTAAAATTTAGATTAATAAATTTTATTTTGTATTTGATGAATTATTATATTATTTATTTTTACATGATTCCAATAAAAAAATTTAAATTATTTGAATTATCTGTTGTGTACCGGGGAATTAATGCTCGTAGTTTCCATGGCTTACTGCGCTCTCTCTCCCTCTCTCTCTCTCTCTCTCTCGTTGTTTGGGTGTGAGTAGCTCGTGGTGTTGTGGAAGGAGACCCCGCTCCCCGACACCGTCGATCTGTTAGCGTCCGGGTTGTTGTTTTCCTCGCTGCGATTCGGGTCGTTTGTGGGAATCCTCGAGGTCCCCAGCCTTTGAGATTTCAGTGATCCCCACACGGCCCCAACTGCTTCCACTCCAAGTAATTACACCTATATATATATTAGCATACATGGATCAGTACTGGAACAGTAGAGAGGGGGTGGTGAAGAGATTTGTCGTATAAACATCCTGAAAGTAACTTTGATGGGCAAGTTGCACCGTGCCTATCCCCTTCTACATGTGTTTGTTCCACGTAGAAGATACCATATATGTCTATGAACTGTGCCAAGAACAGTTTTAGAGAGCCCATCCTTTCAGGTGAAAGCGATAGGAAATGTGGTAGGACTCGCAGGAGCCAGGAACCATTTCGCCCGGCCACCTCCTCGATCCAGCAGCTGCGTTCTTGCTCCCTGTCTGTTTCTGTGGGTGGGGGTGGGCGAGCCACGGCCATGTGCGGGAAACCCAACGCGAGGATCCGTTGGGCGATTCTCGAGGGAGGGAGGGGGGGGTCGTCTGCCATGGTGGGCATCGGGGGTGCCGGCCGGGGGGCACCATCAAGAGTCTGGCCCCCCCTCCCCTTGGGCGCTCTCACAGAAGCACAGATGGCATGGTCTCTGGATGTTGTGGACAGCATCATGTTTCCTTCCTCGAATCGAAGGAAAGAGGGGGTGGTGGCATAGGCCAGTGCAGCACTGCAGCCCCGCTGGATGTGTTTCGACTGCCACGGGAGATTGCCCGTAGGATGTGTATGTATGAACCGAGGGCGGAGAGAGAGAGAGAGAGAGAGAGGGAGGTGGGGCTGCTGTGGGGGTGGTGGGCAGGCCATGGGTGGATGCTGGATTGCTGTGTCCGATGTGGGGAACTGGGAATCTGGGGTCGAATGAATATGTGCACATGGCGAGGGGTGGCATCGGCTGGACAAGCACTCGAGAGCATCCTTGGATCTAGTTTTTGTCTGCAGCCTGCGTGGTGGGTTGCTGGCTCCATCTGCTCCTGGATTGAAGTGGTCCAAAAGGCCGCAACAGTGGCAGTGCATGATGGTCGAACAGTGTTCTAGATTTGGCAGTTGGCATGGAATGAAGATAAGGGATCGCCCTGGCCCATCTCTCTCTCTCTCTCTGTACATACAAAGGTCGAGCTCATGAGTTGGTGGTTTGGTGATGCGCTCTCTCTCCCTCTCATGTACACATACGAAGGTCATGCACGTTTGAGTTGCTGTTTTGATGATGCTCTCTCCCCCTCCCTCTCTCTCACACGCGCGCACACACACGCACATACACACACACATACACGTACACATACAAAGGTGATGCACATCTGAGCTGGTGCTTCGGTGAGGGGCTCTTTTGCGCCGTCGATGCGAGCTCCGTAAGAGAAGGGCGGGGTTGTACACCACTTGAATGGTACTGGCGCCGTTGGCTTGGGATACATTGCAAATCCACAGAAGCATTCATGACGACAATTGATGAGCCATTAACTGGATTGAATGTAGTTCTGATGGATCAATGTTCCCCATAGATATATGTATATGTATATTATATACATAGAGAGAGGGTCATGGAAGAACGGACGGAGAGAATAATAATTAGAAGGCCCTGGGCTGTCTGTACATCTACCGGCAGAAGCTGCCACGAGGCCCGCAGGATCCTATGGGGTATGCACGGGGATCAAATTCTACTTTCAGAGTATGAACAGGAGAGAGATTTAATTATCCTTGGGAATTTGGAGGAGTTCATAAATTATGCTCTCATAATCTTGTGACAAAGAGTGAGGCCTAGCTAATCATCCCAGAGGGACTCTCAATCTCAACATTGTAACCCACAGTTGGCACAGTTGGTATATATATATACATATACCTCACTTCCTTTTGTTTGGAGAAGTAGTGAGTTCAAATTTCACTTCCCATATTTATGTCAAAGGAGAGGAATTTAACCTACTAGTTCATAAATATTTATGCTTGAGTGCTCCTTCGAACACACAATTTTTTTTGCGACGAGAAATCCGACGAACTAGAAAATCTCGGGTCACGCATCCCTCGAACACACAGAATAATTACCTGTACAGACTGCATAGTCACATGTATGGACAGAATTGTCATGAGATTGTGTGAAAGAATCTCCCAATTAGGGGGAACATTTGTAAATATAGTCACGTGAAAAGAAAAGAAACTAAAAATCCTCATTGAGGGCATGTAAATGCTTGATCATTGTAAGTTGTAACACCTACAAAGAGTACAACAAAAATATCAAAATAACTTATGAAAAGTGATTCGAGAAAACTCACCACATATTTAAGGGCCTGTTTGGTAAGATTTCTCTTTCTAAGCAACTACAGAGGAATCCACCACAGTTATACATACCCTCCTACATTCATGTACTTCTGTAACGATAACCTGTATAATTGTAATTTTATTTGGGATGGCAAAATGCATAGAGGTTGCTTGTGGAATAAAATTACGCAAATGCCCCGACATACTTTCCCTTCCCCTTTTGTGAGCCTTGAATGTAATTTGTGGCTCCCGCAAGGACCTGTTTGGTATTTCACCCAAGAAGAAATCCATGGCAGCCACCGGGAAGCCATCCTTATTTGCTTTTTGTGATTCTGATCAACTCGTTCGGTTCTATCTCTCTCTCTCTCTCTCTCTCTCTCTAGTGACGAGGGAGTCTATGCACGACTTGGATGCATTTGAATTCGATCAAATGATGTCGGAGGAGGATTTCGAATGTTAGAATCCAATCGTGATATCAAAAGTGACCCAAAATCTAAGGTTACGTTCGGAAAGGATAGTGGGTGTTGAAATTTTTTCAAAATCTATAGAGAGAGAATAAATTATATTTAGATATATTTTTAGAGATTTCGAGCTCTCCTTTTTTTTCATCTCTCTCTAAACCTCAAAATTTACGTAAAGTAAAAAAATGATGAGATATTAAGACATTTGAAAATATTTTTAAATATGTGAATTCTAATGATTATAATCCATGACGACGTGTTTGTTAATCGGGTGGGGTTAGCGCACTAGACTCTCCGGAGTCGAGTGCGTTGACCGACCCCGATTAACGACGTTGTGTGTGAGAAAATGATGAGACTCACGTCGCTCTCTCACATGGACTCCGCCATCCTAATCGCGCGTCAAGGAGGCCCTAAAATTTTTCCTCGACACCTATTCCAAACGCTACTTAAGACAAGGGCTCTTGTCCGTCGCGTGAGCTCTTTTTACATACGTCATGCTCTTTGCAACTAGGGGAGATCTATGTATGATGTCTTGATTGGTCCAATGTACACTGGTAGAAGCATTTTTGGTCTTTAAGGCTTCGTCGTCTCAAAAAGATCACACAAGTAAAGAGAAAAAAGAAAAAGAGATCTGCAAGATGTTAGCCAGAGATAAGGCAGCCAGTGTGAGGATTCTTTTCATATAACACATCCAACAGCAAGTGGGTTAGGTCATGTCCGGAGATCTGCATAGGCCCAACCCAATCCAATGGAGTGATCGTAGGGGGGTCCCGATCCGGTTACTACTACGAGACACATCTCTCAAAGCTGTCAGCATGCTGTGTCCAACTGATAAAAATGTGACCCACTTGGGTCATGGGGGCGCTGCATGGCGCTGCCTCGTTACCTGCATGGTTTGGACGCCACGATCCAAAGATTTGGCTGTGCCTTTTGAATTATTAGAGAGTAGCTAGTGATATGACATGAGAGTGGAGTCGGTTTTGATATTAAAATGGGGTAACTTAATCGAATAATGAGAAATGTGAGCTCCAGTCACCTCTCTCTCGCACTCACATGAGTTTACCCGAGATCGGGTGGTGTGTTCGCTCTCAGGGGTCTGAATATGCCATCCTATCCCGATTTCGAAAGGGGACCCTACAGTTCTAGAGCCCGTTTGATAATCGGGCAGGAGTAACGTAATTGACCCCGGAGGGTCGATTACGGTACCCACGGTTAGATGCAATTGTGTGAGGGGGAGACGGGGCCCACCGAGATTTCTCTCTCCCCAATTCTCGACAATCTACTGACAACCCCACTGTCAAATCGGGCCCCAGTGCTCTTGGTTGGTAAAGGGTATGTTTGTGAAAGGTATAGATGGGATGCGACGGTGTAGTGAGTTGAGGGCTGACGGTGGCTTCTGTGGTTTGGAATGTCTGTCTAGTGTTTTCTGAAGGCCAGAATTAAAATAAAGTCTTCAAGTTATGCGGCAATTCTTGTTAATATATTCTCTTATCTTAGATGTGTAAGTAGGGTCAACAAATAATATTCATAGTTAAGATTAGATAAAAATTCAATTGGATTACAGGAAGCAGATTTATGGCCCTGGCTTCTTTGATAATCGAATAAGGGAGGAATAATGAACTTTAATCTAAAGAATAAGAAAAAATACAGTTTGATAAGACGGGTAGATTTTCTCATCTCTAAATCAGATTTTTTCAGAATAACTAATTCTAGTCAAAAGGTAGAATTAGTTGTTCTACCTTAATCCGGATACATATCAAAGTAAAAAAGTGAAAAAAAAATAGGAATAACTTATCTGAGTTTAAGTTAAACCGATTTTCCCTATTCTGTTATAAAGAGGTCAAAGATTAGACGAAGCAGATTGTATGTTTTCTGAATTGTATGCTTTCTTGGCTTAGTAATGACATGCTTCCCTGAGCTCCGGTTCCATTTTCAAAAAATAAAAAAAAAATCAAATGGATTTGTTCCACTAATTAAGCAACGAGCCAAATCTGAATGAAATTTTATCTTTGATTAATTAAAAAACCAAACTTGAATATGATATCATACTTAATTTATTTGCATAAACAAGCTCAAAGCTCAATCATGTAATAATACGGCCAGTTATACATTTAAGTTAATCATTCATTTAATGTGTATTTATGTGGTATATACACCTTTTTTTATTTAGTTTCATTTATTTAGTGGTTCAATTAATTTCGTAATTAAACATCAATGACTCGAGATTGTTTAATTATTATTCAAGGAGTTAGAATTAAGCTCAACTATTTTTTTATTATAAAAAAAGTCAAAGTTAATTAATTAAATAGCAAAAACTCGAGGTGTTAGTATCCAATCAGCTTAAACTTGATAGAGAATCTGCTCAATGGTGAATAAACCAAGCATAACTATAGGACAAAGTTTGGTTGCAACTTTGCTTTCCTGCGCCTCTCAGGGAATTATGCGTGAGATAGCATTAAAGTGATCCTGATGTCTGTAATATGATATATACTTTGGGATAAAAAGGTATATCAAAGCAAATTGATACCAATTGATGTATTATAATCATCAATTTGAATCACATTAGCTGATTAGCTAGTACAACATATATTGCATCATGTCACATAATAGGAAAATTACAAAAATAACCCTATTATTTGAACAGTTGTAGAATTATCTTTTTTAGATAGCCATTGTTATAAATAACACCCTCACATGAAAATTAGTGCGACTTACCCTTGGAATCAGTTGCTGTTCAAGCATCAAGATGACTATTTTAAAAGTTAGTTGGATGAAAATACCCTGATAAAAAGTGTAATTTTTCATCTGTATATTGTGTCAAAGAGAGGGAGAGAGAGATAAAGAGATGGATAGATGGATATATAAAGAGAGAGAGAGAGAGAGAGTTTAGACATATTTTGACTTTTTTTTCAAATTTAATTAAGGATTAACTAAAGTTAAATAAGAGAAGTTAACAAACGGCAAGTGACGGCAATGATATTTTTATAAATATTATACCATAATAATATTATTTATAACAATATCTAACTAAGAATGACAATTTTATATTGTTCAAATAATATAATTTTTTGTAAATTTTTCGTAAATTTTTCTATATTATACTATATATATAATTTCAAGATTGTAGAGTGTTTCCATCAAGAAAATGCTTAACAAGACGATTTAGATGTCCGCTTGAGAGTTGAGAATAACTTGAGAAGGTTTTCTAAGAAATAGACATTGAAACAATTGTTTTTTACCAAGCAGTCTGATCTAAGAGGCCAAGAGTCCAAGACAAACTGCGTTTGTTGACAAATTAATGTGAGATTATGCCTCCAATCTTGATGCTTATCTATACGTCCTCCTAATATTATCGATTCATTTGGTAAACAGTACTCTTTTCAAAGTTTTTTTATTCTTAAACACTTGAAGGGCTTGTATACAATTTCAAATGATGGAACGTTTCACTAAATAACTACAGATTGTGAGGAAGTATCAGTGTATCACTACGTACTATAGGGATTCTCATGTTATATTTGGGAATTCTAAATGCATTACTTCACAAAAAGGCAGAAATACTTTTTATCTTAAAAGTAAAAAATGTTTGGAAACACAGTTAAACATATAGTTTGAAAGTATTTTAAACTTTGACTATTATTCTCGCTCTAGTTATTCAAAACTAGTGCCTTCCAAAAAAAGAGAATTTCAATTTTTTTATCTCTTCTCTCACGTCTCCATTTGACCCTTGAAACATCCATACATATTTAATTATGCTTAAACGATGGTGAACCATCCTTTGATCACGTACCACCATTTATGCTAGCAAAAATATAACTGACGTGTATAGTACCGCTGATCTACGAGTCGCGTGTAGTAGTTCCCACTTAAACCGAAAGTTCACTGGGTCTCGGGATTTCAAAATTGGTATCATTTAAGTGCCACTATCAATATATCTGCGATGTCGTGATTCACTTCACATCCCGTGACTCATGTTGCTCCGATTGACGTATCACTCTATACGATCTTTTTAAGAACACAGAGCTTATCACCTAAAGATCCTTCGCCCGCTCTCGTCTGTAAATAGGAGTTTCAATGGCCTCCTCTGAGTATGGAAGAAAAGAGGGCACACTCCCAACCACCTAAGGCAA
This sequence comes from Amorphophallus konjac, assembly GCA_022559845.1. Taxonomy (NCBI): domain Eukaryota; kingdom Viridiplantae; phylum Streptophyta; class Magnoliopsida; order Alismatales; family Araceae; genus Amorphophallus; species Amorphophallus konjac. The sequence goes on from CM040119.1 coordinate 341,365,936, forward strand.
CATAGGTTCATACATAAGGGCATAACAATGCCAAGACTTCCCCATGAAAGACCTCCCTTCAAGGGACATCCTTAGGGCATAGCCACTCAGGCAGCATCCCCTTCCCTTTCGAGAAATCTATCTCATTCTTCCACCATCTTACTGACTTAAACATCAAAGGATTCTCCCTAAAAACATTCACACTGATGAGAACTTTTTTTTACAGGATAAGCTCAACAAGATACTCTCAAGGTGGGGGCTACTTCTGACCGGCCAGTTAAGAAGCCCGACAAGACACTCTCATGCCTTCAACCACACAGCATGGGACAGTAGACCTGACTTCCAGCCACAGACCCTAAGCCATCAACCAAGAAAGTGCCCAGAGCCACCTCGGCACCATCCCAACGAGCAAGGAGACGTCAAGCCCCAACACTTCCTCCTCCTGACAGTCTCGGGGATTCTCCAAGCGACATTCGAGCTTGCATCTTCTAGCTTAGAGATCCGGACCCCCTAGATGACTGAAAAACTTGCTTCATCAAGCAAGATTTTAGCATCAGCGTTCTCGACCTCACCTTAAGACTCTCGACTCACTGTGCCTACATAGAGTCCGATCCTATGCAAACCGTCCCCTCCAACTTCGTGACTTGACGGCCTCCGCATAGCCCCACGTCTTCAAGTTCGGTTCCCAGGTGCTACATCGCTCAACCTCATCTTGGAGCAAGCACGAAGCTCTCCAATGACAAAGGCGAGGAGACGCCGTAAATATCTCGGTGTAGGGTTCCACCAGGAAGCCGGTGCATTGATGCAAATCTCAACTTACCTGAGTTAGCGGCAATATCCAACTCGTCTGCCAGAGGAGCCTTTATCCCGTACTCGAGGTCGATCGCATATGATGCCCAAAAAGACTCCAATGCCCATGAAGGTGAGCGAAGGCCTGAAAAAAATAATGCTTGACGACACCATCCATGGCCATCAATAGAGGCTCAGATGATTGGCTCTAGAGCTCACCTTGTCAATGGAGACACGTTCTCCTCTTTCTTAGACTCGGTATCTTGACCCGGCCACTCTTTCTAAGGCCATGCAATTTTACTTTTGCTGATAATGTAATTCAGTTCTTATGAATACAGACACAAGTGTTGTAACACAGGCAACAATAACGTCACTTGTACATCCCCTTTCACTCTCATATTCATCACCACCGCCCATCATTATTGACACCATCGCCTATAATTAGTTCCACGTGAATGTGAAAAATTTTACAATATAGACATATTCACATCTTATACTTTACATGTACACATTAAAACCCATTCAATTTAAACATATCTAAACCTTCTAATATCGGTGCACTATCATTCAAAATTATAAAATCTTAATACATTTGAATAATTATTTTAACAATTAAATTATTCATTTCAAGATTCCATTTTATAAATATCAATTTCATGTACGAGGGTGTTAGCCACACTAAAACAACCTCCTATTGTGAATAGAAGAACTCTCTCTCTCTCTCATGGTGGCAAATAAGTCTATGCCGCCCCCTTGCACTCCGTCCATGTACGAAGAGCGCATGCAGTGGAGGCAGTGAGACATGTACGACTGAAGCTAACCCCATGTACTGGGTGGGTGGGAGAGGGGATGTATCCACCAACTGTAGGTAAAAGGTGGGCATGGTTCGATTTGATTCAATTTGAAGAGATTTGTTTTCAAACAAACTTAGATTAAGAGTTTAACTTAAATCAAATCAAATTAAATGATTTTGAGATCAAACTAAGTCAAATGACTTTTGAACCAAATTAAAGGGAGAATTGATCTGGTTTAATTCAATTTGAATCATAATTTTTTGAAGTTTGAATCATAATTTTTCAAAAGAGTGAATAATATGACTAACTATTGACAGTATTAAGAAAGTATTCACTCTATGGGAAAATACATCTCTATTCAATGCACAATAATGAGACATGAAGAGATCTCTTAATTAAGGAGTGAGGAATATGATTAACTATTTGATCTACATCAAATTGACAGAAATACGCTAGTTTGGTTTCTGAAAAATAGAAATCAGGCCAAATCTTTTTTACTCGTACGATTTGATTTTAATCTAAATCATAGTTTTAAAATGAGTTATTTAACTTTTGATCCCTATAATTTATACTATATTAGGCATCAACCCCCTAATACAATTATTTATTTATATATTAGCCCTCAAAATCTTCCAACCTTCGGTATAAAGCCTCCACGGTTAACCACCATCTTAAAAGTAAAATATTTTAAAGAATATTCCTTCATCTCATCATTAATTTTTCTTTTCTAATTTTACCTCTCTCTCTCTCTCTAGGTTAACCAAAGTTTTTTTTGATCTTTTCCTCCTCGATCTTGGGTTAAGTTAGACCATGGTTAAGTTAACTTGATTTTCTTGGGCAAAGATAGATGGTAGTGGATTTTTATTGACTTGTTAATAAATAGTGAGATTGAAGGGACTTATTCTTAATTTTAATTTTTTATAGAAATCTATTCTTAATTTTTTTTAATTTTAATCCAATCAAACCCGATCAAATCTACCGGTCTAATTTGAATATCTTATATATATATATTGCACCCTAATAACTCCCCCCTAAACTGCATCAGCAGAATGCCATGTGAAGTACTGATCACAATCTCGGATTCCCCGGCATGCTCATGTGGCTTCTGATTTATATGCCTTTCAAACCAAAGAAAAAAAAAAGGACTTCTGGTTGCCCTGTCTGAGCCCTCTCACCGCGTGGTCGACGAGGCCTGTTGCACTCCCTTCGTACAGCCGCCGAAGACCACCTTCTCCGGTCCGTCTCCTGATACGGAGTACGTACCACAGCCGGCACGCCCCCCTCTCTCTCTCTCTCCTGGTCTCGCTAATGGAATCACTGCAGAAACGCCCATATACATCACTGCCCCCTCTTCCGGCCGCTCTCCGCGGACAGCACCGTCAGCTGTCCTCCTCCACTCTGCGCATGCATGAACAGGAAGGCCAGGACGTCCTGCATGATCTTGTGGATCAAGGGGGTAATGGCAGCAGCCGCCGCCGGCCGGTTTCTCATCGTTGCACCCGGTGGCGCCGCCCCTGCACTCGCATGGCCACTGGCTCGAATTAAACAGCCTGCTCCTCGCCCACTTCGCCAGGCACGTACGTGCACCTCCGACAGCCGAGAGCACGAGGAGAGGAAGGGCCGCCACTACGCATGCCGGTCACCGCTGGGGTATATATGTGACGCCTCCGGCTTCATTGCCCGCATCTGCCATCCTGCTCTTCTTCCCTACCGGCGGCAGTACCGCCGGCGCCCAAGGAGCCACTTGCCGGAGACCCAGTAGTGGTCCCCCTTCTGGCAGTGCCAGTGTCAGGACCATCCATGGGGTTTTAATTAAGCATGTAAACAAATAATATAGTACTTGTTACATCTCCGTCCAACGACTCGAAAAAATAAATAAATAATTAATTAGATTCTATGAACACTAAAGCGGGTGGGTCCCACCTCTTTAAAATTTCAAAAAAAAAATTGCTGCACCTCTCATGGGATGTAGTTAGAGGAGCGGTGCAGCAAACATTACTCTACCCAAAAAGTTATGGAAAACTCAAGAAGCTATGTCATTTAGACCTGTAAACGGTCGGATACGGAGCGGATAGTGTGATATTTAAATTCGTATCCGATTACTAATCGAATTATCTGATTAGTAATTGAATTATCCGTCGGATATTTTATTCGGATAACGATCGGATAAATACGAATTCGAATTCGGTTCGAATTTTAAACGGATAATTACTAAACCTATTTAGGGGTGAGTTGCGTTAGCTGTGAGAGCATCATATATTATTTTCTCAAAAAAATAAAGAGAGAGTGAAAGTTTTTTTATTTTGAGAGATGTTATCAAAAGATTAGACTTCATCTTAAAAAATAGGAGATAACTTACGAAGTGGGTGTAAGTGAATTTCTTATTTTTAAATTATATTTTGAGACCAAAAAAGATAAAAAAGAACGATCAAATAATATATTAAGATTTAAGCTAATTATATATAGAATATGTATATCATTAGAATTTTATCTAAGGGTTCATATTCGGTCGGATAATATCGAACACGAATACTTCAATATTTGAATTCGTATCCGATTAATAATCAGATATCCGATATCCGATTAAATTATCCGTCGGATATTTTATTCGAATAATTATTCGATTAAACGAATACGAATTCAAATTCGGTTCGAATTTTAAACGCATAATTGCCGGGCCTAATGTCATTCGGACCTTAGCTTTGATGAACACTCCAAGTGGGCCTTGCAGCCCAAGATCGGAAAGATGATGGACGAATTGATGGGGGGGGGGGGTGTCAACTTCTGGGCCTCTAAATTTAACTTGAGGTCCATTGACTAATTAATCTTTTTAGTTATCAAATGCAAACTAGTTAGAAAAATTAATTTTGCGACCACTTTCTCATCCTGCTGCTAACCCCGTTAATTGGTTCTACACAATAGGACAAATCCAAAACTACCTTGAAATGACATGAATCTGTCATTTCTATGAAAGACGCTGCTAATTCTCTAAACTTGTATCACATTCCTGACCAGAAGAAAATATAAAGATATACACAAAAATGTCCGACTCAAACGTATTCTATCTAAAAACCTTTCTTTCTCGTTTATTAGAGTTTCCTTCCATGTGTATTCCCCGAGTCACTGTTTTTTTTGCTAGGTAATATTTTCTTTTTTTTAAAACGAGAATGAAGAACATGGGAGGGATATATAACACATGACCTCCCCCAAAGGGGGTCGTGGTGAGAGTCGTGAGACCACCACGACAACCCGTGAGCTTGCCAGATGACTATTAGTGTCGATGGGAAAGAATCACAAAACTCACTTGTAAAGAAGGGTGCTTCAGGGCTTTCAATCTTTTTTGACGGGAAGAGGTGACTAAATGGATTAATAATTCGTAAGAACTGGGTCATGGACTAAAAATTAAGTTTTATATATAGACAATGGACTTAAGACTAATTGAATAAGAGTCAAATTAAGTTTAGACCGGGAAAAAAAATTCCCCGGAACAAAAAATACGTGTATATAATTGAGGAGGGTAATGTACATCAGCCCACTAAGGCCTGTTTGGGTGGCCCACCATGAAAGTCCATCCCTCAAGGCTTGCACCCATTGCTCCAGCTCAGCACATATTTTGCCTTGGAGTAGGCCCGAGATTAGGCGTCATATCTGCGTGCGCCTCCTCTACCAATGGCCACAACGCTCATCCAGGATAGCGCATTAATGGCGGGATGTGCACCAGTCTAACGAGGGGAAAAGGAAAGATGCCGCCCATGTCGCTTCCCCTAACAAGTCAGCCCCACTCCTCCAACGAGCCCTACCGTATTAATGGCGGAGTTACCCCCTCCAACAGAAGAATGGCGAGTTAGCGTCTATGTCTCTCTATCTCGTCAGGCACGTACGTAGGCAGGGCGGCTCACGTTTCTTTTGGCTACGGCAATCCAGTGTTCAAGGAGGTATGCGACCTAACCCCCTCAAACTCTCACTCCCTCGCTCTATTCTCTCTCTCTCTATTCTCTTCTCAAGTGTTCACCTTTGTCCCTCCAATTGCCAAACTTGACCGTCGAATCTGAGCTCTGCAAGAGAGGGAAGGAGGTACAAGCACAATTTATAGTGGGGAAGGGGAAATGGATGTGATGTAGAGGTGATGGGTTTTCTTTTCCTAGTGCAGGTTGGAGTAGGGGGACGAGAGCATGGCTCTGCTGCTGCACGCGTGTGGAAGCCTCAAGCCATCAACACACGGGTTTTTGGAGTCGTCCTTGTACTCATATTCTACTGCTGCTGTTGCTGCTAAAACGATGCAAACCAAAGAAGTGGACTCTTTGATTCGCCATGTTTTAGCTGCATCTAAGGGGGTTTCAGATCTCCAAACATCATGTTACGTGTTAGTGGGAAGGGACAGGATTCGAGAACTTATCGGCCGACTGTGATGCGGTTAATCTCTCGTGGTCTCCTCAGATGAAAGGCAAACGGCTTCCAAGATTGTCGAGGAGGAGTTTCTTTAGGCCCTCTTTGACAAAAGAAATGTCGGGTCTTGGTCGGACGCTCCGCTAACCGAAGAGAGAGAAGCCCTCACACAAAAATCTTAACCCCGGTTGATTACCGTGTTCAATCTCAAAAGGTCGAACACGGTAACCGTGTCCGAACAACAAAGAGGGCATTGAAGGACAATTTCCAAACATCGTCGTGCTATACATACGATTAGGTGAATCATGTATTTAACTATGTATTAATTTAAATAATATTACTGTGTAAACTTTCCCCTGCACACTAAGAGTTGAAATTTAACTGAAATTGTAAATGGTTAATAAGAGAACATAAGTAGGGGAGAGTATTGAGAGGAGGAAGGGGGAGGGAAGACAATTACCTATCTAGAGAATGCCCACCAACGTCAATGAAAGGTACACGTGCGACGCCCTAGAGTGGTCGGGTTTTGAACCCTCGTAGAGTGTCAGGTTTTGAACCATAGACCTCCTTTTTGGACGATAGTTAGTCTCAATAATATTTCAACACTTTTACATGGTATCGGTAGGGGTGAGCATTATTCGGGTTCAACCCGAAAATCAAACCGAACCGAACGATTTGGTTCGGTTTGATTTGGGTTGAAATTTAAAAATTTTTGGTTTGGGTTCAAACCGAACCGTATTAAAAAATTTGGTTTGGTTTGGTTTTGAAGTTCAAGAAACCGAACAAAACCAAATCGAACCGAATAACCCGAATTTAAGAATATTTTTATCAAATTAATATAAATATATATGTAACTATAAATACGAATTTAAAAAGTCCAATTCTTACCATTCTAATTGGGTTTCCAACTTTATGAAATAGGTTTCAAATCACCTTCTATTTTACTGTAACCGAACTTCTTAATTTCTTATGTGAAAATATTATGGAGCTTGTTCTTACAAGTTACAACTTTATATGTTATTTTTTTATATTTACTTTATTTGGTAGAAATTCTTTTACCCTATCTTTCTCTAATGTTGTTTGAATCTAATCTAATTTATAAAATGGGAGATGAATATGGTTCAAACCGAATCAAACCGAACTAATTCGGTTTGGTTTGATTTAGTTTCAAAGTAGTTTGGTTTGATTTGATTCGGATTGAAGCCTTAATTCGGTTGGATTTGGTTTGAGAAAAATTCTCTTCAAACCAAATCAAACCAAACCGTGCCCACCCCTAGGTATCGGACCTTCTCGTGAGCCCCGCTAGAATATTATCATTTTCTTACCTTCAATGCACATAACTTACCGGCTGGGTGTGATCCGAGTAGCATCTCGGTCGGGTGCTCCATCAAATAAATAATGGAATTTTCTTTTGTGTGTGTTCAGTTTCTATGTCCCTTCAATGTACATATTTATTTACGACACCTTGAAATTCCAAGTTTAGTAAAAACACCTCGTATCACTACAAAAAGTCAATCATATATTTATGAAAGAGTGTTTGAAAAGGATGTTCGATAAATAAGTATACAATTGCGAGAGTTTATAAAGGAATGTCTAGATTGAAGAGATTAGTCTACAACTATTAAAGTTTACGGGAGCTGAAAACTAAAAATCCCGCTGGAATCTTTTTTAGGATGATCGCAAGAAATAATCTTATTATATTATATAGCTTCAGAAGTATCACTCATAGTAATTATATTAATCTAAATATTTTCAGACAAACTGAAGATGAAATTATCGAGTTGGGGGAGGGGGGAAAGAGAGAGAGAGAGCATCACTCATTTTATTTCAAATTTTTAATTATTGCATCACGGGACATTTATTGTACTGGTCGTTAATATTACCGGGGGGGGGGGTTAACACTAATAATATTTGTAAACAGTTCTTCGTCAATTCACGGTAAGCGGTCAAAATTGTCTTTTTATCTCACCCGACAGACAACATCTGACGGAATATTTCAGGCACACACTGATAAAGAAAGGACAAACATGAAATTTATTTATATATATTAACAAATTTCTATTTTTAAAACTATGTTTAGTGTTCGAATACCAATAACCTTAAGGCATGTTTGCTAATCGCACCCGGTTAGCGCAAGCGACTCCCGGGAGTCGCTTGCACTAACCGAGCCAGGTCAAGGGTATTGTGTGTGAGGGAGAGACGGGGCCCATCGCTCTCTCTCTCATCCGCTCCCTTATTCTAACCCGTTCTCGAATCGGCCCTTAGACATTTAGAGAAAACATATCTCACCGACGTACATGTGCTTATTTTTTTTTTAAAAAATACATTCATAATATGATTTAAGAGTCAACTAAGGGCGCATTTGGAATAGATCGAGGGTGGAGGATTTTTTTTTTAAATCCTTTAGAGGGAGAAGAAACACTTTTTAGATAGATTTTAGAGATTTTTCAATTCTCTTCTCTTTCTTCCTATCTCTCTCTAAACCTCGAAATTCGTCATAAAATAAGAATTGATGAGATATTAGGATATTTAAAAATATTTTTAAGGAGGAGAGATTCCAATGACCGGAGGGCTCAAAATCTCTCTACTCAATCTGTTCCAAATGCAGTCTAAAATTTGGTCCGGAACAAATCCGAGCGTAAGCTGCATGTGTCCGGCCCACTATCTCGTCTACTCTAGGGGCTCCGTAATTAGTTGGATCGAACCTGGCTCGGGTCTGGGCCCTCTTGGGAGGCCCAGCCAAGGAAGGATCTACTCAGCCGAAGCTCGGTCCCATGATGTACGGATGGATTTTTTTATCACTAACATGGATCAGCTGACCTCATTTTTAATAAATCAATTTGGAGATGACCTCCAGAAAAAATAATCGGATCCTCATTATATATATATATATATATAACATGAATTGTGAGAAATACCATTGAATATGTCCAAATAGTTGCAATTATGATCTATCTGCGATATAAATGTAATTTAAATGTTGAAATAAGAAATCCATCGTCACCTCAAGTTTTATGAGACTTTCATGAGATCACATGATCTCGAGGGTGCATTTGGGTTTTTACATTTATTAGTAGTTTTCATAGCATCTATTGAGAATATTCTTTCAAAATTGATGTCTCAGAGAGGGAAGCAAATAAATATAATTATTTGGATTTCTTTAGGAGTATTTCATATAATTTAGAAGTAAACTGATCAAAAAAATATATAATTCAGAAGTATATATGAAAAAAATAAAATATTAAAAAAGAACATATATGTTAAAAAAATCCCTTGCAGAGTCTCTCGTCGGGCGGTCGATAAGCAGTCATTGAACTCCACGATGGCCTTTTCGCGCCAAAACTATCAATTTTCCCGCGCTCCAAAACCCTGCCGCCCCCAAACCCCGCATCGCTCTCTCTCTCTCTCTCTCTCTCTCCATCATCACCCGGTGCATCACTGCGTCGGCTCGCTGCTGCTGCATCTGTTTCCCCTGCCAAGAGAGATCCGGGAGTGCTTTTTTTTTTTCTGTTTAGGATTCTCTCTTTCTTTTTCTCAACCTCAGCGGCGATTTGGGATCTGTTTAGGATTCTCCTCTTTCTTTTTATCAAGGAGGGCAGGCCGACCGGCTGCTCGAGAAGGGCGGCTCGACGCGGCGAGGCTGGAGCGGGTGCGACAGCGGCGGGAGCACGGCCGGCGGTGGTGACGGTCAGTGGCGACCCAAAGCCGGCGGCACTACAAGCGGCGTGAGCACGGAGGCACGACGGGGGGAGCATAGCGTCGCTGCAGCAGACAGGTGGTTCTGCGGCGGCGGAGCTGCAGCGGGGCAGCAGCGAGAGCGCCACTGGCGGCTGAGGTTCACGGTGATCGGCGGCGGTGCAAGCACGGCGAGAGCAGCAGCGGCGAAGATTTGCGGCGGGAGGAGCGCGGCGGCGCGGATCGATAGGCTCTGATACCACTGTAGAAACTAGGGGCAGGTGAGTGGATTATGGGTTCGGGACTCCGGCGATGGGGCGATGTTCCGATGTGTATTCTTATGGGAGCAACCCATCTCTTTTTATAGGGGCTACGATCTCTGTCCAGATCCGCACGTTTCTGAGCGATTCCCGCCCTTGCATCGATTTCTCTTCCGTTTCGATCGATCTTCGTGGCCGTTTTAGACCTGCTCTTAATCCTTCCGTTTTGATTTCTTAGATCATTGATTCTTGGCTGTTTAGGGTTTGATTGGCCATCTTCCAACAGTTCTTTCGGCGGTAGGCTTGCAGTTTTATCCTCTTCTTGCCTCCGAAAGCCCCCTTTTCAGCGGCCTCCAACTTGGAAATTTTGTGGAGATTTCGGGCTTCTTTCTCCAGTGGGGGCTTGCAGTTTTGTAGTTCGCACACACGATGACGATAGAAGGGGGCGCAAGTGGAAGAGATGACATGGAGATAGACGCTTGCCCACCGGCGCAGCAGCAAGCGAGAACGATAACCAAGGTGTTTGATGCCCATTATCTCAAAGTTTTTTACGGTAATGCTCCCCTCCGGCTCTCTATCTACACCATTCCTCTTTTGCTCGTATGACGCAACAACGTGGAATCTGGGTCTTCATGTTGTCCATCACATGTCTTTTCCCATGTACTTGGATGCCCCTTCCTTTGAAGGGTTTTGCGGGTCGTTGGTTGACACTCTTAATTTGTCTGGTCTATGTAATTACAATTTTATATTTCCTGATGTTAATGGGACTTGCAACATGGGTTGCAACAGTTTGGTTGAGAATCTCCCATTTCAAAGTCCCAACGTGGTCACTATGAGTGAAGGCTGGATGAGTGCTTTTGTGCTACTTAAAGCATCGGTAACTAGCTTCTGGTAGCTCATTATGTTCAATATTAGCATTTTAATCAAATTGTCAGTGATTTTGGTCAATGCTAACTTTTAAAGCAATTGTGTAATTGGGTTCAATTTTCCTATTGCTAATTTCATGATGTGGTGTCTTCAACATGCATCATAATGTTGAATATAACCTGATTTCTTGGTCTGAAGATATTGTCTTTTGCCTTAAAATGATAATTTGAAATCTCACTTAAATTAGAGAGCGATATAAAAAAATAAGAAAACATCAATGTTTGCTTTAAAAGGAAAATGTGGAAACCACATTGTAACTAGAGAGAGGCAACAAAATATGCGACCATCAGAAATAGATCTTATCTTCGACCCCATGAAACCATTCATTACCCACATTCCGAAAACAGTCCTCCGGGTAGGGATGCAAATTTGTTGGATCAGTATGGATCCACATAAGAGACATCAGAATCATAGCGTATCCAACCAGGATGAGCAGCATGCCTAGCCAAGTTCATCGTTTATCTGATCTTGGGAATTGGATTTGGTTTTGGTTAGTCCAGCCTCCAACTTCATTCATCCACCATTGTCAGCATGATATCTTCTGTCATTTATATCAGTCATTGGACCTTAATTAATGGTTGAGATTAGATACTCTGGTATGTGTATTTACATATTATATGGATTTCTATCTATGTCCTTATTTGTGATTTTGACTGAGTGGCCCTAGAAAAGCGTACAAATATTTACCTCTCCTTGTTCCCTCTTTGTATAGACTCCTTTAAAACCCTAGGGGAACACTTAAGGGTTGCTCCTTAGGTTTCTGAGCTTAAACTACATAGCTAAGAAGGTTGTTTATGCATGCGAACTGGTTTCACATGCTTTTTGATGTTCCTCCCTCTCTGCAACATTATCTTGAACAAGCTCGTCACCTCCTTGTGGAAGGTTGTTGTCAGGCAGGCAGCAGATTCCGATGGAAAACCTTACCAAATTCTTAGACTTTTCATTGGATCTAGATAACCAACACTGGATGGGTAAGGCAGGCTCAATGGACCCTTGTCTAAACTCTCAAAGTTGATTTATGTGCACTCCGCATGAGAGAAATGAATAGAAGGAGCTATAAGGATTAAAAGAAAGAACAAAAGATGAAAGACCATGTAGTATTTTGTGCATGCTAATGTTCTTGCAAGTTGCATGATGCTGCTAATCTTTTAACCAATCTTCCATCTGATCTCCTGGTCCCATATTTCTGTCGTGTAGTACAAAACAAATTTAAGTATCCAGTGCGTTCTTTTCGGAGGTTGAATCCAAAAAAAATAGATGGTGACATGACTATAATCTAGTAAGTGTTATTGACTGCTTCCCTGCGTGGTATGTAACTTCTAGTGTCATTTTAGCACTCCAAAGCATTTAGCATCCACTATGTTTAGCTGCTAGCGGCTACTGTGTAGGTTTTGGCAATTATCCTATTATTAAGAGGCCTATGGACTGCAAATACTGCGTGAGCTGAGGTGCAATATTTCTTCTGTGGCAGGCAAGCTCTTTCCACATGCTGATATTTTCAAATGGCTGTCATATGGAAATGGTATTTCTTTTGTCTCAGGCATCTGATTCTTTTTCATGTATTGCTTCTTTGTTGGTTCTGCTTTGTTTTTGTTTTAACATGTTTCTGAAATTTTTCTGCAGATGGAAAGCATCCAGCATGTGATCAGTCATACTTTGGCCGGAGAGAATTTTCTTTCACACTAGATAATGATATTTATTTACGTTTCCAGTCTTTCGGTAATGCGATGGAAATGGAGAATTCTATCAAAGAGAAGTGTCCCTTTAAAATTGACCTTGGACCTGTGTACAGCGTAGATGTATTACACATACCTTGTCTTGTAGCTTGAGATATTTTGCATTAGATTGCACTGTCAACAACATCATCCTTTCAGTGTTAATGTTTTTTTCCCTTTTTCTTGCCACTTTTGCTATAGCCCGCAAAACGGCATGCATATGCACAAGCAGGAAACAATGTTTTTACGCCTGTGGAACGAGAGCTTGTGTTTGATATAGTAAGCTTACTAAGTTTCTGTCAATATTTGGTCTGTGTTGAGGACATTGTATGGCTAGGGTAGGCAGTTGACATGCTGCATGGTTTCAACAGGATATGACAGATTATGATGATGTTCGTTACTGCTGCTCAGGGGCTGATGTCTGCTTAAACTGTTGGCCTTTAATGACTGCTGCTATAAAAGTGATAGACACTGCTCTTAGAGGTCAACATACTTTTGCTTTTGTCTTGTTATGGTTTATACAATTTCTTTACATTTCATATTTTATTGTGGACTATTAATTACGTGCTGGTAGCTGCAATCAGAAGTATAAACGGCATAAACATGTGTACAACACCTTGAGCTTGTGTTTGATTTCATACAAACATGTATTTGTTTAATATCATTGACTTTTTTATTGCAGATGATTTTGGTTTTAGCCACATCCTTTGGGTATATAGTGGAAGGCGTGGCGTTCATTGTTGGGTTTGTGATGGAAGAGCAAGAAGGTTGTTAATGTAAAGTCAGCACTGCATTTATTTGTTTGTGTTCCATGGAAATAGAAAGTTGATCATAACCATCATGCCTCTTCAGGCTCAGCAATGAACAAAGGGCAGCAGTTGCTGACTATTTCCATGTGTATAAGGTGATAATATGTCTTATTAATGGTTGAACACATTTTTTGTTTGTTGCTTTTGTCCTGTTGTCCACATGATTTTGTCTTCACACTTTTCTGTTTTAGGGCAATGAAAATAGTCTGAAGAAAGTTTCTTTGATGGGTCCAGCACTGCATCCTTTTCTTGTGTGAGTACAATGCAATTCTTAATATGTCAGCATCTGCTAACTTGTGTTCAATTACTATTCATGTTTGGTATTGCTTGTCTCTTTCAGAAGATCGTACACCGACGTTTTGAAGAACTTGTTTGAAGAAAAAGTGCTTCCTTCCCAAAAACTGTTTGCCACCGAGGAGAGATATCAGAAGATACTTGACCTCATTCCTGATGAATGTGAGCAACCCACATTAGCCACCTTGATGTCTACTTCATCTAGGGTATCCCTCATTCATTTTGTAGATGCTCAAATTTTCAGCCATTGTTTCTGAACTTCAAGAGAAGTGGAACTCAAATCGTCGCTCCAATTCAGAAGATGTTAACAATTTTCGGTGGGAGCAACTAAAACATGTGCTGCTGTCTGCAAAGCAGAAAGTATGACAAAATTGGCATATATATTTTGTGCTATTTTTAATTAAGTTTCTGGCATCTTTCTCTTGACTGGCTACTTTCTGTGGGGAAAGAGTAATAGAAAGTGGTATTGGGAAACTTGTCTTGTCACAGGGACTTCGCAGATGTGTGGAAGAGATTGTTTTTTCCTATTCATATCCAAGGCTTGACATGGAGGTCTACTGTGCTCCTTTTCTCTCGAGTTAATTTAGAAATACAACTTTTCTGCCACTTTATACCACGGTCTTTTGCCTCATACAGGTCTCAAAACATATGAACCATTTGCTGAAGGTACCATTTTGTGTACATCCCAAAACAGGTTGGTTATGCAAACGATACTTCTGAAATTAGAAATAATGTGCACGAATGTTTATGCAAATATTGCCTTTGGGGGAATTGGATGCGGAGCTGATGGGTGGGGATTTGATAGCAAAATTAACTCCTTCATCCTTTAAGTTCTTGAATATTGTGGAAGTCAGACATTTTTTTATTCCAGACCTTTCTATTAATGCCAAAAATTAAGGTTGTAGTTTATTTTAATTCATCATCCATATTGTTCCAGGATGCGTTTGTGTTCCTATTGACCCCAACAATTGTGATGATTTTGACCCTACGGCAGTACCAACACTTTCTGAGGTAATTGAGCCTTCGATCTTTATTCGTGTTTAGAAATAGGAATCATTGGCACAGTGGCACTTTGGACATCAGATTCATGATGCATGCCATACTTGGCAACTTGACATCAATGGTTCTTTTGTTGATTCTTTCCTGCATTAGAGCATTGTCCATTTTGTATTGGTTGATCGTTAAATCTGTTTATAAATTCATTGTTCAATCTAATAATAAAAAATGTTCTCCCATTGATGAGCAATAAATAGACTTTTTCATTCTTTCATTGATGATCATTGGGGTTACCTATAAACACTGTTATGTTATAAATGTTCTTTTGGTTTTATGTAAATGGAAATCCCTGCCCTGTAATCTATTGGTTGCATGCTTCATGAATCATATCTTAAGTAGATGCCCGTTTGCAGATGATCAGGAAAATGACTGCTGTTAAGATAAATAAGTTTAGGGGCTTATGTGTTATTAGTCAATCTTGTACCCTGGGTATAAATACCCTTCTTTCAATTAATAGAATATAAATCTTTTCTCATTGTCTAACATGGTATCAGAGTGAGGTTAGGGCTCACGCTGCGGCGCCGCCCGCTCTTTGTGTTCGCGCAGCACCGACTCCGCCGCGTTCGTCCTCCGTAGTAGGGATCGAGCCTTACCGCCGGCGCTTCCCTTCTCTCTCCCTATCATCACCGTCGTTGATCCCACCGGAGAGCCAGAACTAGAGCCGGACGAGCGACTGGAGTTGATCCACCCTCCACTGGTAGACCCTCGTCTTCCCCGTCCGGAAACCCCGCAGCAGTTCGCCGATGAGCTCCGCCGCGCCATCCCCGCCGTAGCTCGCCGACGAGCTCCGCCACGCCGGACGACCCCTGCGCTCTTCCTCCCGCCTGACGGCGTCGCCCGCCTGACGGCTCCCGGACGCGGACGACCCCACGCCACCGACAACTCCGCAGTCTTCTTCTCCGCCTTGGGGCCCTCGCTGCGCCTAGGAACAGCACCCGCCAGCAGCTCAACGGATGCGAGGCTCTTGTCCGGAGGTTCTCTTATGGGTCACCGCTGCAGTGGCCTTTCTTCTCCCAGCACTGGGTGCCAACCACCACAACCTGATGTGGTCGTCATCACGTTAGGGGAGAACGTCTTGTAGCCAACTATGGTCAGTGTGTGGAGGATCTCATCTGGTTTCTATATCCTTATGCATTGACAACTCTCAGCTCACAGGTGACGTTCTAGATTTCTATACTCCATCATCCGCTTCTTGTCCGATATGGGGGACTCTTCATCTTCGTCCACTAAACAGCCTTCTATCTCCAATCACATTTTAACAATTTCTGTAAAGTTGAATGGTACCAACTATCATCAATGGTCAAGAGCCCTTCGGTTCTTATTAATGTCTATGAAAAAGTTACGTCATATTGAGGAAGATGCTACAGCTAAATCAGATTTGAAGGCATATGAAGCTTGGCAAGCAGATGATGGAACTGTATTTCGGTGATTGGGAATAGTTGTGAGCCACACATCTTCAATAATGTTCTTTTCTTAGATACTGCAAAAGAAATGTGGGAGTCTTTGAAGCGAACTTACTCTGGTGAAACCAATGTCTCACACATCTATAATCTATATTCCAGACTATTTGCAATGAAACAAGATAGGGCGGCACATTGCACAATATTTCTCAGAAGTGCAGGGCTTGTGGAATGAACTTCAACTATATCACCCTTCTACCACAGATGCAGCAAAAATACAGCAACAACGTGATGAATTCATTGTTGCAAAATTTCTCTCTGGCCTTGATGATAGTCTTCGACATGTTCGGGATAATCTGTTGGCTGATACAGCTATTCCGAAATTGGCCGATGCTTTTTCACGTGTTTTAAGGGCCAGTACAACATCTCTATCTAATATTGGTCATTCTACAACTGGACCAACAATTGCAAACAATGACTTGGGGAGTGCCTCTGCCCTTGTTGTTGGTGGCCGTGGTCGGGGACGTGGACGTGTTCGTCCACCATGCTCGCACTGTGGGCGGTCAAATCATCATTCAGATTTTTGTTGGAAGAAGTATGGAAGGGGAGGAAGCAAATCGAATCTTGTGGCTAATCTTGGTGTGACTTCAGATTCCACTATAGAGATTGCCCAAAGTATACAGCAGTCGTAGACACATTCTGCTCTTACATCCTCACGACAGGAAGGGGGAGTAACTTTATCTCGGGAGGAGTACGAGGCAATTCTACGAATTATAAAAGGCTCTGCAACATCTTCATCCTCTTTTCATGCTATCTCCCACTCAGGTAGTGCCTTTGCAGTTTCTAATTCCTCATGGATTGTGGACTCGGGAGCCTCTTGTCATATGACAGGTGATCGTTCCCTATTCTCCTCACTTGACTCCACTATTTCTCATGCACCTGTTGCTGTAGCAGATGGCTCTAAATCGCCTGTTATAGGAAAAGGCATTGTTTCATTGTCTCATCTCACTTTAAATGACGTTCTCTATGTTCCAAAATTTCCTGTTAATCTTCTTTCTATCAACATGTTGACTCATTCAGGACCTTCTATCCTTCTTATTGTGTATTTCAGGACCTCCAAACGAGGAAGACGATTGGTGGGGGGCATGAATCTGGTGGTCTCTACTATTTTGCTGTAGATAGACCTTTCCAACCTCATCATGCTTTGTCGGCTAGTGACACTTCTTATCAGTGGCATTGCAGATTGGGTCACCCTTCTATCTCGAAGCTTAGAGATGTTGTGTCTGTTCCATCTACAATCAATAAGTTTCATTGTGATGCCTGTGAATTAGGCAAACATCATAAAGTGTCTTTTCCTTTGAGTCAAAATAAAAGGAGCACTACTCCCTTTCATCTTGTTCACTCAGATATCTGGGGACCTTCTCCAGTTATCTCCAGACTTGGTTTTCGGTATTTTGTTACCTTCATAGATGACTTTTCTCGTATGACTTGGGTGTTTCTACTGAAGTCAAGGTCTGATGTACTTCATATTTTTGAAACCTTTTATACTGAAATAAAAACCCAATATTCTGCCTCTATCAAAGTTGTGCGTACTGACAATGCATTGGAGTATGTTCAGATATCTTTTGCCAATTTTTGTTCTTCTCGGGGGATTATCCATCAAACCTCGTGTTCTTATACATCACAACATAACGGTGTGGCGGAAAGAAAGAATCGTCGTCTTCTAGATGTTGCTCGTACCTTGATGTTCCACATGATTGTTCCCAAACAGTATTGAAGCGATGCAGTTCTTACTTCATGTTACCTTATAAATCGTGTTTCCAATAAGGTCCTTAATGGGCAATCGCCCTTTTCATGTCTACATCCTGATGGTACCCCCTTTCCCTTGGTTCCTCGTGTGTTTGGGTGCAAATGTTTTGTTCATTCTCTTGGGCCAGGTCATGATAAACTTTCTCCCAGGTCGGTTCCCTGCATTTTTCTTGAATACTCAAGAACACAAAAGGGTTACCGTTGTTTTGAACCTCGATCCAAGAAGACTTTTGTTTCTGCAGACGTTACTTTCTATGAGTCTGTACCTTTTTTTGGCAAACCCGATGTACAAACTTCTTCTATTGCTCCTGATGTTCCTCTTTCATCTCTTTTATTTCCTTATGACTCAATTGTTGCCACTAATAATGAAGTCTCTGAGCCACCTACTACAGATCGCATGTATGGACAGGTTTATATGCGGCGCACGCTACAGCCAGGTGATGACCACCCACCATCATATGTCTCGTCGGAGGAACCTGCCCCTTCTGGTGAGATATCTTCTCCACCTGTTTTAGATCTTGATCTTCCTATTGCTGTTCGAAAAGGTGTGAGATCTTGTAAGAGCATTTATCAACACCCCATTGGTAATTTTGTTTCCTATACATCCTTGACTCCATCCTTTCGTCAGTTTGCCTTGGCTATTTTTGCAATTCTTATTCCCAAGACTGCATCTGAGGCCCTCACTAAACCAGAGTGGAAAGCTGCTATGGATGAAGAAATGTGTGCCTTGTTCTCTCGTGACACATGGACCCTTGTACACCGTCCGACTAATGTTACTCCTGTTTCCTGTCGCTGGGTCTTCACTGTGAAATACTCTCCAGATGGCACTATTGACAAATACAAAGCGAGATTGGTAGCAAAAGGGTTCACACAAACTTATGGGGTAGACTATTTTGAAACTTTCTCCCCTGTGGCTCGCTTGAATTCTGTTCGAATCTTATTTTCTCTTGCTATTAATCAAGGATGGTCCATGGTTCAAAGGGATGTGAAAAATGCCTTCTTATATGGAGATCTACATGAGGAGGTGTACATGGAGCAACCTCCAGGATATGTGACTCAGGGGGAGCTGGTATGTAAGTTAAGAAATGCTATCTATGGATTGAAACAAAGTCCACGTGCTTGGTTTGATAAATTCAGTAAAATTGCATCTGACATTGGGCTGAAGAGAAGTCAGGCTGACCATTCTGTTTTTGTTCGTCATTTACCTGCTGGCATAATTATTTTGATTGTTTATGTAGATGACATGTTGCTTACTGGTAGTGACACAGAAGGTGTTAAAGAGGTTCAAAAGTACTTGGAAAAGCATTTTGTGACCAAGAACTTGGGTAGACCACGTTACTTTCTGGGTATTGAGATAGCTCATGGTCAAGCTGGTGTCTCTCTCTCACAAAGAAAGTATGCTATGGATCTACTTCAAGAGATGGGTTTGCTTGGGTGTAAACCAGTTGACATACCCACCGTTCCACAACAGGATCTTGATAATGAAGACAGCCCCGAGTTTGCAAATGTTGAACGATATAGGAGATTGTGTGGGAAGCTTCTTTACTTGACTGTTACTAGACCTGACATCTCCTTTGCAGTGGGAGTAATTAGTCAGTTTATGCAAAAACCTAAGGTATGTCATTGGGAGGCTGCTTTGAAGATTTTACATTATATTAAGGCCGCTCCAGGAAAAGGTTTGCTTTACAATAAGAATGGTCATGTGAGAATTGAAGCTTTTCTGATGCTGATTATGCAGGATCCACATTCGACAGAAGATCTACTACAGGATTTTGTACCTATGTTGGAGGGAATTTAGTCACTTGGAGAAGCAAGAAACAAAGTGTGGTTGCTCGATCTAGCGCTGAGGTTGAATATAGGGCTATGGCACAAACTGCATGTGAGATGATGTGGTTACGGAGTTTGATGTCTAATTTTGGGGTTACTTATACTGAGCCATTGGAGATACACTGACAATCAAGCCGCTATTCATATTGCTAAAAATCCAGTTTTTCATGAACGTACCAAGCATATTGAGGTTGATTGTCACTTTGTGCGAGATGCGGTTATGTCACAACAGATTTGTACTCCCTTCACTCCTTCAGATGATCAATTAGCAGATCTATTTACAAAGGCACTTGGAATTTCTCGTTTTAAGGCACTCTGTAACAAGCTGGGTATGTTTGATATATATGCTCCAGCTTGAGGGGGAGTGTTAAGATAAATAAGTTTAGGGGCTTATGTGTTATTAGTCAATCTTGTACCCTGGGTATAAATACCCTTCTTTCAATTAATAGAATATAAATCTTTTCTCATTGTCTAACAACTGCAAATGAAGAATGTTCATACATTCTTTTGGGTAGTGAGCCAGTTAGCCTATCATCGGAAATGTAAAATATTTTCCCGGATTTCTGTTGGGAATGTGGAATGTCAGTCAGTGAAATGCTGGGTGCTTGCCGCCCCTACAGCCGCAGAAGCACCAGCCGCTGGTGGTGTGGCAGTGTCTTCTTAAGTCATCGGCAGGCCAATTCAACTGCAAAACAGAAGTTCTTTTATTCACCAGGCATGGGAGGCTTGTTGTATGGCATCATCTGGCGTATGCAATCTCACTTTAGCTGTAAATGATGGTAACCCTTCTGTTGTGATTATGAGTCTGGGACTAGAAAATCTGTTACATTGTGCCTGACTCACCTTTTACAAGGTGAAGTGGGATGCATGGATGCATATATCCAGCATGATGCAAGAAAGCACTGACATAAGCTTCCCAAGTGGAAGGGAAGTCTTACTCTTTTGATGTTTCTAGCTTTCTATTGCCTATAGGAGGTTAAAAAAGAGATACTTTACTGGTCAAAAGGAACACTTCGCTTATCTGACTTTACGTCAATTCAGACATCTAGCATCATATTGACATGATATTAAATGGAAGCTGACCATTTTACCTTTTTGTAAGTCTGAAAGAGTGTTCCAAGAAAACATTTAAAAAGCAGCCATATGCAGAAGAATACAAGACCTTTAGTTTTACTGGTGAAGGTAATGAGCTGGAGGTGTGCATGCATAATGCTCATCAACAAGATCACATAAAACATCTATTTTTTATTCCTTGATTGGATGATGTGCTGGGCTAGGCAGAAGCAAAGGTCTTTTCTAAACTTTACTAGTATACACCTTGTCATCAGACCACCTATCCAGGCCAGTAGATGGCTTGGAAGAAGATGAGCTTATACGAGTGGCAGGTGGTGTCATTGGACTCCAATGCTCTGTGTACACTTATGTAGCTAATAAACCATGCCCTATGACCTTTCATTGACAATTCATAGTGGTTATTCTGATAATGTTCTAATTTATAGCAAAAACCAAGAGCCTTGTGAAGCATATTAGAGCAACACTCATCATCATCCTCAGAGCCGTATTCCAATTATTTGGGGTTGGCTACATGAATATTGTTCCCCCAAAGATTTCTATCAAGTGTTATATTCATATTTAAACCCAAGAAACTAATGTCCTTCCTGATAACATCGCACCATTTCATTTTAAGTCTTCCCCGAGCTTTTTTACTAGCATCCACTAAGATTCGGTCACGTCTTTTAATCGGCGTTGAGTTAGGGCGACGAAGCACATGTCCAGACAACTTGAGTCTATTTTCTCTTATTTTATTATCAATTAGGGTTATTCTCGTGTCCTTACGAATACACTCATTTTTAATCTTGTCTTTTTTAGTCTTGCTATACATCTATCTTAGCATCCTCATCTCTGTTACACACATTTTGTGAATGTGTTCTCTTTGTATTGCCCAACACTCGGTACCATATAACAAAATAAGTCTCAGTCGTTCTATAAAAATTCCCTTTGAGTTTCACGGGCATACGATGATCACAGAGAACTTCTGATGCGCTTCTCCATTTTAATTAGCATGTCTTAATCTTATGTGCAACATCGTCATAAATCTCCCCATTCTCTTGTATAGTAGACCTTAAATAGTGAAAGTTATTACTCTTCGGAGTGTTTTGTTCATCAATTAGAATCATATCTTTCTGGACCACCCTCCCATTATTAAAATTACAATGCATAAACTCTGACTTACTCCTATTAATTTTAAAACCTTTAGACTCCAAGGCAGGCCTCCAACACTCTAATTGGTGCTAAAAAACAAAGTTTGTATGTTACCCTCAAGACAGTTAGATTGCCCTGGCATGGTGAGTGCCTAAGGCATACATGTTGATGAAGCCAAGTTTATGGTCATTAGAGAATGGCCTACTTGAAAAAATAGGCAATGCTGGGGGTTTCCACGGACTGTCAACCTTCAGCTATTAGTTTGAGGAGCTTCTGTGCCATGATGGCAATTGTCACTACTGCAATGGATCAGGGATCTTTCCCATCACTGTTGCATTATGCCTAGGTCAGGACTATTCGGGGGATGTTGGAATATGAAGCCCGGGTTTAACCTGTCTTAAAACTGGTTTGGCCAACAAGTCAGAATCTTAAATGGAGGAAAACACATATAAGCTTTGCCTAATTTTGACAGATTGTTTGTAGTGGGCTGTGGTACTGCTAAAGTAGGCATGGGCATTGTTCTCTCTGGAGTAGTGCGTTTTGTGGCCTTCTATGGCAACAATGTGTGTCCTAAAGGGAAATTACCATATATCTGTAGGAGTTTCATGCTGTGGTCCAGGCACTACAGCAGTGGAGGTGCTACTTGATGCAATACTAGTTCATGTTGTGAGAGGATCACTACAAGTGCAAAGAGGTGGCCCAGTTGGTGTGGGGTTTGAGGGGTTTTGGGTGAAGGTTAGGGAGAGCCCAAGTTCGAAGCTGGGCGGGGATGTTCTTTATGTGTAGAGGATTCGCTTAACTCAATGCCTAAGTTTCAGGTAGGAGTTTGGGCCTTTAACATGTATCAGATTTGGGCTTACCTGTTGGGCTGCACCACCTGTTCAATAGCACCACTTATACCATTATCATTCGGGTTTATATTGTAACCAGTCAGGTTCAGCGCTAGGGGGGTGTTGAGGTTGAGTCCCGCATCAGATAATATGTGGACACCTTCCCTCTTTATCTATGGAGGATTCCCATAACTCAATGCTTAAGTTTTGAGTTAGAGTTTGGGCCTTTAACATATGCGAAATGTGCACTGCCACTGTGGCCTGAACCTCAAAACGGACAAGAGCACAAAGGTGGCCTTTTAGATCTTATGTGGTTTAGGACTGCAGGAAACATGTTGGGATTTTTACGTTTTTTAATTCCGTTCTTGAAATTGTTGCTGCTTTTTAAGGGCTTAATCATTGAGCTCCAGCACCACCATCATAACAATTGACAGCCTAGGGCTCTGGCAGCCAGTGGGAAGGGCGGTGAACAAGATGGAAGCTGTTTGCCACGGGTGGGGATAGGACTGCAGGGGGCAAGGGGAGTTTGCATCGCCCAAGCAGCCATGCCCTGTAAGTTCTTCATGGACTGAGCCTGGCCCAGACTATGGTCTGGTAAATGTACACATACATTTGTCTTTTGTTCACTTGTTTACTTCTGTTGATTTGACATGTCATATTTAAAACCTGAAGGTAGATGGTAACTGATATCTCCATTATTTCTTTATGGTTGATTTTTGTTTCCGATAAATATCTCTTTTGATAACATTACTCGGGCAGCTTTTGGAAGAGCTTAACATGGGAATGAGGCCAGAGTTGGACAATAGCTTGTCGACAGAAGGTACATCTGCCTGAAGCATTACAGATTCAACATAAAAATCTTAGTAACATTAATGTTTCTCAAAATAAATGTGTTGAAGAATATTGAGTAGCCTATTGGTGTTTCCTGTACTTGTTCTAGTAATCATCTTTTGCTTTTTGGATCACTTGATTGTCACAGAATGGGAAAAAACTTCACTTGGCCAATACATCAGGTTTTTCAGATCTTCCTTTTTGCAGCCTCTACTGAAATCTTGCAAGGTCAGCTTCTTCCATTGTTTATGCATTTCTTATTAAATGTATTCCAACTTGCTTGTGTATCTTTCAATTCCTAAAATGCAGATGCCATCCCCTTTGTTTATGGCTCCTTAGAACCAGCATGCCCGAGTTGATTAATTTGTTTCCTTCACCCAATACATCTACTTTGAGAATAATAAGGTTAGATGCCTATACTTTTTGCCTATGGTTGAAGCTAAAAGTGAAGAAGAGATGGCTCGTAATACTTAAAAAGGTCCAGCCTTGGACACCTGGAAATTTCTGATTAAATCAATGAAGATTTATCTAGCTATAACATGTCATACATGTGTGCTTTCCTTTGTTGGTTGATCATTTCTATGCTCTGTTTGTCAGTCAAGTATTCATAGCTGCAGCTTCACCTTTCTGTGCTACAAATGAAACAATTTTGTGTTGGTGTCCTGATTTGAGATCCAGAGTTTTGTTGAAGAAGCTGGTAGAATTATCTTGGTTTATGTTGTGTTGTTTTGAGTGGATTAATTCATTAGCTGAATATGTGGTGATTCTTATGGCATTGTCACACTTGCGCTAGTATGCTTAGGACACCTGTTGCCAACTATCAGGATGTTTCTAATGCATGAAGCTGAGGTAAAAGTGGGTGTTGACCCATATTTTTGTAAGCATGATTTACTCAGTTAATCTGAATGGTATTGGAATGGTGAAGAGGAATATTGGGGTTAGATATGATACCATGTAGAGAATCCAACAGGGCCAGAGGTAGAAGAAAAAAGGAGAGAGGAGATCGAACTGGAAAGGAGGCTGGCGGCCAAAAGACTCACTCAGGCTGGCAGCTGCCCTAGTCCCCTTAAAAGATGTTAGGTTAGGTTAAACCAGGGTTAACATGACTAAAATACCCTTGACTTAACCAGACCCAATACTGATACAACAATATAAAAACATAAGACCCAGACCCAATAAACAACCCGCAGCCCAACAAGGAAGAAAAGAAATAAATCAGATCCAAAATTACCCCTACAACTCTATTTTTCACTAGAAGATATATTTGAGACAACTGAAGGAGAGGGAAAAAGTGATTGGAGGGATGTCTCTATTGCATTGCTCTCGAAAAAGTAACTGGTCAAATGTGAGTTATGACAAGCAAAATGTGAGCAACTGGTCTATAGTTATATCCAGATAAACATGTTTATTCACTGTTAAATGTCCTGTAATATTGGTCAAATTTCTTGACCCTTGCCATGCTTTAGCTTTAGTTAGACTGCCTGGGAAATTGGGAATGGTTGATTGTGTATCCATGTTGACATGCAGATGCACGTCATACACCCATTTAGAACATAGACAGTAGATACAGATAAATGCCATGTTTCAATGGCTACATGAGTAACATTTCTTAGCATACCGGATAATAATGTACCCTGCCATGTAGACAAAAACCAAAAGAGACTATCATGCAAATATGGAAGTTATCATCTCTGAATCTCTTTATCTTATTTATATGAAAGCAATCCACATTGTTGAACTGTTCATTGCAAAAATGTTGTTGGTTCTAATATCTATATTCTATGGATATGTCAATGGTGAAAAATGATGCTTCTAGACGTGTGATTTTCCAGTGCAGTAAAAAAAAGGTTCACATAGTTTTATGTCCATATATCATCCTCTGTATTTTATTTTCTTGTTTGACTGAACTGAAATGGTGCCTCTAGGATAAGGCCATGAATTTGCTTTACAAACTAAATCTTCAATGGTTCTTCTAAGATGAGAACATAGACTTCTTTTGCAAGCTATATTTTTCTTTTGGTATGTATTCAGCTGCCAGAGCTTATCATATAAAATGAAGCTTCCTGTCACTGAGAGAATGCCTATTATATCGATGGAGTACCTTAGCCTCTAGTAAATGCTGTTGTTACAATTTGCATCCTGCAGGAAGAGTTGGAAAGTTCATACAATGCAAAGCTCCAGCAGTCAAAGAATTCCTTGAGCTGGTAAAGGTTCAAGATGATGGGCGTTGTAGATCAAGATAGCTTCTAACCAGTGAGGAGCTGTGCTACATGCATATTCCAGGGCAACCTAATACTCATGAAATTTGATATGTCACTATACTATCTTCCATATTGTGTTACCTTCCCCAAAACTGTTAAATAGTACAAGAGTGTCATCCAACATGCAACATAATAATCTATTTCTACAGTTGATTAGGGCATCGAGTACTTTATAAATTTGCAGATGATTTAGATATTGTGCCTACATAATTATAGACTTTGACAGAGGAGAAGAGGCTACGATTTGTCTCATCCTGCACCACCATGGACCATGTGTATTTATGTAGACAATGCAGCTTCGATGGGGGGTGTATTTGTGGAGTCAATGCAGCTTCGATGGGGGCTGAAATCAAAGGCCATGCGACAACCCAGAATCTTCAGCTCGTCGGCTCTTTCTCTTGCGTGGTGTTTCAGAACCAGAATTGGCAAGAATTGGTTTGGTTCCCGTTTTCAACCCTTCTATTGGCCCGGTTTAAGCCGGTTTTGCCATTTTTTAGTAAATGAAAATCCCAATATTTTAAGATTTTAAAATAAGAGTAAAATTTAGAATTTTCAATTATGGGCCAATTTCAAGCTAGGTAATCGTTGTCAAATTTTTTCAAGCTTAGTTTATGCAGGTTCAGGTCCAATTCGGATTGGGCCTATGTTATTTTAATATGGAACTAACTGGTTCAAACTCTAAAACCGATCGAGCAACTCTGGCCATATCCGTCCCCTTGTAGGTCGGAGAGTTGTTTGAGCTTCATGGCTGTCTTCAAGGCAAACCGTGAGATCGATGTCCACTTGTGGACACTTGGCATCGTAATTGGTGATCCGGGTTGGACAGTATTCCTTGTTCAAGAGACATTTGACTTGTCGTAGATCAGACTTGGGATGATTTGGACTGGATCTTGTGTGGGTAGGGTTTATTCTGGGATTTCTTAAACAAGAAAAATCTTTCCTGATCCTATTCCAATTTGATCAGGCGGATTCAGTGTGAATTCGCTGGCCTTTAACAAGCTTTCTCTTACCCTCTTCAAAATCTAATGTGAGGTTGTACCACCTAGCTCTCTTCTGGGTTGCGCTACTTGTCTAAGACTTGAACAATCTAGTAGGTAGCATATTATTGATGGGTGGTGGACGTAGGAAGCATGTGCAGTGACGAGGTGGGCTTAAGAGAGTTGCACAAATTGTGAAAGGCACTCTGCTTATTTTTCCCACAAGCAGATTATGTTAGTAGTTTTACACTACTTGCATGTCTTGAGGCATTCACGACATCAAGCGATTATGTCAAAAGTCTTTTTTATTTTGACATTTTACGGGATGGATCGAGACGAAGTGAGATGGTACCGTCTCATCTTGGGCTATGATCGGGGTGGCCGAGACGCTTGAGACGGCAAACTCTATTCACGACATCAAGCGATTAATATTGGACAGTGACGTATATGTTAGGTTAGAAAGAAAATTGGATCGGTGTTTATTTTGTAATGCGTTAACAATAGGTGCATGTAGAACTTGAATTGTTAGTCTTATCTCATCAAATCTGAAATACGCTTGCTACAACGCTCGGTGGTGTATCTGTTTTTTTTTTTAATTTTTTTATCATTCAAGTCTCATCTGAGCGTGTCTATATCAAGGTATGTTCGTATCACTTAGACTAACAAACTCAGATCCATCATGATATAGTATGGGTCGACTTGAGTTGAATTGACATGGATTAATTCAGTGAGTTGGGTCAAGTCGCCCAATTGAGATCTTTTTTTATATTAAAAGTTTGAAATGATTCGGACAAATTCGATACCATAACGCAGATCAGATCCATTCCGGTAAGATATCAGTCACCTGGCTCACATTGATCCAGTTTGGGTCATCAAACCCTAGTCCACATAGTTTGGTCATCGACCAAATGGTAAACAAATCAAAAAAAAAATAAACACCATACATCATAGTACACTCTAAAAAATGGGCTTGCCACTGTCGGCCCATTAAAGGTCTATGATCTTTTTTTGTTTTTTTTAACAATCTGACCAATGGTTGGACTTTATAGACAAGTATGTCTTGTAAAGACTGATGTGATATATTTTTTGAATTTTTTTAAGTATACTGTTGTGAGGCAGTGTAATAAGGTCTTGTTTGGTGGACACTATCTGAAGAATTTTAGAGATTTCAATGATTAAAATCTCTGACATCTCTGTAACTCAAATCAAATGGAGCAAACGTGTCTCGTCTCTTTAGCAAGGAGTGAGATTTCGGGAGAGAGAATATCTCCAAAATCTATAAAAGCTCGCTAGGAGGAGCTTTTGAAATGGCCGGCGGGGATTACGTGGGTTAAATTATCTGAATACGGAATACTCAACCTTTTCATCGTCATGTTGGGGCTATGAGAGAGAGAGAGATTTAAATATATTTTTAATAAAATTCATAAATTTAATAATAGTAATTAGAACAAAAATATTTTTAAAAAAATATTTAAGTTTTTTTTTCAAAATCTCATACAGTCCAAGAGACCCGACCAACCATCAGTGAACACATGTCCCATACACTATTCATAATTTAACAAGTTGATTTTTTTTATTTTTAAATTCTTTTTACTGGGTTCTAATACTTGATTATATCATAGTTATCTTAAAATTATTTTCAAAAAAATCAATAAGTTAGGTAAATTCTTAAGTTACCTGAAGTTTTTGGAATTAAATTTTTTTTCCTTAAAAAAATAGGAATGCACCCAAATGAGATTATGAGATTCAAATATTTTAAAAAAAATCTATTGGCACGATGGTAAATGCACAATCTCACCAAATGCGATTGTAAATTGTAAAAAAAAATTCCATCCGTATGATACATGGTATGCGCAATCTCACCCAATTTGTGTCTAGAAGTTTGATGTACCGTGTCTTATTAGTTGTTAATTTCTCAATAAGTACATGTATAACTCCCTGGTTGTCTTGAGATGCTGGGTCCATCGTTTCCCGGATGCCATGCTAATCACTACTTTTTGCTGATTGCTTGACAATGCCGCAGTGAGTGATCAAAAGAATAAGCACCATTGCCATAGGAAGTGCTTAATTAATATATTAAATAATAAAATCAATAATAATTTTTAAAATTGTTAATTGCAAAACATCTCCCGAGAGAGTGGGGCGAATGACAGTGCCAATTAAAATGATGAGTTAAAAATAAATTTGTGTCTAATTTAAATTACGTGAAATAAATTAAAGTCAGACCAAATCACGTAGACATATGGGGGTCACTTTAGTAACAGGTTAAGGTGGGTTAGGGTGAGTTAACTGGGGTCGAGTGATTTATTATATGTTTGATACGTTTTTCCTTAACCCGGGCCGGATAGGATTAAAGTAGATTAACTCATTCCACTTAAATAGGTGGAATGAGTTATTTCACCCGAGTTAGGGTCACTTTGATAATGGATTAGGTTAAGAGTGGGTGAGTCACCCCGGATAGATCACCTGCCCTTAACTCAACTCGTTATCAAAGTGACCAAAATTCCGCACTAGTTCACACACCCTCTTAGTGCAGCAGCATGCCCGGTACACTGACCTCAATCCAAGATTTCACGACTTCACTGAATTAAATACACATACCGAGTTATATTCAGGTGCACCAACTCACCAAACACTTAACCGCAGGCACGCATGCACTAAATTTTGATCAGACACCAACAAATATGTCATCAGACGACCACATGCAGCATTTGAATGTGATTGTTTGCTCAAAGTTCCAAAAGTTGTCAAGGTTCTCAGAAAAAGGGAACGAGTCTTGTATTTAATGCACGTTTGCTGACTATTTATTAGAATATGTTCCCTTATGTCTGACTTATCTATGTTTGAGAGAGCAAATTAACCGTTGTCTCTGTAACTATCTTTATTACTTCTTTTTAAGTCAAACTTGTTCTTCTGATTTACTGTTCTTTTAGGACAACTCTATATCTGAAACATATGTACAGTAATACAAGGTGAAATATGTTACCCTTTATACCCCTATTAGAGTTTGTCATATGCATGCAATTTATGCTACAAGATTAAAAACATGAACTAATTTTTAAATAGTGTTAGATGTAATCTATGATACATAAAAATTGAGATATTTTGGGGATATGTCTAAGGAATATGCTGATCATTAAATACATTTGAATATCAAAATATACTAAAGTAATATATTATATTAGACACAAATTTTTTTACAGTTAATATAAATATTGTCTTAATTTCTCAGTTGAAGGGTACAAGCTAAAAATATATCGATTAACAATCAAATGAGGTTTCAATTGAGAGTGCTAATGAATGATGGATGAGGGCAAAGATATGTTAACCGGAAAGATTAGTCTAAGGATTGAAGGACGTGGGCTGGAAGATTCAACTAAGTTTCTACTGAATATTATGCCTACAGTGATTCAACAAAGTGATTTTAGCTAAGTGTATGACTTGAAAGATATTCAACTAATTATTTTTTTTGAGAAAATTATTAGACGTATTTCTTAACTATATTATATTGTAACTATATTTAAATGTTATTATTTTTACCTAAGTTATGTCATCACGTAAAATATGAATTTTATTAATAAAATTAATAAAAATTAACTGTATATCCCTATTTTTTTCTCGAATTACTTATATGCCCTTAATCTTAAACCCATGAAATCTCTTAACCAGTGTTACCATGCCCATGAGACTGCGTCCCATGTTAACATTGGTAACTCACTCACGTGATATTATCATTTTGCCCCCATTAGGAGAGAGAGAGAGAGAGAGAAAATCCAGAGAGAGAGAGAGAATGGTCGGAACCAATAGGGGGGACCTCGCACTACATCTCCACTAGCAGCCTTTGGACGCCGTCGAACCTCCTGACGTTGGACATGGCCTCGGCCAACATATTGTACTACTTTGACATGCCCCTAATCCGCATGATTCCAAACGGTCGAACACCTTCATGGTGTTCTACAACCTCCCTTCTCTCACCATGTGCTCCGTGATCATGGTGTAGGTCCTAGAATTTGGGTTCGCTCCCTCCTCCACCATCGTCTGGGAGGCATCCACGGCCTCAGCATCCATCCCGATGGCAACATAGAGGCCCATGACCAGGTTATAAGATTCGGTGCATGCTAGTTGTCACCGGCATTGGCAGTGGTACATGGGCGATGGAGGGAGGGCGTGGGGGGGGGGGGGAGGTGCTGGCATTGACAATGTCCATGAGAGACTGCAGGGTGCCAACGTGTCAGGAGAGTGAGAGGGACTTGGCGAGGGCGTGGAGGGTGTGGGCGAGGGAGGGATTGACTTGGAGGGAGCGGAAGAAGTAGAGGGCGGCATCCGGGGAGGACGTAGAGTAGAGGACATGGATGGTGATGAAGGGTTGACCGGCGAGAAGGCCGAGATGGGGAACGGGGTGGAGGGGTTGTGGGAGTGAAGGCGAAGGTAGAGGGGGTCAATGAGGTGGTCGGGTCAAAGGTAGAGGGAAACCTGGGTGGGGATGTTGGGTGGTCCTCTGGCGGCGGTGGATGGATCCTCCGATAGAGGTAGATAGAGACCTGGGTGGGGGCATCAGGTGGCCCTCTGGTGGCAGTGGAGCAAAGGAGGGAGGCGGGAGCGACAACAGTAATGAAGGTGAAGGGGAGGGTTTGGGGGATGGGGAGGGGTTTGGGTTGAGGAAGGGGGTGGGGGGGAGAGAAAGAGTGTGTGTGTGTTGGAATGGCATTGGGGAACCATAGAGAGAGAGAGAGAGAGTTTTAAGAGGGATAGGGGGACAAAGAGACTTAACTAGGGATAGATTAGTTATTTGACTAACTCACATGGGATTAAGCAACGTTAGAGATCGGTGACAATAGGGGTATGGTAGGCTCATCTTGAAGAGTTTAAGGGTTTAAGAGTAAATACTAAAAATGTAAGGATGTAAGAATAATTTTAAAAGATTTCAGAGATATACAAATAACTTTCTCATAAAATTAAGGACCCAAATATAACTAATATTTATGCCCATCTAAAGAATTATAACTCGGAGCTTTTGATTGAAACCAAAAATGGTGTCAAAATTTAATAATTATCTTGCCAAAGCCCACCATCCTGTCTTTAAAAATAAATAAAGCCAAAACATTTTAAAATCCAAAAATACCTCAAATTGAACACTATGCAAACATGACCTCATTGATTGTTACTTTGCTCTCTCCCTAAAAAAGATATTTTTAGGTATGTATACTTTCATAAAGTTTAGTTAGGTCGAATAGACCCTTTATATGAACATATTATCACGAATATCTTCGAAATATGAGTAATATTACGATTATGTCTTTACCGTAATTCCTGTGTGTTTAACCCGTTTGAGTTAATGAGTAATATATATATATATATATATATATATATATATATATCTTTGTAAAATTTGATTTTATCAAATATACTTTACATCTGACGATTGTATATGGTATATTTTACGAAATATTCTCCTCACGTCGACGACAGTAAATTAAAAGGTATAATCATAATATTTCTGTCTAAATAAAAGATATTACGATAATATGTTCAGATAAGGAATATATTTGACAAAATCAAATTTTATGAAAGTATATATGTAAAAATCCAAAAAAAAAAGGTGAAATGAAACCCGAATCTCTTGATAAAAAAATGTAGCCTTATGACACTTTGGAAATGATTTTCCCCGTGAACCAAAGTCATGCCAACCAAAATATTTAAAGCAATCAATCAAGTGTGATTTGTTCCAAGAACATTATCAGTTTTAAGACTAACCATATCAACCAATGCTTCCCATATATATCACTCAATACTCAAAGTCTCTGAGTGATTTTTTTTGATAATTCAGAATCTAACATAATTAGTTTAAAATTTAGTCTAGACATTTGATATTTCAATTTTAATATTTAATATTATCATCAATTAATATATTATTTTTTTACAATCAACAACTCAACAAATCGAAGATGAATAGTCAAAAACCGAGATCGACATGTGAGAGAGAAATCTGATCATCATCAACAACAACATAGGCATTATAACAACATGACCACCACGGTAGGGCTTGTACGTACTTGGGGAAATGCCAAGCATGATTAGAGCAAAATGTGTCATCAGGGCCAGTTTTGGCTCTTGGGACGGTCGGTTGGATGATCTCGTGTGGAGCCCGGATCCCCTTGAGGCTGACATATTTATCCTTATGTTACTGATCATAATGATGTGCCCTTATGGTTTACAGGTGGGTCTGACGAAGCATGGAAGATTTTAGCGGTTTTTTAAATATAAATTATTGTTAAAATAAAAATTATAAATATATTATTCTTATATTTATATTTGCATATGTATCATTAACTAATATTGTATTAAAATGGTCTTTGTGAGCTATTTTGAGTGGTCCTTTTGCACGAAGGAAAAGTATCCGCATGGTATCTATATTTTTAATGATACGTGTGAGTATAAATGTAAGAAAGATAAATTTAAAATCTTATTTTAAGGATAATTTATATTCAAAAAATCTCAAGATTCTACCATCTCCAGATTGGGTAACAAAAGATTTTAACCATCTGCGAATCGTTAAATTGCTAATTAATATTTTTTTACAAAAAATTTCCTCCGGACGTAAGTGATCGTGTGAGTGAGAGAGAGAGAGAGAGAGGAGGAGGAGGAGGAGGAGGAAGCTGACGGGCGACCGTTACATCGGACGGCACGCCGTTGCACATAAACGGCGTCGGCGTCCTACAACAGCTAGCTCTCGTGAGCCGTGACCCGTGACATGTCTCCGCACGTGTCGGCTGCGCCCCCAAGCGCGGACCCCGCACGTGTCTGGCCTCTACCCCCAGCGGCAGTACGACCGGGAAAGGTCTCCCCGTCTTCTCCCCACTTCATTCTCTTTACTATTTCTCTTTGCCCTCTACCATCTTCTCATTCACGGAATTGCCACTCAAGTGGGCCCCGCCGGCCTCTTTCACATACCTGGACATCTGTTAAGGCGAATTTACGAGCGATGCCACTCGGTTAGGTTGCGTGCTGGCGCAGGTCCACGGGTCCCCTCTCAGTGGGCCACCGTGTGATGGGCCGCCCGCTCGCTTTTGCTACAGAACGTGTGCCGGTGTGCGTGTGGGCGGGAAGTCTCAGGATCACATTCCGTGGGGCCAACGGTATCACATCAGGTGGGTCCATCTGATGGACAGCTGATGGGAGTGTCACATGGGCTTCGTGTGGAAAGGTAGGGAGAGCCCACGGCCCACTTGCGAGGGGAGGGCAACACACATGGTCCTCCACCTACATGAGCGGATGCACCAAGCGATCGTGTGTGTGTGTTGGCCCCTGGGGGGGCATTATATTGGATTGTTTATGCGTGTGTTCTTGTTAAAGTAAATTTGTGTGAAAAATCTATCTTACGTCTGTATTTGTATGTACACCTTTTTTATGTGAAGTCAATTATATATATATATATTCCTTTGGTAATCATTTCTAAGAACATCTATAAAATATTCGGTCACGTTCTTCGCCGTCCATTAAACTCCTCTTTGATAGAAGGATAGATAAAATAAAAGTTATCTCTCCTATATTAATTTATCCTCAAATTTAATCCCATTTGATTTGATATATAATAAATTATATTTTTGAAATAAATGAGAGTTAACTATATTCCACCTCATGAGATGAAATAATCTGTCCGAATTAAATGAGAGTTATCCCTCGATCTAATTAAGTTAATATTTTTAACTTATCAAATTAAAAAAAGGATAAATTGAGAGTTATCCCCGAGATAAATGGGGGATAACCCCAAGTCAAAGTGGGGCAATAGATTTTAACAATTCTTTAACATAAAAGTGACAATGAGAGTACACATACATGATATTTAATTCACGTGACGAGAGTATGCATATAAATATACTTATAGGATAAATATTCACATAAATTCACTTTTTATAAAAGGGTGTATGTAAAAAAAACCTATTATATTTATGGTCAAGAGTCTTAAGACTTAAGAATGGGGGGTGTGGGGTTGGTGCGCATGCTCCTCCACGTTAAGGTGTCAATCTTCATGCGTGGTGCCTTTTCTCTATTCTTATCTTTTAAATAATATAATAGATTTTATTTTTGTCTAACTTTCGTTCTTATTGTTGTGTTTGAGCTTCTTTAGATATTACTGTAATTTTCAAAACAAATGTATAAATATGAATGTAAACATCTGACATGCTGACGTGGCCGGTTAGTAGTGATCAAGAGACTTTGTTTCATTTATTTCTTTGACGTCAAAGTGAAATATTAATTTTAAGTGACAGCTTTCTTTCGAAAGAAGAAAACATAAATCAAAAAACCGAAAATGTTGATGCCATTCAAATGACAAAGGTAACTAGAATTGCAATTTCTTTGACACATGTGAAACATAAACTAGCAATGTGACTGCCAATTTTGAAATAGACGATTTTTGTTATGTATCTCATTGTAAATGTCAGGTTATCGATTTTATCTTTTTGTTAAATATAAAGAATGCACTTTGAGTCAGAGTTTGTCATGTTGCATTGAATCGGTGCACATCGGTTGGGCTTAATCGTGCTAGTGAAAAATCGGAATGCCTATACGTCGATTCGATCTGAGGTTGCCATTGACTTGGTGGAGGTGGTAGTGACAGCCGAAGGGAGGCCTACCTAAGAGAGAGGTGTGGGCAGGGCAGAGGAGAGGTTATAATACAGGGGTTTGCGAGCAAATTAAGGAGGCTCGTAGTAGAGGGGGAGCCTATGGAGGGGGGTCCATGCAGAGGGAGGTTGTTGGCGGAGGGGGCTTATGGCAGACGAAGGCTTGTAGTAAAGGGGGTTGTGGGCAAAGAGGGATCGCGGTGGAGGGGCTGCGAGTGGAATGTGGTATTGATAGAGGGGGGTTGCGAGAGAGGTGGGTTTGCAACGGAGAGGGTTGTGGGCAAAGGGGACTCAAGGTGGAGGGGGTATCGGTGGAAGAGGGTTGGGAGTAGGGATGTCAAAAATATCGATAAATTTGATTATCTGTATCATCCGACCCGTGATGGGTCGGGTAATATCCGAATAAATGGATATGGATTCGAATTTGGATATGTTTAAAATATATGTTTCATATTCGTATAGGGTATATATGTAGTGCACCCGAACTCATACCCGATTCGAACTTGTTCTTAATAACTCATAGTGCATATTAGGCTTATGATTTTGACATGAACTCAACCCGTTGTCCGTCTTATTGGATTTGTGAGTTTGGACTTCTTGCTAAAATTATAAAGATATTTTTATAAAACATAAAAATTACTTTGAAAAGGAAAGAATTGACTGAATTTCTATTTTCTTAATTCTTATAAATCTCATATTTTCTTAAATGTGGACATGGACTCATGCTTTATGGACGAATACAGATATCCGCGGATATATCCATACCCGCGATAGATATATCCGTATCCATATCCGTGAAAATAATAAGGTATTATTCGAGTATGATATTTGTAAAATTTTCACGGATAGAATATGATATTACTCTACCTGAGTTGAACTCGATCTATTTACATCCTTAATTATGATAGAGGGAGGTTGCCATCAAATGAGGCTTGCGGCAGTGGAGGGGAGTCATGGGTGAAAGGGGCTTGTGATGGAGGAGGGGGGCTCAATGGAGAGAGAGGTTGTCAAGAGGGGGTGCAATCGTGGCATATACAATTCACAAGGGTGAGGGAGGTTGGATGGAGAGGAGGATCATGGAGGCAAAAAAAAAAAAAGAAGTCCGCACATTA
Source organism: Amorphophallus konjac (assembly GCA_022559845.1). Lineage (NCBI taxonomy): Eukaryota > Viridiplantae > Streptophyta > Magnoliopsida > Alismatales > Araceae > Amorphophallus > Amorphophallus konjac. The sequence continues at coordinate 341,402,493 of CM040119.1, forward strand.
TCGTATTGTTAGAGCACCGACATAATGCATAATGACGGTACAACGAACCTTGCTCGGAGTGATATATTAGTGTTGAAATACTTACATTTATAGTTATTTTAATATACTTATCTTTTATAACTATTATGTAATATATAATAATTAATATCATTGTGCATAGTTCATCTTGGCCATGATATCAAATTTCCCTTGTCAAGGTTATAATCTTATTCATGAGGCAATTTCTCTCTCCTGAATAGACAATGTGCATAATTTTTAACAAGGATAAACTTCTCATTAAACTAATGTGCATACTTTTCCACTCTTGTCAACGTACAGCGCCCAGAAGGGCCAGAATAATCAATTCTTTTATCACACCAGTGGGCGCAAAAATGGCCAATCTACCATTTAAGAAAATCTTGGATAAATATGCGAGAGCCATTATTGAACGAAGAGTTATAAACTCATGATTGCCTGCATCAAACTTTGCGTTTCATCCTTTCCATGGGTCCCATCGGTCCAATTGGACCAATGGGGGTGAGAAAAAAAGGGATTTTTTAGAGTACATTTCATTTTTTCCCCTTAGAAGAAATTGTCTAGTAGATATAGTTAGACCAATAAGGAAGATGAGGTGGATGTTTATTGCCCACCTTGCAGCAAGTATTATATATATATATATATATAGCATTTGTGAATATTAAGGGGTGATCGGATAATTGCGTTTGGATATATCTGTGAGCGAAAAGTACATGTCATTCGTATAAACTAAAAAAGAAAAATCAAGAAACTTGCACACTAATGTTTTCGAGAACTTTTGGAAAAAAGAATTATCAATTTTTGGTTGTGATTGATGAAGAGATGAGATATCGTGTCAAATCTTATACCGTCGGATCATAGATGATCGCGGGAGGCAGTCATCTCAAGAGAGAATTCTACAAATAACGGGGAAAAAGCGATCAAGGAATATATCCGGAGTTGAGATCTCTGAGATAATCTTTCGATACTTAAGTCATCAAAGTAAGAGTCAAGAGTGAGAAAGAGGTAAAGGGGTGATGGGCACGAGATTGTTCCTCACAAGTGAAGTGACTAGAGTTATCTTTTCGGAGAGCTTTTCCTGGATTTATGTAGCGGCTAGTTCTCTTTCTGAGATAGGGTAAGCGGGAGAGCCTAGGGGGCGTTACCTCCTGGGTGAGGGCTCTTCACCGTTCGAGGACTTTTATCCTTCTCCTATCTCATGAACTTCCTGTGGCCGGTTACACTAGGTTATCTTTTGGGCTTTCCCCTCGCATAGGAGGTACCGTTTTTCATACTCTCGAGTTAGAAAATCAAATGAGCTGTGTTGGTCCGAATGAGTTGAGCCTCCATATTAGTGGACCCAATAGATGGGTTGTCACTCGTTGAGCTATGCAGGTCTTGTCGGGCCGTATTGGATCGCATATTTTTTTGGACCGAGAATCTACCCCTCTCCGACTGATGTTTTCAAAGCCTAGGAACATAAAAATGGTCCACAAGTGAGCATGTTAATAAATTACTATAATTAGATTTTATTCAGTTCTAATGCCATATTATGGTCAACACCCGAGTAAATTTTGTAGCAAATACAGGCATCAAAAAAAGATGTCCACTTTGTGGTACATAAATCACGTATATATGTATACATGAAAATTATTATATTTCAAAAATATTTATTGTACTTAAGCTATTACTATTTGTATCTTCTTCCTTTCCCACTACAATACATATTTTCGTCGTTCTTCTACGGAGAATCTAACACAGCGGTGTCACGAGAGCACGAGACGAGATCTTTATTAGTCGGCCCACTTTGGATCCTCTGCTATAAGGGTTAACATAGATCACACCATAATCTTGGGTTGTACAGGTAATTAATTAAACATAAAATGTAAGTAAAGATTACAATTAATTATTAAAAAAGAAATTAAATAATGTCCACTTGTCAACTGAAATGCATATGATATCGGCTTATTAGTGTACCTAATAATCCTCGGCTGCTTTCCTAGTGGCAAAGGTTGCTGTCTGCGGATATGATATGGCCATCCACCATGCTAGTTTCACGTGACGTGATGACTCTTTCTCTTTCTATCTCTCTATCCCCCTCTCTCTCCAAACACCGTACATGGAAATATGTTATTTATGAAAGGGAAATTTATATGTATATCTTCAAAACTTTTTAATCTTATCTTTATACCCTCATCCTTATGATATTTATCCCAACACCTTCCAAATCCGATAACTCTACTTGGCGCGTCTCTTGAGCTAAATTCCGCGAAAAATATGTCTCACTATGATGATAACGGTTAGTGTGAAAGGATTATTTTATCTTCTCTCTCCTTCTAACTTACGTAAGAGAGCTCTCCACTCTCACGTAACTGTCATACCTTCTTTGCCCCCCTCCCACTCGTCGGAGAGCATCCCTTCCCCTTGCTATCGAGGCTAACCTACCCTTCTCTTCTCCTCGCTCTCCTCCCTTCTCCATCCCTTTGATAGCGGATCTCCATTTTCGATGTCAAAAGAGGAGGCAGAGAGGGAGGCCCGAAGGGGTTGGACTCAACTCTCCCCCTCCCCCTCCTCTTCCTGTGGTGCCATCGTCGCCACCACCTCCAGTCGAGACAAGTATGTGCTCCTCTTCTCCCTCTTTCGAGCTCCTCCTCCCTTCTCCATCCCCTAGCACCCGTCAATCTGCCCTCCACCTCTCTTTCACTTTCACTGTCACTCATCTCTCTCTCTCCTCTGTTATCGACGTTAGAGGAGATAGAGAGGGATGTCCAGTCGATACGAGCCTGCCCTCCTCATCTCTCTCTTCCTTCTCACTCTCCTCTCTTACCCAATGTCTAGCATATCCGCAATCTCATAGCAGAGAGAATGTGCACACGCTAATTAAGGGCAAAGAGTGGGTTATTCATTTGTTTATGTTAACTCACTTAGGGTTAACAATCGTGAGAATTTGTCGACGGCAGGGGCACTAGACAAATCTCATAAAAATTTCGAGAGTATTGAGATAAACATCGTAATGATAAAGATATAAAAATAATATTAAAATATTTTAAAGATACACACATATTTTTTCCTGTATGAAAAATAATGTTGTTAGCATCCTAGCCAGGAATGGTCTGCCTCCCAACTTGGGTTGGGGACCATCGAGAACCTCATTTCTTCCCGGTCGCTTTCTCTACATTTGAATGATGGCCCATCTCTCGTACCGTATCGAGAGGCCTCCCTAGGACAGAGTGAAGGCTTCGTGGCTTCGTCAGGTCCTCTGGTCCAAGTTCATCGGCCGAGCCGAACTATCAGTCTCACTGTCTCTCGCCAAAGGGCGGGCCACTGCCGCACCTGTGCGGTGTGGAGTGTGGACTACCCTGGTCAGTCTTTTCTCTCCCCCCCCGCCCCTCCGGGTAAGAAGGAGACACCAAGCTACCTCGTTGCCCCACTTCGCTTGGCTTCGACATCAACACAAACGATGGGCAGCAGTAACTGGTGGTCAAATGACCACTCTAGCCAGAAGAATCAAGGATTATTTCAATGTTCTTTTCCTTGGTTTAGTTTTTAGACCCTACATCTTTCATAATTGTGAATTAACCCTTCCAATCTAGATATTTACTTATACCCCTTCAAATCTAAAATTATCCTCGTCATATTAAAAAAAATCTTCGTATATGTACGGAGAAACCTCTGAGAAGGGTGTTTAAGAAATAAGTATATAATTGTGATGATTTATAAATAAATATCTAGATTGGAGAGACTAAATCATAAATATGAAAGTTTATAAAGTTAAAAATAAAAATCTCTTCTTTCTTTTAGAGCTTGTTTGCTTCCTAGTACCATAAGATTCCCAAGTTATTTTATTTTATAATAAATTTTTGATTATTTGTTTGATTGTAAAATAATTTAAATAATATAATGTGGGTCCACGTGGCACTTAGATTCTATTGTTTTGATTTATAGTCTATATCCGTTGGAAAACCAAAATCGGAGGAAAATGAGTTAAAATAAGGAACTAACAAAATATCTTGTTTTATTTTATGATTATTTAAATAATACATTTCTTATTTTTAAAATTAATTAGAAAAATACATGGTTTTGAAATGGGTGATTCTGAAACTAAGGAATTACATGGAACAAACAACGCCTTAATGAAAAAATTATTTGAATAAATCACTACTCTTTAGCACCTATACCCAAGTGGTGATTTGGTATTTGGAATATTCACCAAAGAAATAATTCTACGGACTGCACGAGTGTGTGTGTTATAAAGAGACATTTTTGAGCGCAAAGATGCATGAATATTTTTTCTTAGATTAATCTTTTGACTTTCACCTTTGATTAGGACGTTAAGTCGATGAATGTTACTGTGTTATGTTTTTTACCATTTATTTTATACCTATTTTCACCCTCCGATTTGAAAGTTAGACGGCGAAAAAAGTAAATTTAAATCCGCCGAACTTAAATTATTTAATCTAATTATAACATCAACATAGATTACCTCTGACGTGCATGTGTTAAGCATGTCATCAACGTTCATCTGATCACGAGTTAAGAGCGACAAAAATAATCATAAAAAATATAACACGATATTATTTCTCTATTAAATTTGATTTAGTATAAGTTTTGTTATCATTATTCTTGATGCCTCTACTATTAATGTTGAAATGTTAAGTTAGAAGAATGTGAAAGAAAATGATCCAAGAGCAGAAAAAGAGAATTAGGTGAGAAAGAGAAAGAAAAGAGTATTTAAACTCTTGGGTCTATTTTGTTAACCGAATATGATAAATTACCTCGTCTATCCGATTAAAGAGAATATATGGATTTCACTTTCATTTTTCTCGCGCACAAATCTCTTAATTGAAGTCGGATAACTTATTCAAGTCATAGGATTGAATAAGTTACCCTACCCCGTATCAAAGAGGGCTTCGAATAATGAATGCTAATATTTTTAGCATAACTTCGTATGTGTATGAAACTTGTTATTTAAACAAAACATCCATTATATCAGGATCACACCATCTAAAGCTCCAATCAAACAACCCCTAGGATAGATCTTCAAAAAAGAACATCAAAAACGGGATTTGAAAAGGAGGACGAAAGGTGTTGGGATATCCAAAACTTTTTCGCAGACCAAAGCGGAAGTCAAAAGTAGCTTTTTAAGTTGAAGGCCCTATCAGAGACCAGAAACTCACGGCACGGGTTGTCATATTTCAATAGGATAAATGTATCTATCATGTAAATTAAATCATTGGTATATTTCTGCAAACCATAGTGTATATTACTTATGACAACTATGATTTGGTTATGCTAATCACAACCATGGTTATGAGAGGTCTAATTCCAAGTTAGTGCTACTTGGATTAGTACTTGAAAGGGGACTTCCCAGCTTATCTTCGGATGAGTACAAAAACGGATCATCTCCCTGAAAATTAAAAAATATAATTAAATGGTAGATTGCAATTTCGGGTAATCATACACCATATTTGTGATGTTTTCGGATTCGAAAACTCCCAGTATATCCGCACAAGAAACCGGTCCAGTTACGTTCTATCGGGCACACCGCTCTCGGGCTCCCCACTCCGGCAGCCGCGCCCAATCCATGACGTGGTCCCCCCCCGGACACCCCCAGGCCAACGTGGCGTTCTCGTAATTTGCGCCCGGAAGCGTGCCCTGTTTCCGCGGTCGCCATCGCTGTCGCGGCGGGGTTCAAAACAACACATGCCGGTGTTTCTATCTCTTGTTTTTTTCCTTTTATTTTTTATTCCCCTCCCTATTTTTTTTCACCTCACCCCAAGTCCACCACTGGTCTTTATACTTAATAATCTCGTCCCAGAAAGCACAGCATCTCTCTCTCTCTCTCTAGCTTTCTCTCTCTACAGCTTCGATTTCCCCTTCCACCTTTTCGCCGTCGTCTTTCCTCGCTCGCCTCACCTTTTTCCTCCAGCATTTGCGCCCAAGCTCCTCGTCGTCATTGTGCTCCGAGCTCGTAGAGAAAGGCGGCAGGCGTCTCCTCCCGGTAGGGGCGGTGCTCCTCCCTTCTGCTTCTGGTGGTGCTGCTGCTGGTGGTGGTGCTGCTGCAGCTGCGCTTCCGCGGAGATCGAATTCTTGCTCGGGCTCCTGTGGCACCGGCGTCGCGGGGCGGGAGCTGTGGAGGTTCAGGGAATTCGTGGCGCGGTGATGCGGAGAGATGGTGCGGCGGATCGCGGCGGGGGCTGAGGTGCCCGTTGGCAGTGGCGCTGTGTGCCTGCGGGAGGGCGACGCGGCGGCATTCGGGTGCGGTGGTTTTGGAGGATGGTGCGCGACGGGGGCGGGTGAATGAACGGGTTCCGGTTCGAGAATGGGTGATGCAAGGGCTGTGTCCGGGGCAGGAGGGGTTGCTTGCTGATGCGTGTGAGTGAGAAGATGTCGGTGGATCATGCGAGGACGGGCCATGTCGAGAGGGATATAGAGCAGGTAATTTGTCTGGTTTTGTGGTAGGCGCTCGGATTTTTGTTTTCTGGATGTGTAGCTTTGGTGCTTCCTAGGGAACTGGCATCGTAGGAAAGGAAGGAAAACTGAACAAGTCTTATTTTATTTATGAATGCAAAGAGAAACAGCAAAAATCTCGGCTTAAAAAAGGGCGTCATGAACTCCATCTTGTCATTTTTGTGGACAACATTGAGATTTTGGTGCTCTTGCAAGTTGTCTTCCGGTGGTGACTTTTTTGCGTGCGGTTGACTTTTTACTTCTCTCAACTAGCTCTCTCATTGACGAAGACATCTTGTGGGTAGCTCTCTGTTTTACATCATGTTTGAATTGCGAATTACTGGACTGGGAGTTTGTAATCGTATGAAGCTCCATCGAAGGCCGCTTGGAATGTATCAGTTATTTATATGCTGGGATAAACAATACCTTGATGTGTCATTAAGGACTTGAAATTAATTTTCTAGAGATTGGTGAATCGTACACGGATTTGCTTTTCTTAGCTCCAGTAATACCCAATGGTTCTCAGTATGTTCCTCTTTGTGTTCTTTACATCTATATTGAGCTCACATGTCAAGAGCAGGTGCAAAGTTACAAGGCTTATTTAGATAGTGGAATGAAACCTGGCCTTTCCTTCTGATTAGAGTCCAAGGAGGACATTTTCGCCTCGATAGCAGATGTTGGCTACTGGAAAAATGAAAATCAATTTCTAAGTTAGATTATGTGTATTGCCCCTAGTCAGTATGGCTTAGCTTCAATCGATTACTTGGAGATGTAGGGTGATTGATTGTTGAAGGCTTGAGACTCTAGAATGAATGAAAAATAGTGAAGATCTGGTATATACATGGTTATCTTTCCTTGAATCAGAAGATAAGAGGAGCAGAGATTGGTCTGGAGATAGCAACTGGGGAAGTTTCTTCATGTTTGAAGGTTATATGTGGGCCATTGACAGAAAAAAAGGATCACATTTCAGTATTGTAAGAGGGAAGGGTAAGGCACTGTTCTGGGTCACATCTTAATCTTGTAGGAGAAAAGGACAAGGTTCTGAAGGCAAGTTCCCTGTGAAAAATTAAAGACATTTTTATTCATAGAGATTGAATATTAATTAGGTGAGAGTTACAATGTGATACTTGATCCTGTAGAGTGGAGGAGTTTCTGGCTGTCTCTACCTTTTGCGCTACAAGGTGGTACATACAACTAGGGTTTGCTTCAGACAAGATGATGAGAAAAATCAAAACTTTTGCTGCTTCTCAGGGGAGCAAGGAAATAATCAACATATCATGTGCTTCTCTAGGGGAAAATAGGATATCATGTGCATACTGGAGGTTTTCTTAGGAAGTAATCTGCAGATTGGACGTAGGTTATGATCGCCACAGCCATGGTCTTGAAATGATAAATCATGTACTTCTGGCTCTGGCCACATGCAGTTCATCACATTTGACCACCACAAACAATAGTGCAGATAATGGATCTCCTTGCCTTAATCCTTTACTACCATCCTGTTGCTTGCCCATTGACCAAGACAGAAAAATCTGCTGATGTGAAGCAGATCCTAGTCCAACTGATCCATTTTTGATTGGGACTCATCCTTTTAAGTCCCTCAAACAAACTGGTCAATTGTCCAACTCGTGCTCCTCAACATCCAACATCACTACCATTCCTATATGCTCTTTCTATACATGCAAAAACCTCCGTGAATAAGGTTCCTTTACTTCCGTGAATAAGGTTCCTTTTCAAATGCACTTTGATTCCACATCACCAATTCTTTCCTAGGTTGTCTCAGCTGGAGGCAGATTCCGCACCACCATCTGGTCTGTTTATGCACATTTGCTTCCTTCTTCCTCTGAATGAGATCCATACGCTATACAAATCCCAAGTGAAGATATCCTTGAGGCACCTGAATGTAGTGGATGGCACATATGTGCCCATTCTTCTTGTGCTCTACCTCCTCTATCACATGTTCATTCTGCATCAACAGGATGCCTCCTGCTAGGAGCCCACCTAGGAAGCTGATTTTATCTTATTCCCCAGTGATCTTAGGAAGAACCCTGGGCATTTCACCTCTTGGAGACAACATGTCCACCTCGCATCTTCTGACTAGATCCCAATTGCTTATCCTCTCTGCCATACAAATGTCCCTCTCATTCCATTATAGAATCCTTATCTGTTCCTGACCCAACCATATCTTCTACCCTATTATAACTGGTGGGGACACCGGGTCCACTACCGGGCTCACTACTCGGAGTCGACGCCGCACCGCCCCGACTGCACAAAGTTTATGGCTCGGAGATCCGACTTCCTGAAGACTCGGCATATTTGTGTGTATTGAGTGATACACGTATTTTTATGTATTTGTGTGTATTCGTCTTATTAGGCTAGTCAAATAACATGTGTGTATTTTGTGTATTTTATTTGATTAAAACCCACAAGTCAAAAGTTAGGTGGGTGGGTTTTGTTTTATTAGGCTAGGGTATAAACACAATTAGTGAAACATTGTGGGTATTGTTTTTATGGCCTTCCCTATAAATAGGAGACTAGGGTGTGTTATTTTGATATGATCGAATGAATCAAGTTTTGTTATCACGTAGGTGCATCTTGCCCTTGTGTTCTTCCCTTCTCTCTTTTCTCTTTTGTGAGGATTGAGCGTCGCCCGGTGTGAGATCGTCCGGCGTGAGGCCGAGCTGCGTGAGGTAGCAAGTTCTCTGTTCCCGTCCGTGCCGTCAGGAGTTGCCGTCGATCCATTTCTACGTCGCCGCCGCGTCAGATTTGGTATCAGAGCCCAACACGGCACCTCTCTCGACCCCGACGTCCCCGTCGTCGGTCCTTCGTTCTTTCGGTTCTCGGAACTGAAAAAAAGAAAGAAAGAAAGAAAAGGCAAAAAAAAAAGGAAGGAGAAAAGCAGAAAAAAAAGTCTCGGTTGATAGATCTGAGAAAAAAAATTGAAACAAAAAAAAACCAGTTTTCTTTAGCTCTCTGTTTCCCTCTCTCTCCCGCGATCTCTCCCTCTCTCTCTATTTCTCTCTCTCCCGTAAATCTCTCTGTTATTCTCTCTCACTCTATTTCTGTTTCACTCTCTGTATCTCTCTCTGTCCGTTTCTCTCTCCCTCTGTTCTCTCTCTCTCGTTCAGCGCAAAGCAGAAGAGAAGAAGTTAAATATATATATATATATATATATATATATATATACATAGCAGAAGCTCTAAGTTGAGAGAAAAGAGAAGAAAATAGAAAAAGAAAAAAAAAATATTCACGCCCCATACAGCCTCGTCGCCCGTGCCATTTCAAAAGAGGGCTTAGGCCGCAACGGCTATTCTGAGCCGCCGCAGACCACCGTGCCCGGCACCACCCGCCGCTGCCGCCGCCCCCCCCACCCGCCGCAGCGCTCAGCCACTGCCGCCCGCCTGTGCGCCCCGCTGAGGCCGACGCCGCCTCCGCGCCTGACCGCCGCCGCCTGAGGCCGACGCCGCCTCCGCGCCACCCACGCGTCGTCTGCGCACGCGTCCGAGCGTGCTCGCCCCGCAGCCGCACCCGCCCGGCGCAGGCCCGCGCCCGCACCACGTGAGCCCTCGCCACTGCCTGCAGCGCCACCGCGAGCCAGTGCCAGCCACCGCCCTCGGCCCTTTCCCGTCGCCGGTCCGGCCACCAGCGCCCGCCCGCCTGCCCCCCCCCCCCTCCGTGAGCCCACCGTCGCGAGACCCTTCTTGCACCGATCTCCCTCTCCGCCTCTGGCCGCCTACGGGAGCTTCCTCACCTGTGCGCCAGCCTCCTCAACTCCCAGCCTGCCCGAGCCCAGCCCACGTGAGTCTTCGCTGCGAGGTCGCCCGCCCACGTTGAGGCGTGTGTTGACCACCTTGTGGCTGTGTGAATTGCGCAGCGAAGAGCTGAAAATTTTGAAAAAAAAAGGAGATTGAAAAGAAAAAAAAGGGAGTTTGAAAAATCAAGAAAAGAGTAGGTAATGTTTGAAAAAAAAGAGAGAAAAGAATTTGAAAAAGTCAAAAAAGGAGGTTGAAAAAAAAGTTTAAAAAAAGTTGAAGGTTGAAAAAATGTGTTAAATATATTTAATATATATATGGGATATATATAATGTTATATATATCTATATATATATATTATTTGGTAAAAAAGGATTTGAAAAAAAGCTAAATATATATATATAATATATATATTTGAGATATATATAATCTTATATATATCTATATATATATTTATATATATCTTTTAACTTATTGAGTGTGGCATCCGCGTCCACCACGACGGCTCAAGCAGCGCCCGAGTGACTTGATCGTCGACAGACGGTCCGTGATTTACGGAGTTTAAGTGACCTTGAGTCTCCCTGCGAGGAGAAAGTCTGATCTAATTTATTCCCCTGCGTAGGAAATAGTAAAGCGGTTTTGTAATAAATTAAATCCTCCCTGCGCGGAGTGAATTCATTGTAACCGTGAAGCTTCGTCGACGCCGTGCGGGCACGCACGTCCCCGCTCGCCTTCGTCTCCGGTCGGAGTTAGACTTTTCAGTCTAGCTAGGTACGTGCTCCCCTCACTTGCTTATTTAGTATCTTTTCAATTGCCGCGCGAAGTGAGAGAGATCCCTATCCATGCAGCCAGTCTTATGAGTGCATCGCTGTGGACGGTGAGAGAGAGCTTGCTTGCACCCATCCTTAGTCCCTAGACTGCCGCATTAGGACCCCCTAATTGTCAGGAGGTAGTTCCACAACTACTTCGCCTACGGGCGAGCAACTCTCCCTGACCGGTCCCTTCAAGTTGATCCTTTGCCTATCAGCCAACAAATCTGGTCTACACCTTGCTAATTATCGGTCCCAGGACTGCATCATCTAGGTCCGAGGTAGTGCATGCCACGTTGGTCTAGGAATTCATCAGGCCGTCTAGAGCGCATTTCAACTCTACAAACACCCATGGATCATGAGAGATATATGGCCGATCCTGACCTCATCGCCCAGTTTGAGGAAATGGATGCAATATTTGATGGCACGCATGTCGAGTACATGCAGGTTGGAGACATTGCCGAGAGTTCTAGCCAGAAAAGATTGGGTGTAGTCCGCTGTATCTCAACACCCCAGGAGGACGATTGGCGTCGAACCTCCATCTTCCAAACTTACATCACGGTGAACTCTCATCTCTGCAAAGTAATCCTTGACAACGGGAGCTGTATCAATGCAGTCTCTTCAGACTTTGTCTCCCGTTTAGGTCTACCTACGCACCCTCATCCAAGGCCATACAACGTGGCTTGGGTCGATGACACTTCTATCCCAGTCACCATCACATGTGTCATTCCCATCCAATTCCAGTCCTACCAAGGACAAATCTTATGTGACGTAATGCCTATGAAGGTCGGGAGCGTCATCTTAGGACGACCATGGATCTATGATGTAGACCTCGCTACCTTTGGTCGGTCCATTCAGTGTTCCTTCTCTCACAACGGGAAGAAGATTCAGTTGTACCCGGCACCCCCAAAGGTGACCCCGGGAAAGAGTTCCACCTCCACCCCCACTGGAACTCCCAAAATTCAGGAGAATCTCCAAACTCCCACTGAAGGGAAACCTCCCATTCTCTCTTCTCCTGCATCTATCACACCCGTTTCTGAGGCCCTTAAGGTTAGTCATGACCTAGTTAGGCGCCTTGACTCCATAAATGTCGGTGAGCTGAACAGAGAGGTTGTTGAGGGTGCCTCTATTTTGGCTGTTGACGTCACCATCACACCCAAGGAGTCCCGAGTCTTAGTCCCAACTGAAGTCCCGGCAATACTGCAGGACTCCCAGGGCATCGTCCCCGAGGACTTGCCTTCTCGACTCCCTCCCATGCGTGATGTACAACACGCTATTGAGCTTGCCCCTGGGTCCACCCTACCCAACCTTCCCCTCGAGTCTAGAATGTCCAAGTCAGCCGAAGAGTTTGCACAGCACGTCAGTAGTTTGCATGAGTCAGCTGATTTGCATAGGCGTCACCATGAATTTCAAGAAGGTGACTTGGTTATAGTACGGGTCTGGCCCGAACGACTCCCCTCGGGAGCCGTTAAAAAGTTACAAGCCCGTAGTGATGGTCCCTTTCCAATTCTGCGGAAGATCTCCAATACGTATGTTGTGGACTTACCTCCCGAACATGGGATTAGCTCGACTTTTAATGTGGCAGACCTAGTGATCTACAAGGAACCCACAGTAATTCCTAGTGACCCTTTCGAGTCTTCTCCTCCCATTGAGAGTGAGCCCACCCTTGTGCGTCCCACAGCCTCGAGAGTACCGCGCGAGCACATGGAGAGGATACTGGATGAGCAGGTGACCACTACGCGGAGCAGGGTGTACCAGCGCTACCTTGTCCGCTGACGGGACCGTCCACCTTCTGATGATTCCTGGATCAGCCGGGAAGATCTCCAGCGCCTCGATCCAGATCTGCTGGAGCACTTTTACAACAGTGTCCCCCCTTACTCGATGGAGTCGAGTTCCAGCCGTCCCGGGAGGGTTGGTGGGGACACCGGGTCCACTACCGGGCCCACTACTCGGAGCTGACGCCGCACCGCTCCGACTGCACCAAGTTTATGGCTCGGAGATCCGACTTCCTGAAGACTCGGCGTATTTGTGTGTATTGAGTGATACACGTATTTTTATGTATTTGTGTGTATTCGTCTTATTAGGCTAGTCAAATAATATGTGTGTATTTTGTGTATTTTATTTGATTAAAACCCACAAGTCAAAAGTTAGGTGGGTGGGTTTTGTTTTATTAGGCTAGGGTATAAACACAATTAGTGAAACATTGTGGGTATTGTTGTTATGGCCTTCCCTATAAATAGGAGGCTAGGGTGTGTTATTTTGATATGAATGAATGAATCAAGTTTTGTTATCACGTAGGTGCATCTTACCCTTGTGTTCTTCCCTTCTCTCTTTTCTCTTTTGTGAGGATTGAGCGTCGCCCGGTGTGAGACCGTCCGGCGTGAGGCCGAGCTGCGCGAGGTAGCAAGTTATCCGTTCCCGTCCGTGCCGTCAGGAGTTGCCGTCGATCCATTTCCACGTCGCCGCCGCGTCAATAACTCTTTTGCAGCTTCTCACTCACATAGAGCACATTTCCTGCCAATATGCCATATAATTCATCTTTCTAATTCCTGTCCTTGTGCCTCATTGCTCCTCCTCACTTCTATTTATCTTTCAGAAGCTAGTCCATCATCCACCTCCCAAATAGGCCCTATCATGTCTTCCCTCTCCCCAACCAAACCAAAAGCTACCACAACTTTTACAATATCTGCTAGCTTGTCTGCCTATAAAAACTGCAACCTCTGTCCCATCCTCTTTCCACCTACTTAGAACCCCTGTTGTAGGCGATGAGTGGTACTTTCTTCTTTCTTCCACTCTTCTGCCCTATCATAACATCCATTTTCACCCTTCTGTTGCCACATTTTCTCCTTTAGACCCTTCAACCTTGCTCTCCATTTGTTGGATCATCCTGGCCTCGCCCAGTGTTCCTTTCTGCCCCCATCCCCCACATGGTTTACCCAACGCCCTAGCAAGAATTTTCGTTGTATACTGAGAACCCCCTTTGTCTCACTATACCCCTCCCAATCTTTTGATCAACCTGCTTGCTCTCTTTTCTTCCACCGGACACCAACCCCAAACCTGCTTTATTTTGCAGTAGACTGTTGCCACTTCAAGATGGCTTTCTTGTTTCCATCTTTATCTATTAGTGGCCACAATTAGAGCATCTACCTACTTATTGCCTGGATATGTAGGAGTACTACCAGAGGCTACCCTGACCCATTGCTAGTGACATAGAGGTCACCTGCATACTACCAGTGTCATATGACTGTGACCAGGAGGCCATCCCTATTGCTTACTGCACCACTGTCTGTTCAACATATGGTAAATTACTCAGTCGAGCGGCCAAGTGGCTCTCCCAGAGTCCAACTTTCGGTGACCTAGTTGAGCAGTGTGATCATTTGGGGAAGGGATTTGAGCACTCCTTTCTACTCCCTTCAAGTGTTGGGTCAAGAGTCTCAAGACAGACATCACTGTGTTCTGCATGGCACTCCTGTGATATTTGGATCCTAGTAAGTTGGGGATTCAAAGGCCCATTAGGTGCTCTTCTAGTGGGTCTGCTCCTCAAATTGAATGTGGATGGATATGATGATCTGCTCTAGATATATCTGACCTGCTTTGTCTCCCAGACTCGGTACAATGCCCTTGGGATCTTGTATCCTAGTCAGCTATGGATTTCAAAGATCAACTTGGGTTGTCTACCAGGTCGTCCATGGATTGAGTGTCAAGGGTCTCATAAACCACTTTCGGTATATCCAAATTCGATTACAAGATGTCAGGTCCACTAAATTTTTGGGAACCCATTTGCTGATTGTACAGCCTGAGAGAACAACCTGGATGCTTCCAAACTTGGAGTGTACCTCTCCAGATTGTACTCCCTCTATCTGATCCTGGGACCTGGATTCAAAGACCTTTTGTCACTTCAGAGGCATTCCTGTGCCATATTCATCTCAACTCTGGTGCCACCTAGACCCTTATCTGATGTCATCACTGCCAAACCTAATGCAACATTCTTGCAGCATGCTGCTGATCACTGGCTATTCGTGAGAACTTATCTTCCTTTAGCAAAAATTCAAGTGCATCTGATGCATGTTGCACCCGAAATTGTCTCAAGCCATGTTGAGAATTTGTGGCTATGCAACGTTCGACGACAAGAACGGCGTACCGTCAACACCGTCGAACTACGGAGTATCTCCGTGATTTAGGGTCTATCGATCCGACAATATTATCATGGTCGACGTCGCGGCAAGAAGGTTAACAAGGAAGAAACATGCGTATACCGGTCAGAGTAGCCGAGCAAGTGTATCACACGGCACAGACGGGCGCAAAGCTTCCTCCCTATGCGGCGACGAACGACCAGACAAACAAACAATGCTCCCTCTGCGGATGCGATGCTGCCACGCGGCAAAGGAGCGATCTCCCCGAGATATATAGCTCCACCACGGCTCTTCTCCGACCCGGGACGACGAAAACGGAGCGAAACGGCGCGAAGAGGAGCCAAGAAGCACGCCCGGGGG
Organism: Amorphophallus konjac; assembly: GCA_022559845.1. Lineage (NCBI taxonomy): Eukaryota > Viridiplantae > Streptophyta > Magnoliopsida > Alismatales > Araceae > Amorphophallus > Amorphophallus konjac. Next base: position 341,417,988 of record CM040119.1, read on the forward strand.
CCGAACGACCCCTCTCCGGTCAAAAGGGAGGCCGCGGCCCCGCTGGCGCGACCCTGCTGGTCCACCCGCGGGGTCGCGTGACCCCGCCGGGTGGCCCACCTGCGGGGTCGTGCGACCCCGCCAGGTGGGCCCGGGGGGTCGCGCGACCCCGCCGGGTCCCACCTGCGGGATCGCGCGACCCCCCTGGGTCGCTCCCAACCCGGGGTCACGCGACCCCGCCCGGTCGCGCCCGTCCCGGGGTCGCACGACCCCGCCTGGGTCCGCCCCCCCTCCGGGGTCCGGGCTTCCCAAAAGAAGAAGAAGAAGAAAGATAAAAAAAAAGATTTTTTACCCCCTCAGAGGGGTCATTTGGCCTTTTTTGGTGGCCAGAGGGGTCAAAATGACTTTTTGCCACCCCACCTTGACAGAATCGGGGCAAATTTGTTCGTTTGACCCCTCTAGGTCCTCCCACCTTTTATAAATAGGCCCTAAGGGTCCAAGTGATTGGGGAGAGAAGAACAAGGAGGCTACGTACGAAGCACTTTTCGCACTCAGAGCATCCAGCATTTGGAGTTTGTTCGTTTGTTTCGACCCATGTGGGGTAAGTCCCCGGGTCTTGTATTTATGCCCCTACGGGGTATATTTACATTTACGCCCCTCAGTGGGCCATGTTTGTAATTATGCCCCTCAGCGGGCCATGTTTTGTAAGTCTTTACGTCCCGGGACGACTAAGTCAGATGGTTCTGTCCTTACGTTGGTGGAATTACAAAAACGTCCTCCCTGGGACCGTAAAAGACCAAAGTCTTGTAATTTGCAGTTATACCCTGTAATCTTTTGTAATTGGGACCATGTCCCTGTCTCCCGCTCTAACGCGGACTTTTGTATAGTCGACAACTCGCCGACAACCCTTGTACTCGTTCGGACTATAAAAGCACTCAACATGTTCTATGTATGTCCTCGGGTGGGAAAATTATAAGAAAACCCCCGACTTTTAAAAATTATATATATACCCCTCCTTCGGCCAAATTGACAGATGTGTGCCTTCTATGAAGCCCCTTGTCATTCCTTCGGTCCGGAAGTGTTGTCAACTCAGTCCAGCACTCGGGTATCATCTCAAACCTAAGTCTAGGGTCTGGTAAAATTACCAAACTACCCTTTTGACCCAAAAATGACCTCAGAGTCCTTAAAATCCTCCAGAAATGGCCTCAATGCCTTGGGAAGTCAGGAATCCAGTCCTACTTTCATTCCAGCCCAGAAATTTCAGCAATACCCATGGCCTGGGAAAATTACCAAAATACCCTTGGAGTCCAGGAAATCTTCCTCTACTTCAAACATATCTACGGCTTCTGCATACTTGCGTTGTTATTCTTAAATCTTAGGGTTTGGCTCAGACCTAGCCCTAACTCAATTATTTCTGTTGGTCGGTGGTGGGTGAGTGAACATTGTGAGCCCTCCAAAAGAGTTTGCCCTCAACATCAGAACCCCTGTAGAAGCATTTTGGGACCTCTTTGACAGTTAAACAAAGGTGTTCGGACGTTAGGTCGATGTAAATCAACACTGACTCCGGTCAGTGGGGAAAGGTCCAGCACTCGAACCCAAATCGTCTGATACGATGCGCACACACGGAATCACCCTCTACTCAGATAGGGGGGGATGTTTCTTTTCAAAATGAACGAAAATCTACCTTTTATCTACGATACAAGTCGACCTAGATTTTTTCCGTGTCTCACAGACTGGCACGCCCGGTGGGACTTTTCCCGCCTTTCTTCTTTCTGTCAAAGAAAGTCCCTAAACCTTCTTAAGGTTCTGATTGCCCCTCTTCCTCTTACAGGACGGGAAGAGGAGGGCACATCTCTCTGTTCATTTGAGAGTTCTTTGTGCATTTGCACGCCACTCCGTTCGTGCTACGCACCATCACCACTAATACCAGCAACAACGATGGCTGCCATTACCTACGGCCCCGAGATCGTCGCCAACCATGCCAGGCTCGGATTCCTGGCGACCCCACTGGTCTTCGGCGACTTCCCACCTGTCGTCGGCTCGCCCTTCTTCTTGGGCGTGGTACCGGTGGCTGAAGCTAGTTCAGCCATGCCTGTAACAACTGTCGGGGGCGTCAGGCCCGGGTCTGCCCGGTCAAGAAGGCAGTCACTGAGGGTGCCAGGCCCTCTACTGCAGCGACTGGCCGGGTTTGTTCGGCCAAGAAGACTACTGGGGGTGTCAGGCCCTCGGCTCCATTAACTGGCCGGGTTTGTTCGGCTAAGAAGACTTCTGAGGGCGTCAGGCCTTCTGCTTCAGCTGATCGGGTCCGCCCGGTCAACAAGACAACTGTCGGGGGCGTCAAGCCCTCGGCCCCATCAGCTGGCCGGGTCAGTCTGGTCCACAAGCCAACTATTGAGGGCGGCAAGCCCTCCGCAACAGCCGGCCGAGTTCGCCCGATCAACAAGCTAGCCGTCGGGGGTGCCAGGCCCTCGGCTTCAACAATTGGTCGAGTCTGTTCGGCCAACAAGCCAGCTTCTGAGGGTGCCAGACCCTCTGTTGCAAGAGCCGGCCGGGTTCGCTCGGTCAACAACCCGACTGTCGGGGGCGTCAGGCCCTCGGCTCCATCAACTGGTCGGGTCTACCCGGCCGAGAAGACAACAGCCGGGGGTGTCAGACCCCCTGTTCCATTAACTAGCCGGGTCCCTCTGGTCAATTCTTCAACTGTTAAGGGTGTCAAGCCCTTCATCCTGACAACCAGTCGAGTCAGCTCGACTGCCATGTCAACGGCCGAAGGTGTCAGGCCTTCTGCCCCAGCTGTTGGCCGAGTCTTCTCGGTCAATCAAATCACTGCTGGCGCTGCTCCTGCTCAACGAGGGCAACGCCGTCGCCGTAATGGTCCCAACTCCAATGCGGCCACCCTCAGAGGTGCCGCCCCTGCTCAACGGGGGCAACGCCGTCGCCGCCAAGATGACACTGTCCCTATGGCGGGCGTCACCAGCACCGCTCCTGCTCAACAGGGGCGACGTCGTAGCCGCAAGGGTACAAAGCCCGAAGCGGCCGTCTCTCGCTCCGGCAAGACTGTAATTGTCGGAGACATCCGCATCCGGCTCGATGGAGGCGAGCCAATCGTGCCACGGGATCGTCATGTCCCGACCATTCCTACCTCCAACCGCTTCGAGCTCCTCCGGCAAGTTCGGGAGGACGGAGTGAAGAAGAAGAAGAAGCCTGCCGTACCGGCGGCAACCCAGGGCCCTCTGCAGCGACCTAAGCCACGAGCTGTCCGGTCAAGGACAGGGGGCAACAAAGTGGAGGAGCGTCAGCTCCATCTGAAGAAGATCTGGGTCACCAAAGAGGAGGCCCGAATCATAAGGCGCGCGAGGGCGGAGGAGCCCTTCCGCATGTCGGAGCTTCAGCGAATGCGGAGTCCGCCAAGCACTGAGGCCTCGACGTCTGCGGGATTTACATCTCAACCCCTACGAGGGCAAAAGCGCCGAGGAGCCGGCAAGAAGGTGCGGCCGACCTCCCCGTGGGCTAGTTCCACGCACACGGAGGAGGATCGCTCCCCTGAAGCATCTACATCCCGAGTGTCTGTCTTCGACAGACTTGGGAGGCCGCCCAAGCCGGAGCGACAATCGCCCAAGAAAAAGCGGGTGGTCCAGGTGACCGATGACACCGTCAAAGTGTTCACTTGTTACGCCACCTCCGGCGAAAAACAGCCCGAAGACACCTCGGGGGAACTCAATCAGCCTCTTCAATACTCGAGGAGGTCAAGGTCCGGGTCCCGGGGCCTGGCACGAACACAACAAGCGCCGGCCGCCGGTACATCTCAGCCCGAGCCGGCACGGCAAGAAGAGCGCCAGGAAGACGTCCATAGTGTTGATGAGGACAGTCACTCCCGGCACGAAGAAGAGCAGGGGGAAGAGCCACGGGTCCCCACATTGGAAGAGCTTTGACGGGAGAACCTAGAGCTCAAAAACCTGCTACAGTCGCTCTTGCGCGAAAAGGAGGTTCATGCCCCACCTCAGGCGGCACCGGCTGGAGCGGATCAGCTGCCTTCTCCCATTTCAGCAGCAGCCAATGCCTCTGTCATCGCTGCAAGACTCCCACTGGCAGTGGACTTCGAAGTCCCGCCGCATGAAGTCAATGCGCGGTCATCTGTTACTCCTGCTGCAGAAAGCCTCATGGCGCAGAAGCAGATGATTAAACGCATTGTAGAGGCGAAGTTTGCTCAACATGGGGAGGGAGTGGCTACCGTTGATTTGTACAACGTGCCTTATCCCCTCCGTCATCAATTTAAGAAGCTTCCGCCTGATTGCTCTAAAGCCTCGAAGCTCCAGAAGTTTAACGGGCAGGGCTCTCCGCATGAACACCTGGCCTATTACATGACGGCCATGGGTGAATTAGCCCTGGAAGAGGCATATTTGCTACGGTATTTCGCCACGTCTTTGACTAGCACCGCCTTCCAGTGGTATTCAAGGTTAAAGCCCAACTCAGTATTTGATTGGGCTGATATGCAGAAGAAGTTTGTCGACCGCTTCCAAATGGTCGAACGCAAAGTCTCCCTAGCAGAGCTTTGTTCCCTTCGACAGAAGAAGGGTGAAACAACATTGGACTTCATCAAGCGATGGAGGGACGTCAGCATGCGCTGCGATAACCCTCCGACGCCTGAAGATGCAATCACCATCTGCCGCAGGGGTCTCTCGGTAGAAGTCAGTGAAAAGCTTCTGGGCTCCAACATCAGAAGCTTTGACCAGTTGAATACAGTGGTGGCGGAGATTGAGATGTTCTTTGCTGACCACCCTACACAAGCTTCTGCCAAAGGCAAATCCTCCAAAGACCGTCTGACTAGCGGTAAGGAGGTGAATGCTGTCGACTTCTCCCCGACGAATGGAGATAAAGGGGAAGGAAAGTCTAAAGGCAATGGCAAGAAGCCTGATGCCAAGGCAAGTGCGTCTCGGTTGGCGGAGAACATGAAGACGCCGTATTCCTTCAGGAAAGAGCATACTAAAATGCTCTTTTATCTATGCATGAAAGAGCAGCTCATCACCCTACCAGATCCGCGGAAGCCCTCAGAGGTGGACAAGACAGAGGATCCTACCTATTGTGTGTATCACCGAAGTTTGGGTCACACCATCGGCGACTGCTATATTTTCAAGAATATAGCGGAAGAGCTCATTCAAAAGGGCTTGGTAAATATGCTGGGCCATGCAGTCGACCCACCTCAACCTCATGCCTGGAGCCGATCGAATCGGTCGGCTAATGTGATTCATATGGTGGCGATGGTCTCAAGCTCTAACGCCTCCGAGGCCGGGCCTTCAAATCAACAGTCCCACACTGGCCCGGGGGCAGCTCCTTCCTCATTCCCTAAATGTCTAGCATTGCGGAGAACCATTCGAAAAATCCGAGGGGAAATCCGGCAATTGCAACTGGAACAAAGGCGCTTGCTGCAGTTCCTAGTGAGCATTGATCAGCGGTTGTCCACCTTCCCTTTTGGCCCATTTGCCAGGGGGTTAGCTCCAGCCCACATACGGGAGGCAGGTGTATCACCTACCGGCCGGGCTCCGCTCAGGGCCTGGCTTTCTGAAGAGTCCTCAGATTCATCTGGAGACGAGGAGGACTCGCTGGAAGGCGAGGAGGCTCCACTTCAAGTCGAGCTCCCAGAGAAATTATACTCATTCCCTTGCGAGAAGACTCCAAACATCTTCTTCGCATGCCAGCGGGCTGGACTCATAAGCCCATCACCCATGGAGCAAACACCGGGTGCTGCTTTTCAGCAGGGCTATTGCCCCTACCATGAAGTGGTTGGCCATATAATCCACAGCTGTGAACCGTTCAAGGACCTCGCTGACGATTTGATCAGGCGAGGGAAGGTCAACATGGGTGAATTCCTGGTCGATCCACCGCAGCTGCATGCACGGGAGAGCCTTCACTTCTCCGTCAACGTCATACATGCCTCGGCAGCCTTCCAGTTCCCGGAGCCGCAGGAGGAGGGAGTCAGTTTCCAGGGAGCCAGTTCCCAGCCTCCCAAATCCACACTATGGTATCCGGGGTGGCGACCTTCCCATCAGTGTTCTTTTCCTAAAGAAGACACTGAGAGGATTTTCGATAAACTCCTGGAGGATGGCTGGGTGCTGACACATGACCCGCAGTCTTATTACAATGAGACGGCTAAGAGGCACCCCCGCTATTGCAAGTATCATGCAAGGGTGTCTCACCCCACTCGGCAATGGCCAGAGGTCTAGGACTTCATTGAAGCCCTCATCCAGAGAGGGGTTGTCGATCCTCAGGGGAACTCCATGACAAGGTTGCGTCTTGCAGAGGCCGCCAGATAGACTCTCCAGCAGGCTCGGCGAGGAACTGAAGCTTTCTCCCGATTAGCTCGACCAAGTGAGCCTACGGAAAATGATGAATTTCCATTACTCACTAAAGGCAAGGCCACCTATAAAGGGCCTAAGGTCCAGAACCCAGGATGCCAAGCCGTGGGAGAGAGTCCCAGGGTCTGTCCCAGGTCGAGTCAGCTTGGCATCGTCATAAGAGAGAACTCTCGGCCAGACAACAAAGGCAAGGCCAAGGCGTCAGAGCCTTCAACCAAAGTTCCTGCCAAGTCAGCAAGGCCATCAGTCGTGGAGAGGACTCAACCTCTTGAGCCCGCGAAGGCCCCAGTGAAAGCTTCTGTCAAGCTGGCGCAATCGCCAATTGTAGAAAGGCCTCAGCAGCTCAAGCAAGCCCATCCACTAGCCCAAGCAAAGTCGGTGGAATTATAAAGCCCCCAGAGGCTCCACTGTGGACTGGCAGAGTTCTAGGAGTTACCTTCTGAAATAATCGCGCAGGCAATCAATGCCACCTTCCAAGCTCAGTCGGAGGAAGTTAATTGGATCAAGGTTGCCCCCAGAAAAAGTCGTGGCATTAAGGTTCCTAAGGAGCCAGCCCGGAGCAAGAAGCAAAATTCTGGGGGCAAGCGAGTCCCACTGCCGAAGCAAACTCCTCTCTCTTCTCAAGAGGCAGCACGCCAAAAGAAGCAGGAGAAGAACCGTAGGAAGAATTTTAAGAGGAGATTGAAGAAGCAAGCCGAGCAAGCAGCTGCTATGGAGGCTCCTAAGGAGCCAACTTCTCTACAAAGACTTCAAAAGCTCATAGATGAGCTGGAGGAGTACACTCCCCCTCGCCCTACCAGGGTCGTCACTCTAGACGAATATATTCCCTGGGACAAGCTTGGGCGCAAAGCCCGTCTTCTGCAATGGCTCCGAGAAATGGTTCACCGTCTTGAAGAAGGTGAAGACTTCCCAATCCCGGAGGAGTTCTCCTTATTCTACAAAGATGAGGAGCTCACTGTCGAGATGCTCGAGGAAATGCTGCAAGAGCACTCCTGTAACATGGTGGCGATTCCGCCGCCCGACAACATTTACTGTCCCACGGCTGATAGCACTGGAGGCAAGGCTCCTATGGCGACATATCAGCGCCGCTCGGCAAGAAACGGCCGAGGTCGTGGTCGAGGACGTGGACGTGAAGGTCCCCTGACCCTTGACCGGGTCATAATATTCAGAGGAGAGAAGTCGGGCCCTGTCCCAGAAACCCAAGTTCGGGGAATCCCTTTCATCCTCAAACCCTCAGAGGGTCCAAACCCCGCCTCAACGGCTAAGCCGGGTGGTGTTCCTTTTACAATCACATCCTCTGATGAAGAAGAGGAGCCGGCCAAATCGCCAAAATGCGAGAAAGCGTCAGAGCAGGCCGGCCCCTCCAACAGGGTCGAGCCTGCGAGCCAGGCCGATCCTTCTAACGAAGACCAGCATGATGAGCCTTTGTCACCTCCAGAGGAATCCTTGGCACCGCCGTTCCAAGAAGATGCGGAAGGCCAGAATGCGGAGGAGCGCCCTTCTAAGCGGGAGAAGCCTCGCCAAGCGCCGAAGACCCTGGCGGAGATCATCCCGCCATTTGACAAGACCCGTGCTCGGGCGGACCGCAAAATCATTCATCATATGAAGCGGTTCCCAACAAATGTCACTATTTGGGAAGCTATTGCCTGGAGCAAAGACCTTAGAGAGGCTCTTGTCAAGATACTTCAAGATCCATAGGCATATGGAGCCCATGTTGCAGAGTTGCAAGCCCAGGCATATGAAGCACTCACAGCCAACATCTCCTTCACGGACAAAGATATGTTGCTGTCATCTCCGTGTCATAATCGCCCCTTGTATATGAAGGGGACGATTAATGGGCATGACGTGAATCGCATTTTGGTTGACGCCGGAGCAGCTGTCAACCTCATGCCTTTGAAGATTTTCAAGTCTCTATACTTGGCACTTTATTTGCAAAAGGTGACTGATGTCAAGATCTCGGGATTCAATCAGGGTTCCGAGGAAGCGCTTGGTCGGGTTGTAGTCAAGCTAGCTTTGGGTGATTTTGTCACCCAAGCGACATTTTATATCATCAATTCCGACACATCTTACAAGATGCTGCTTGGAAGATCCTGGCTTCATGAGAACTAGGTTGTTCTTTCAACTCTGCATCAGTGCATTAAATATGCCAAGGAAGGGGAGCAACATACGGTCTTCGCAGACCAGGTCCCATTCCACCCCAATGAATGCCATCTGGCCGATGCTTCACTATATTTTGGGAAGCCTACTTTAACAATCCCCGAGTCTTTAAAAGACAAAGGGAAGCAAAAGGTGGGCCACGAAGTCGAGGAAGGGTAGCTCTTCACTGTCAACCAAGACATGGTAAAGCTGCACAGGCTGAGCCTCAGTGCCGCCTCCAAGCCAACTCAACCAGAGAGGCGAAGTGTTGACTTTGAAGCCAACCTCATCAGCCGGGTCATTGACGGGAGTATCTCCTTACCGCCTAAGTGCCTTCAACTCTTGTCCCAATGGGAAGAACAGGGGGTGGAACAGTTGAAGACCTTTACAGTCTCCTATTAACGGAGAAGGAGACGCAACAAAGGCAAGAGGGACAAGCCGATCATCTTTTACAAAGGTGATTTAGTCCCACTGTGCCCCCCTGAAGATAATTTCGACTGGGATACTCCCGCTGATTTGGTGCCAGAGCCAGTCCAGGAGATGGACGATATGCCGAAATACATCAGGGAAATGTGCAAAAAGCAGCACATCCCGCAAACTCTGGACCCTGCACGAGCGGCGTATTTCCATCAACTGTGGAACCCTCCGCAGGTTCGTGGGCAGCCTCCCTTCTCCCGCAAAGATACAAGGGGCCTTGGCTATGACCAGGAGACGGACTTCGAGGTCTACTTTGCAGTCAACACCATAGGACTGCTACCTCTCCATCACGGGCAAGCAGAAGCTGAGCCCAAGGTTGATGACTCTGTAAGGGAGTCCGGTGATGTGTCCTTGACACCCTCACCTTCATCAGGAGCCGACAATGGTCACCCTTCAGAGGAAAGAGCTGCCCAGCCTGTTAACCGTCGGCAAGAGGAGGCCAGTCCTTCGACTTCAAGCCACGAGCAAGAGTGTTTCGAAGAATTTGATGTCTATGAAGCCAACACTGATGATGAGGGAGACTTCGTCGACCTCCAACCAGCTCCACCGGAGCTTGAAGACGGTGGTCAAGCAACTGTGGACGAGTTGATTGAAATCAATCTTGGAAGTAAAAATGACCATCGTCCCACCTTCATAAGTGCCCTCCTCAGTGGGGAATTGGCAGTCGTATCGACAGCTTTTAGAAGAGTTCAGGGATTGTTTCATCTGGACTTACAAAGAAATGCCCGGGCTCGACCCTTCTGTGGCTAAACATGAGCTGGCAATTCTTTCAACAGTCAAGCCGGTCAAGCAAGCTTAAAGGCGTATGCGCCACGAGCTGGAGCTGAAGGTCAATGATGAGGTTGACAAAATGCTCAATGTGGACTTCATAGAGCCTTGCATGTATCCCGTGTGGCTCGCCAATATAGTCCCTGTCAAGAAGAAGAACGGCCAAATCCGAGTCTGCATCGACTTCAGGGATTTGAATAAGGCATGCCCAAAGGACGACTTCCCTGTCCCAATCACTGAGACAATGGTTGATATGACCACTGGTCACGAAGCTTTGTCTTTTATGGACGGGTCATCGGGCTATAATCAAATCCGCATGGCCGTCAAAGACAAAGACCATACGGCTTTTCGGTCTCCTAAGGGGATCTTCAACTACAAAAGGATGCCGTTCGGTCTGAAGAATGCCGGCGCAACCTACCAAAGGGCAATGACCAAGATCTTTGACGAGATGCTACATGACCTTGTCGAATGCTATGTTGATGATCTGGTAGTCAAGACGAAGAAGCGGGAGGATCACTTAGCTGACCTGCGTCGAGTCTTTGAAAGGCTTCGACAATTTCAACTCAAGATGAACCCGATGAAGTGCGCCTTCGGCGTCTCCAGTGGCAAGTTCCTTGGCTTCATTGTCAAGTACCGGGGTATAGAAATCGACCCTGACAAAATCAAGGCCATAAGAGGACTGCCTCCGCCCAAGAACTTCACAGAGCTCAGATCTCTTCAAGGAAGGCTCGCCTATATTAGGCGATTCATTTCTAATCTTTCTGGAAGATGCCTCCCTTTCGACAAATTGATGAAGAAAGGAGCGCCCTTCATATGGGACGAAGACTGTCAGAAGGCCTTCGAGCAAATCAAGGAGTATCTATTGACTCCTCCAGTCTTAGGGGCACCCGTCAGAGGGAAACCCCTTATCCTCTACATTGCAGCCATGGATGCCTCCTTAGGGGCTCTGCTAGCCCAGATCAATGACGAGGGCAAGGAGCAGCCGCTGTACTATCTCAGCCGGAAACTGATCGGGCCTGAGCACCGGTACACTCCTATGGAAAAGGTGTGCCTAGCTCTGGTGTTCGCTGTCAAGAAGTTGAGACACTACCTTCTAGCTCATCGGGTGGAACTCATCTCAAAATGTGACCCACTCAAGTTTTTGCTCAGACAGCCTGTCCTTTCTGGCAGGCTCGGCAAATGGGCGCTTATTCTCATGGAGTTTGATATCACCTTCATCCCATGCAAGGCGATCAAGGGACAAGGAATGGCAGAGTTCTTAGCAGCGCACCCTGTGCCGGAAGATTCGCCACTCAACTTCGAGCTGCCCGATGAAGAGGTGTTGGTGCCTTCTCAAGCCGTTGGGGAGCATTCTAAAAAAGTCCCACCACAGATGGAGCCAGGCGTCCTCACCCTTGATCTCCCACATTGGGAGTTATACTTTGATGGTGCCTCTCGGACAATCAAAAGGGCCGGCTGCCTCACAGACTATGTCTCAGGCGCGGGGGTAGTCTTTGTATCTACACAAGGCGGCATTCTTCACAACTCTTGCGCTCTCATGAAGTCGCTAACCAATAATGAGGCCGAATACGAGGCACTGATTATTGGGCTTCAACTGGCACTGGAGATGGACATCAAGTGCATCAAAGTGTACGGGGATTCTCAGCTCGTCATCCAACAAGTATTGGGCGCCTATGATGTCCGGAAGAAGGAGCTCGTCCCCTATTATGCAGCCGTCATGAGCCTCAAAGAAATATTTTACCTATTTGAAATAGGCCATGTCCCCAGAGGCAGCAACTCCCAGGCTGATGCTCTTGCAAAGTTGGCAGCAGCCCTAAAACTCCCGCCTGAGGGAGAATTAAATATTACTGTCAGACACCGAAGGCTCATGCCAAGTGTGCTCGACGAAGAATCCGGCCTCACTGTTTATGAGGTCGACAACATTCAAGAGGAGAATGCTCCCGAAGAAGGAGATTGGCGCGAGCCAATTATAAAAATAAAAAACGGCTGGCTCCCTCCTGATTGGGTTCAGAGGGTGCAACTGTTACGCAGGGCGACATCCTACCAGCTGATTGACGGTCTGCTCTTTAGGCTCATCCATGAAAAAGACCGATCGGTCCTCCTGCGGTGCCTTTCGTCCAAGGAAGCGAAGACCGTCATGTACGAGGTCCACTCCGGATTGTGTGGAGCTCACCAGGTAGGAGCTAAGATGAAAAATAGCATCAAGCTCAAAGGGTTCTACTGGCCCAACATGTACGAAGATTGAAATCAATATGCTCGTACATGTCATCAATGCCAAGCATTCGGCCCAGTCCCTCGGCGGTCACCTAATCCGCTCCATCCAACAGCACCTACTTGGCCATTTGCAGAGTGGGGTATGGATATTGTGGGACCATTCCCACCATCGTCCCAGGGGCACAAGTTCATACTCGCTGTCACCGATTACTTCTCCAGATGGGCGGAAGTCGTTCCACTACGGGAAGTTACAGGGGAGATAGTTGCTCGTTTTGTGCGGCACTATATCATATACAGATTCGGCACCCCCAGTCGGATTATATCCGATAATGGCACGTCATTCAAAAACAAGACTGTTTATGCTCTGGCGGCCAAGTTCCATATTGACTGGAGAGCATCGTCGGTCTACAATCCCCAGGCCAATGGGTTAGCCGAGACCTTCAACAAAACCCTCTGCAAGCTGCTGTCTAAGATAGTAGGTGGCCGCAAGCGGGATTGGGGCGAGAAGGTCCACGAAGCCCTATGGGCCTACCGGACTATTTACAAAACCCCTACGGGATGTTCCCCATTCTCTCTGGTCTACGGAGCTGAAGCAGTGATCCCTGTGGAGATCGAGCTAGCATCTTACCGCGTTGCTGTGCACGCCGGATTGTCGGGCCAAGACCAATCTGAAATTGAAAGAAGGCTCGAGGAATTGTCCAACCTTGAAGGTCAAAGACTCAAAGCCTACAAACACTTACAAGTGTATCAAGCCCGCATGACACGTGCCTATCATAAGCTGGTCAAGCAACGGGCGTTCAAGAAAGGCGACCCTGTCATGGTCAAAGAAAAGGAGGTTCTCGCGGGAAGGTCCAGTGGCAAACTCCAGCCTAATTGGCGTGGGCCTTACGTCATCCAGAAGGTCTACGAAGGAGGGGCCTATACGGTCCTTGACCACAAGGGGGACAATCCTTTCCCTCCCCTCAACGGCAAGCATATGAAGCTCTACCATGCACCATCGCAAGAGTTTCTGCAGCAGTCCTCACAGGACAGTACCTCTCCTCAGTGAAGGTTCAAAAAAAAAAGAAAAAAAAGAAAAAAAAAGAAAAGGGGTTAAAAATACTGATACCCCGGCGGACTCAGTCAGCCTTCAACGGTTGGCTGAGGGTAAAAAGGCCACAGACCCGGTCGAGGTGAAAATCCGAAAGGGCGTCTCGGGCAAAAATGGGCAATCCCTTGGTGTGAAAACCCGAAAGGGCGCACCGGAAAAAGCTAAAGGGGGCCAGCCTCGGCGAAAACCCGAAAGGGCGGTGAGGTTGGTAATGTGAAAAAAAAAAATCCTCTCTCTGTCTATTCTATGGGTGGCTCTAAGTCAATGACTCCACCCCATCATGACCAAAACATCATATTGAGGCTATGGCTATACCTTATATGTCATCCTATGACACCTAGTCCCACTGGCATTCTGACGGTGTCATACTTTGTCCCATCGGGCTCGGCCTATGCATGCCTCTTTCGAGCTGCCGACCCATTCCGCCTATCGGCTTCCAGGTTTAGCATACGTCTCTTCTGAGCAGTTGAACCCACTTACTCTTTTGTCCCACTGGGATTGGCTTCAGTATGCTCTCTCGGGCTGCCAGCTCATCATGTCTTTCGGCTCGTTTTTCCTTCTGGGATTGGTCTCAGTATACCCTCTCGGGCTGCCAACCCACCATGCCTTCGGCTCACCTTTCCTTTTGGAATTGGCCTCAGTATGCTCTCTCGGGCTACCAATCCATCATGCCTTCTGGCACATGTCCCATCGGGAATGGTCTCTGCATGCCCTCTCGGGCTGCCAACCCACCTCTTTGCCTATCGGCTTTCGGGTTTGACTCTCGCGTCTCACTAGGGCTGTCAAACCTATCTTTGTCCTATCGGGAACGGCCTCAGTATGCTCTCTCGGGCTGCCAACCCATCTCGCCTATCGGCTCTCGGATTTGACTCGTACGTCCCACTAGGGCTGTCAAATCCACCCTTTTTCTTCCTCTGGGTCTGGCCTCTGCATGCCCCTTTCGGGCTGTCGACCCATCTCGCCTCTTGGCTTTAGACTTGACTCATATATCTCACCGGGATCGTCAAGTTTACTCCTTTGTCCCCATGTGCTTGGCCTCTGCATGCCCTCGTCAGGCTGCCAACCCTATTTGCCTATCGGCTCACGGATTTGACTTATACGTCCCACTCGGGCTGTCAAATCCCTTCCTGTCATCGTTGTGGGTTTGGCCTATATATGTTCTTTCGGGCTGCCAACCCATCCCGCCTATCGGCCTCCAGGTTTAACTCGCATGTCCCTTTCGGACTGTTAAACCTCCTCCTTTGTTGTTCCAACCGGGCTTGGCTCGTGCATGCCCCCTTTCGGGTTGCTAGCCGGGTCAACCTTCGATTTTGGATTTGACTAATTGCGTCCCATTAGGACAGTCGAATCCACCCATTTTGTCACATCGGGCTTGACCTCAGTATGCTCTCTCGGGCTGCCAACTCACTACACCTTTTGGTCTTACCGGGTTCGGCCTCAGTATGCTCTCTCGGGCTGCCAACCCATTATGCCTTTCAGCTCGTTTCGGTCCGCTTGGGTTCGGTCTCAGTACGCCCTCTCAGGTTACCGACCCGTTTCGCCTTTCAGCTCACAGATTTGATTCATTCGTCCCACCCGGACAATCAAATTTACCCACTTGTCCCACCTCTGCGGCACACATGTCCCTACGGGAGTGCCACCTTTTCCTCGCCTTTTTGCATTATAGGGTCAAAAAAAAACAGGGTTAAAAATATTGAGACCCCAGCGGACTTGGTTGTTTCTGTTAGAAGAGCAATCAAGGGCAAAACGGTTTTAACCCGACTAAGGTGAAAACTCGAAAGGGCGTCTTACGCAAAAATGGGTACCCCTCAGTGTGAAAACCCGAAAGGGCGCACTGGAAAAAGCTAAAGGGGGCCAGTCCTGGCGAAAACCCGAAAGGGCGGTAGGGCAGGTAAAGTGATAAAAAAAAAAGAAGACATACATGCAAGAGGATGGAAGCAAAAATAGCTATGCTAAGCTCTGTCCTTTATTCACTAATGTCATCAAGGGACAAGGGAGCCCGAGATAAGCCCTCGGGGGTAACTCAAACAAAAATGGGGCGTAAGAGCCCTATGTACAAGGAAGGGCTAGAGCTCGTCAGCTACTGTGCTCATCCCTCCGCAACTCTGCAAGGCGAGTCTCCCTCTGGAAGATCTCCTCCTGAAGCTCATCAGATCGGCGACGGCAGGTCTCTACCTTTGCCTGGACCACACGATGCTCCTCAACAGCCTCCTGGAGCTCTCTCTGTAGCTCCTGCACTCGGAGAGAGGTCCTCCGGCTCAAGGATGGTAGTATCGGTTTCGGTACCGGCAACCGGTTTCGGCCGGTACCGAAACCGATACGTTTCGGTTTCGGTTTCGGCCGAAACCGGTTCAAAACAGTCAAAAAAGGCAAAAAATGTATTGAGCAGGTCCGGTTTCGGCCGAAACCAGACGGTTTCGGTCCGGTTTCGGTCGGTTTCGGTCGGTTTCGGTCCGGTTTCGGTCTGGTTTCGGTCCGGTTTCGGTATCGGACTTGCTACAGTGACTTGGTGCGTTTCGGTTTCGGTATTGCCCGAAACCGATACGTTTCGGCCGAAACGTATCGGTTTCGGCCGATACTGCCATCCATGCTCCGGCTATCCCCCTCAAAGCTCGCAAGGTGGAGATCGGTCTCCGCATGGGCCGCTCGAAGCTCACGTAGCTGCTCCTCTTGCTCCTGGATCTGTAACTGGGCTCTCTGTCTCTGCTCCTGTGCAAGATGGAGGCGAGCGAACTCGCTCCACAAGTCTTCCAACTTCGCAGCCCATGCATCCCGGGGAAGACTCAGTCCGTGGTAGCTCCTGGTGAATACCTCCAGATCAGCCCTCAAAGCCTCCGCGGAGGGCAGTGGATCAGCCTGGATCAACTGATCAAGACCCTGCAGGAGCTGGTCAGCCATAGCAGCATGCAACGCCGTCCCAAGTGTAGGGGTGTCAGGCCACTCAACTCCAAGAGCTGGGAAGTCTACTGGTACCCTTGGGGCTCCCTCCTCAGAAGCTGCAAAGAAAGAAGGAGATGGAATGAGTGCTTGTTCGTAGCCAAATGGATATGCACGAATCACTATAAAAAGGCACAACACGGTCATATACCTGATGCTGCCGCAGACTCCTGCCCTTTCTCGACAGTTGAGGAGGAATCAGTGACAGAAGCTTAGCCTGGTCCGCCAGGCAGGACGTTTGTGTCCACACCCTCTGCAGTTAAGCAATAGCATGTAAGTGCTTATCTATAAAGTGGCACGCACAAGATGTCAAAGTTCAAAGGACAGCTATGTACCTATCTCAATAGAAGCCCCTTCTTCAGTTATGCTGGAAAAGGCAGACTCTGTATCAGTAGCCCTTTGGGAGCAAGATGGCTCGATCTCAGAAGTCAGCCCTGCCTCTTGAACCTCCTCTCGTGAGGAGGCCTCAACCATCGGCTCCGCAGAAAGAGAAGTTACATGGCAAAAACAGGAGAGGGGTCAGTGCCACAAACAGAATGCATATATCATTTGATGTGTTCGTTGTCAGAAACGAGCAGTACCTGTAGCATGGGTGTCTACTGGTGAGGCACTCTCCCCTGGAGTTTGCAGACCCTCTGGTGCGCCCTGAGAAGCTTCCCCTACTGGAGCTATCTCACCAGGGTGGGATGTGCTTTCTTCAATGGCCTGGCCTGACGCTGCCCACATAGCAGGTGCATTAATTAGCTTGGCAAAAGCAGATGCAAAATGGTAAAGAGGTCTATCATTAGCCTCTAACATCTCTTACCTGAAAGATCAGCTATGCCGTCCTCACCAATATCAACATCGGAGGAGCCCACTGGCGTAGGATCTCCCGGTGCTGTGGTGTCAACACCTGCTACCTCTATGGCCTTTGTGCCTGTCGAGGCACTGCCGCCCGTCAGAAGGTCCACAAGTGAGCCAGATTCCAAAAGTTGTGAGAACTCCTCCATGGATCGGGCCGAGTCCACTCCTGTGGGATAAGCAATTATATGAGTCAAGCAAATCTTTATAAGAAGGACTCAATTAAACGGCATGTATGTCGTTGCATTCACCTCCGGTATCTTTTAATTCGCCTTCTTCTCGAGAGTCACTCTCACTGGATGAAGAGCTGGAGGTCGTAGCGCTGGAAGTAGGGCTCAAGCTACCATCAGGGAGAGAGCCTGTGGCCGCAGAACTCCCACTCTTAGTAGTGGATCCACTCCCAGAAGAGGATCCGGCCTCGGAGGAAGAGCCGACATCACCTCCTGCTGACGGGTCAGGTGGAATAACCTCACGAACCCCTGCATAGCCAACAAAACACTAAGGGGTTATTGCTGTTCAAATCTTCATGTATCAATGGAGAAAACAAGGCTGAGCATGCTACCTGGATCCTGACCTCCTGTGGTCCCCGCTGTAAGAGGCGAGGGAGAGTTGGCCGTCATCGGCATATAATCGTTTGAGGGAGACATCAGCTCTTTGAAGCTGAAAGTAACGTCTGGCACGGACTCATCCAGCGGCATGTCATCTCCCGCTGGAGGAGGAGAGAAGCTCATATCAGCCCTAGCCTCCGGGGGAGCTGCATTTAATGAAGTAAGCATGTGTTTATAACACTATATATATGCTCAGAAATGACCAGTATCTGGGAGAGCTACTTACTGGACACAGCCTCAACTGCAGGGGTTTCAACCTCAAGCCGAGGACGGGATGCTGACCTCACATCCCCCTCCTCAGGAACCTCGGTCCGAGGTCTCTTAGCGGCAGCAGAATCCCTCCCAATCTCAGCATCAGGAGGATCCCTCAGTGGTACGGCATCGGCTACCATAACAGCCCCACCTGCAAGTGTCAGGGAATATATAAATGCATGTTCCAGAATATAAAGACACATGTTTATATTAAAGTCAGGAAGGACAAGGATTACCTGTAGCCGCTATGGGCTTCATCGGCTTTAGTACTATCTGCTCCGGCTTCACTCGGAGGGCGCGTGCAACGGCCTTTACAGCATCGTAAATGGCAAGTGGAGTCGTCGCCAACTCGAGGCCAGAAAGGTACTCCAGGGGACCTGCGCAGCTCACTGCGTTAATCACATGTGCCCTCCACTCAGCAAAGGTACTGCCCCCAAGTGCTCCGTTAGGTATCGACTGGGACAACTGGAACTTTTTCCTTACCCCGCAAGATGTCTGCAAATCCTCCCACCAAGAATAGGCCTTTGAGGGGCCTGAGGCTACGCCTGTGGTGGAGGAAGGAGGGACTCCGAGAGTCGACGCCGTCCTGCTCTTTAAGGGCTTCAAAGCCCCATTATACTGGCTCCTGTCAACAGTGGGTGTCCAGCCTTTTGCTCGCCATCGCTCTTCAATGTCACTCACGATTCGGGCAATCCCCGAAAAATGAGGCAGATCCTCCCGCTCCAACCGCTGCTCCTCAGCGGTACGAATGGCATCTCGGCGCTCCTGGAAGAGGTTGCTGGCTTTGAACCACCAGTGAGCATAATAAATATCGAAGTAGCCTCTGCGCTCCTACTCTGGGACCGGGTACCCCGGCCCTGCCTCGCGGCAAAGGAAGTCCTGCCAAGCTGCCGCGACCAAGTGCATGTCCCTGTGCCTGTATAACCGGAGGGGCAAAGAAAACTCTCCACTGGAGGGGATAGCCTGATCATACCCAAAGTTCCTGGCGAACCGATGTGGGTAGTAAGGCTCAAGTATCGCCGTGCTGGAGCGTCGATAGACAAGAACACTGGGCCGGATGCTGACGACCCACTCTGCTAAGCCCTGTGGGGAAGGTAAAGCATGGGTGGAAACCCGGCTGACGACAACGTCTCCCTCCTGCCTGGCAAAAGGGCGGTGAAGGTAGGAGAAGTAGTCAAGGGCTATGCCCTCTCCTCTCTTCACCGGAACAAAAGATAAGGCCCGCCTGGCCTCTACTAACTGTGCAACTGGATCCTGGGATGGCTGCCCGGTAAACCCGAAAATCATTGGTGCTGTTGGATTCTCAACCGGAGTCCTCCTGGACAACTCTGGAAACAGTAGCCCTGCCCAAGCACTCAAATAATGAGTGGGCAGGAGTATGCCTTTCTCCCGTGGCGATCAGTGGGAAGACAAAGCCCCAAGCGAATGAAAAATATTCGCCAAGGCTGCTGGTGCGATGGCGAGTCTCTGTCCACAGGCAAGCATGCAGGCTGGATAGATCACCTCCACCCGCAAGACTCCCTCCTCTCCATGAGGGACTACGAAGCTGGAAAGCCAGTACGCCAGATAAGCCGCCAGATAAGTAATAGGATGCAGCCCCCGTGAATTCCATCCTTGTGTCGGCGCAGGCAGGTGGCGGGGATGTGGAGGAACGTCCACTCTGACCTCTCGGTACTCATCCCAGGTGGTGCCGGACTGTGCAAACTCCTCATGGAAACAGTAAGGGCCGCTGTAGAAGTGGCTCACCCAGGCATTTAGTGTCACTCGCGGTGTACGCGGAGGCCGATCAGTGCCTACTCGGGCTAAGTCCCTCCAGGTCTTCATCAAGAACCTGAAGCAATAAGGCAGAGTATAGTGCCCTGCCCTGTCAGTGGAGCTGAGGTGCAAGTCATCCGGCGATAGCTCCTCATAAGGCCTCTCGCAGATCGGAAGACCAGAAATCCTCTGGAAAGCCCAGAGGTCCAGTGAAGTCTCCCCGCCAGCTGTTACAAAAGTGTTCCACTGGCGGCTGAACCTCTCTACCAGAGCCTGTAGCAGGCCAGTGTAACAAGGATAGGAGTACAGAGCGGCAGTCACTGCATGACGAATCCCCACCCTATCCAACAAAGACCGACAAACTAGCAGAATGCCCCAGAGCCACTCTGTCGCGCCCCGGTGATAACTGTGAGAGGGAATGACGGACCACTTCCCATACCAGCTGGGAGTTTTCAAAGCCAAAACCCTCTCCAACATGCAATCATGGATGTACTCCTCCTGTGCAAAGCTAACTCCGGTCGGTGCCAGAAAGAGCCCATCTATAACTTGGTCCACGGCTTTGTGCTGCCCATGCAAATGCCAAGCCGCTGCAGACATCGGTGTAGCCCAGACGGTGAGACTCTCATGTCGCTGAAAGGAGCCCATACTTTGCCTATCCGGATACTGCCGTTGCCGAGTAAAGCCCTCAGGGTAACTCGGATAAGTCAGGGAACACAATCCCTGCATGTCGTCTCTCCCCACCAGTATCGCCCTTTCAAGGCGACGCCTCTCCTCTAGAAGTGACGGATCGTCGGCCTCCATGCCGACAGGAGCAAAACCCTGGAGAAAACTGTAAAGGTGACGGTCCAGAGGATAGTGACGCGGGTGGCCTCCGGTGCGGTCATATGTATAAAGACCGCCTTGCCTCGCTATCCGAGACACGTCCACAAGACCTTCAGCTGCTCCGGCACTCTCTGTTGGGCCTTCAGCGACCCACAAGTAGCCAAGGTCTAGTTGGTTGACGTTGCCATCATCAATGGTACGAGGAGGGAAAGGCGGCATCCGCCGGTCCGTGCGCTCAACCCCGCAGTCGTCAGCGCCCCTAGCACGGGACCTCCTCGACCGACTCCCACTCCCATTGCTGCGAGCCATGGCTGAAAGCACAAAGAGGAGAAATAAAAAAAAAGTGGAGAAAGCGTCGGGCTAAAATATGCAACGGCTATGCCGACATTGTTCAATCCTTTCAAAGGACGCCGGCCATCCGCCTCCGCCTCCGGCCGTGACGGACGTCCCGTGGGGGGCATTTGTTGCACCCGAAATTGTCTCAAGCCATGTTGAGAATTTGTGGCTATGCAACGTTCGACGACAAGAACGGCGTACCGTCAACACCGTCGAACTGCGGAGTATCTCCGTGATTTAGGGTCTATCGATCCGACAATATTATCATGGTCGACGTCGCGGCAAGAAGGTTAACAAGGAAGAAACATGCGTATACCGGTCAGAGTAGCCGAGCAAGTGTATCACACGGCACAGACGAGCGCAAAGCTTCCTCCCTATGCGGCGACGAACGAGCAGACAAACAAACAATGCTCCCTCTGCGGATGCGATGCTGCCACGCGGCGAAGGAGCGATCTCCCCGAGATATATAGCTCCACCACGGCTCTTCTCCGACCCGGGACGACGAAAACGGAGCGAAACGGCGCGAAGAGGAGCCAAGAAGCACGCCCGGGGGTCGAACGACCCCTCCCGGGTCAAAAGGGAGGCCGCAGCCCCGCTGGCCCACCCGCGGCGTCGCGCGACCCCGCCGGGTGGCCCACCCGCGGGGTCCGCCAGGTGGCCCCGCGGGCTCTCGCGACCCCGTCGGGTCCCACCCGCGGGATCGCGCAACCTCGTAGGGTCGCGCCCAACCCGGGGTCGCGTGACCCCGCCGGGTCCCACCCGTCCCGGGGTAGCGCGACCCCGCCTGGGTCCGCCCCCCCTCCGGGGTCCGGGCTTTCCAAAAAAAGAAGAAGAAAGATAAAAAAAAGATTTTTTACCCCCTCTGAGGGGTCATTTGGCCTTTTTTTTGTGGCCAGAGGGGTCAAAATGACTTTTTGCCATCCCACCTTGACAGAATCGGGGCAAATTTGTTCGTTTGACCCCTCTGGGCCCTCCCGCCTTCTATAAATAGACCCTAAGGGTCCAAGTGATTGGGGAGAGAAGAACAAGGAGACTACATACGAAGCACTTTTCGCACTCGGAGCATCCAGCATTTGGAGTTTGTTCGTTTGTTTCGACCAGTGTGGGGTAAGTCCCCGGGTCTTGTATTTATGTCCCTACGGAGTATATTTACATTTACGCTTCTCAGTGGGCCATGTTTGTAATTATGTCCCTCAGCGGGCCATGTTTTGTAAGTCTTTACGTCTCGGGACGACTAAGTCAGGTGGTTCTGTCCTTCCGTTGGTGGAATTACAAAAACGTCCTCCCCGGGACCGTAAAAGACCAAAGTCTTGTAATTTGCAGTTATACCCTGCAATCTTTTGTAATTGGGACCATGTCCCTATCTTCCGCTCTAACACGGACTTTTGTATAGTCGACAACTCGCCGACAACCCTTGATTTCGTTCGGACTATAAAAGCACTCAACATGTTCTATGTATGTCCTCGGGTGGAAAAATTATAAGAAAACTCCCGACTTTTAAAAATTGTATATATACCCCTCCTTCGGCCAAATTGACAGATGTATGCCTTCTATGAAACCCCTTGTCATTCCTTCGGTCCGGAAGTGTTGTCAGCTCAGTCCAGCACTCGGGTATCATCTCAAACCTAGGTCTAGGGTCTGGTAAAATTATCGAACTACCCTTTTGACCCAAAAATGACCTCAGAGTCCTTAAAACCCTCCAGAAATGGCCTCAATGCCTTGGGAAGTCAGGAATCCAGTCCTACTTCTATTCCAGCCCAGAAATTTCAGCAATACCCCTGGCCTGGGAAAATTATCAAAATACCCTTGGAGTCCAGGAAATCTTCCTCTACTTCAAACATATCTACGGCTTCCGCATACTTGCGTTGTTATTCTTAAATCTTAGGGTTTGGCTCAGACCTAGCCCTAACTCAATTATTTCTGTTGGTCGGTGGTGGGTGAGTGAACATTGTGAACCCTCCAAGAGAGTTTGCTCTCAACATCAGAACTCATGTAGAAGCATTTTGGGATCTCTTTGACAGTTAAACAAAGGTGTTCGGACGTTAGGCCGATGTAAATTAACACTGACTCCGGTCAGTGGGGAAAGGTCCAGCACTCGAACCCAAATCGTCTGATACGATGCGCACACACGGAATCACCCTCTACTCATATAGGGGGGGATGTTTCTTTTCAAAATGAACGAAAATCTACCTTTTATCTACGATAAAAGTCGACCTAGATTTTTTCCGTGTCTCACAATCACCAATGACCATGGGATCTATTTTCCATGTCCACTTCCACGACCAAGTGAATAAAATCTTTCTCTTCTTGCATAACCCAGCATTCTCATACTTGCAGGTAAGGCCAATGGCCTCTATACAGGGCCTTTGCCTCACAGTGGAACAAGGCAACAAGCTGAATTGGCAGCACCATCCCACACTGCATCATCCTTCAACTGCCTTGCTGTGCCTCATCTCAAAATTTCAATGAGAAAAAGTGACGTGGCACTGACTTACTGCCATGCTACAACCCTCCTTCTCTGCCTGCGCACCTCTTCAAAGACCAAATGTATGCAATGCCATCTCCACAAAAGAGCAAATTATGTGGTAACCAGCCTTCAATATCTATCTTTTCTGTCATTCTGCATTGAATCACTATGGGCCCCTTTGATAACAGGGTAGGGTAGCGTATTCGACCCCCTGGGCGCGAATATGCTACCCGACCCTGGTTAGTGCAGGGACTTTGTGAGAAGGGCAACATGGGCCCACACTTTCTCCCTCATCGGTTTGCTATTCATGTTTATCCTATTCAAATATCAAAGTGGCCCTATTTGAATTTCACCACCTCTGGCAGTTATGTGGCATTCAATTCACTGCCTGTGACACATATGAGGACCATCTTTCAAATGGCCCTCTTGCATTATCCTGTCTTCTTACTACTCCATATTTCCACTGACGAATTTAAAATGGGATTCTGAAGCCAGACTACCCTGGTTTTTTCTAATTCAGTCTTGGTTCCAAGGCCAGTTTTGGCCAAAAACTGGCTTCTTCTGGCTGTTTACTCCCCCTATTGGAACTGGACCGTGTCTGGTCAGTTCCTATGTAATTTAGTGGTTTTTAGGACCATGCTTTTCACAAGCTTAGCAAAGTCCATGAGTACTCAGAAGCATCCTTGTGGCTCCTCCTTATCTGACGGATGCAAAGGATTGTACTCAATAACTCCATTTCGCTTGTACTTCTTTCTCCTTACATCGTGCCAAACTCCACCAGTTGGCACTTGCCAGAAGGAAGCTCTCAACATGCAGATCGGCCATCTGTGACCCAGCTCTATGTGCTTGTAAGACCTCCTCAGTTCCCTGCATATGATATATATATATATATATATATATATAATCTTCATGTGTCCTAGTGCTTTGAACCTTAGACATCTGAAGCACTTCAAAAGCCTCTCTTTTTCTTTCCCATCCTGTAGGATTACCATGGGTTCCAAGAGCCCTCTCCCTGCTTCGCACCACAGATTCTGGTTATCAGCCTTTGCAGCATGCTCTCTGCCAGAGTAATGTGCATGCCAACTGGGACAGCATAGCTCTGGTCACAACTGATGATGTTGTTGCTAGTGTGATCAGCCATTTTTAACAAGTTTGCTTGTAGAAAATAAGAAAAAAAGGGTCCATGATGTGTGATCAAATAAGCAAATGGTCAATTGTTTCAATCACCCAATTTGCACTAGTCCCTGCAAAGGATAATGTGGAGTGGGTGATATCCTAATCGAGCACACAAGATATGGAACCATCTTCATTAGTTAACTGATTCAATCAGTTGATGTATGAATGCACTTGGACATTGACATTCATATGCACCACGAGCACTGAAAATCATTTTAATTCCGCAATCAATATTCACAAGTTGCATTAAGTCTATACCTCTTTACCTTGGTTATGGATGAAGTAACAAAACAATTGCATGATGATATCTCTTGGTATATGCTATTTGCAGATGATCTTGTTTTATTTGATACCTTTCAAAAAAAAGATATTGTTTTAATACGTGAGAGTATTGATGGTTTAAATGCTAAGTTAGAACTTTGGAGGCATGTCTTGGAGTCTAAATATTTTAGAATTAGTAGGAGTAAGTCAGAGTTTATGCACGGCGATTTTAGTAATGGGAGAGTGACACAAGAAGACGTAGTTCTAATTGATGGACAAAACATTCCTAAATGTAGTAGTTTCGATATCTGGGGTATTCAAGAGAATGGGGAGATCTATGATGATGTTGCGCACATGATTAAGACATGTTACTTAAAATGGAGAAGTGTATCAGGAGTCTTTTGTGATCGCCGTATACTTGTAAAACTTAGGCCTGTTTTGTTATATGGTATTGAGTGTTGGGTAGTAAGAAAGGAACACATTCACAAAATGTGTGTGGCGGAGATGAGGATACTATGATGGATGTGTGGTAAAGCTAAGAAAGATAAGATTAGGAGTGAACGCATCCGTGAGGACTTGAGTGTAACTTCAGTTGATGGTAAAATGAGGAAAAATAGGTTCAGATGGTTTGGACATGTGCATCGTTGCCCTAACTCAGTGCCAGTTAAAAGATGTGACCAAATCTTAGTGGATGCCGGTAAAAGAGCTCGTGGAAGGCCTAAAATGAGATGGTGTGATGTTATTAGAAGGGACATTGGCTTCTTGGCTTTAAATACGAACATAGCACTTGATATATTTCTTTGGCAGAACAAGATTCATGTAGTCGACCCCAAATAACGGGATAAGGTTTTGATGATGACGATGATTCAATATTCACCAGTTAATAGACAATATCTGACGGTCAATATCCGAGATCATTCATCTCAGGGCAATGGACCATGGATTAATATTAGATGATTTCTTTCATAAAGCAGTTGTCTTCATTCTGTAGATTGACAATTGAATATTGCTCATCAAAAATTGATAGTGATGAGTTTATTCAATCACTATGTTTGAAATTTAGTTATCTGTGGTCCATCATTGACAAGTAACGCTTCAATGACAAAGATACTTTAGGATAAAAGGAATTTTCTATTTGACATAGATTTTTTTTGAAAGTATTCTATCTGACATAGAATTATACAGTAGGCTGGTGTGATGTCATAACTATGTATGGTATGCTGTTGTAGATTGCCATCTAAATTGTTATGTCATGTCATTTCAATTTGTGTAGAAGTGTAGCTGTGCAAAAACATGCATATGCTGCTTATTTCATACATAGCTTACAAGGATGCTTGTAGATCATGCCAACAGTGCATTTTTTATGAATCAGACTACTAATTGAAGGAGGATTCTCTTTCTTCTTAATAGAAGAAATCAGTACTTCCCTCTGACATTTTTCTCGCTTGCCATGTGAATCTGGAGCTCCATGTGGTGATTTCACTCAGGAGAGAGGTCAAGAATGCACACCAGATATCTCAACACCTGCTGCTGTACTACATCTTCTTTTTGCTCTCTCTCTCTCTCTCTCTCTTTCATTTTCTGTAAGGTGTCCAGCTTTTGGTCGAGATCATGAACCATGAGATTGTGATGCCCACTGCTGGACTGAAGTTCTTCCTCTCTGTCTCTTTCTCCCCCACCTCCAGTCTTAAGTGTTACCAGAATATCACTTTTACTCTGCTTTATCAGAAGTTTAAGCGTACCAGTCATACTTCATTTTTTGCTTGGGCAAAGCTATGGATCATTCAAATGCTCGTGCATGCCCTTCTGTCATGCTTTGTAAAATTTACAATATTAACATGATGTGCTGCTGCAATAAATTGGGCATTTACCTAAAGATTTGGACATCTCATGCTTGATGTTTTGTGATGCTCAAAGATGATCACTTTATACTTTACATCAATCACGAACTTGTTTCAAGTTTTCAACTGAATTAAATGAAGATTCAAAATGGTATTTGCTTCCCCTGATTCTGTCAATGTAGAAGTAACACAAATCCTGCTTGTCAATTAACTTCAAATAACTTTAAGTATGCTGCTTGGTTGAAATTCATGAGGGAATCCAATGATATTGTTCTGTTTTTTTCCCTGGATTTTCGAGGTCAAACTCACCTCAGCTTCCCACTAACTTGACCCCCAGCCGCAACCATGTGCGGTCCGAGTTGTGGAGTGCCGAGGGGAGCTCAAAGGTCAAACCCACCTCGGGGATCCTACCATGGGGAGCGTGCGGGCCCGCGGGTTATTGTTCTGTTTTATAGTGTTAAATCCTGTCATTTATTATTCAAATACTACTGCGCTGATGAACATCAAATGTATCTTCTATTCCTGTCTCTCCTGTATAATCTACTTGATGGATCTGTTTTTTCAAGCCTTTGATGAGCTTTGTCTTATGTACTTTGTTACCTGACCATATGGAGAACTGCAGTGCCAAGGATGACTCATGTAGTGGTTTGGACCTTACAGGCCATTACTGCACTCAAGAAGGGAGCATATTTACTCAAGTATGGACGTAGAGGAAAGCCCAAGTTTTGTCCTTTTAGATTGGCTAACGTAAGCATTCAATGTTTCACATGGTAGCACATATATGCTGCATTTCCTGACAGTCTCTTTTGCCTTTTAACACAGTCAATTAATATACTGTAGTGCAAGTTGCGAGCTGTCAGTATTGTCATAAAGCCATGATAGGGCTGTAATAAATGGTTATTAAATATTAAGCATCTAGTGCCGTACTATTCGTAGCAAGAGCTTTCTGGAAGTTTAATTCAGTTGTGTATGCAAAATCTGCCATTGGAATATTTCAGTATTTTCAATTTACTGAAAATGTTTTATTTATCTTTTTTTAGTTTGCACAAGTGTTCCACATCTTGGAAATAAAAAGTTAAATAAATAAATGTGACTGTTTCTGAACTTTGAATATTTAGTTCAAGAATGAATTACT
Source organism: Amorphophallus konjac (assembly GCA_022559845.1). Taxonomy (NCBI): domain Eukaryota; kingdom Viridiplantae; phylum Streptophyta; class Magnoliopsida; order Alismatales; family Araceae; genus Amorphophallus; species Amorphophallus konjac. The sequence goes on from CM040119.1 coordinate 341,445,435, forward strand.
TTTCTGATTTGTTAGTTACCATATGGAAAAAAGCCACCGGAAAAAGTTAAACTGATTAAGCATTAGCATTGAATATGTGAGGACTTTGTCAACAGTGATTCTGTAAAATTTGTTACTCTTACTTGTCAGTTGTCTACGTGTACATCGATGTGAAGAAATGCTGAATGGTGGAATTCCCAAAATGTCATCTAGTTGTGCAAGTTTAATGCAGTTTTTGGCTAGTGTAAGATCCTCTCTCACATCCTGAAAACATGCTGTGCCCTGAGTTGCTGGTTCAGGCTTAGCTTGGAAGCCTAAATAAATATATATTTTTCAAGAGTGTTATGAGCTTGCCTTCATAAAGATATTTGACATCTTTCTGAAGGTGGCCAAAGACCACAGCAATTACGATGAAAAATTACAGGATATTTTAGAGCCACCAGGTTGGTAGCTTCTCACCATTGTCATCGATGCCAAGTCTCTGACAGTTCTAACCATATAACAAAAAATTACGGTGGACATAAGAAACCTGCGGAACCTTTGGGACACGTAAGAGTATAAACCGTCCTTAGGGTGTCTAACCCCTCTTTGATTCAAGGATGGCAGTTTCGGTTTCGGTTTCGGTTTCGGTTTCGGCCGGGTCCGAAACTGAAAGAGTATCGGTTTCGGTTTCAGTCCGAAACCAAATAAAATACTATTTTTTGCAGGGGAGTTGGCGTCCGGTTTCGCCTAGTTTCGCCCGGTTGGTTTCAGATTGTCTAGGGCCGAAACCGATATGTTTCGGCTGAAACGTATCAGTTTTGACCGAAATTGCCATCCGTGCTTTGATTAGGCAGTGAGAGATACATAAAAAGAGTATGTCCAGGCTATACATGAATGTTGACCAAATCCCTTCCTCCTCTTTGATTGGGCAGTGAGAGATACATGAAAAGAGGATGTCCAGGCTGTCACCTTGGGTTTCACTGCTGGATCTGAAGTAACTGCAGATGAGGCATCAAACAGTCTTAATAATCCCACCTTGAAGGAGGAGGTCCATGTTCAGTGGAAACGATACACAGAAAATGCATTTGGTTCATTTGTCTTTGATCTTTATTTCTACTCTGTGACATGCAAGGATTGCAGGGAGTCATCGATGAGAAAATTCCTGAAGGAAGTTTTGATCTTGGCTGATAAGGTCTTGGCCATGCCATTTTCCACCAGCCTACTTCAGAACCTCCAGTTGCTAGAAACCTTAGTGTAGATTTTCAGGAAGTTGAAATTCTCAATGCATTAATATCTGATCTTCTTGGTTACTCTCTGGCCTGGTGGAGTGAAAGAAACAATAAAAAGGGGACCTGGACCATCTTTTCACAAGATGCCCCTTCGCGAAGGGCATTTGGACGAGGATTGGACAGAGATTCCAGCAGCCCTTCGGGCATTTTGATGCGGTGCAGCAGCTCTTCACCAATTGGCGTAGGAGGTGGATTCTCAAGGCGACAAGATCATTTGGTGGCTTATCCTTCATGCCACTCCTTGGGCCTTGTGGAGTGAAAGAAACAATAGAATCTTCAAAAGGGAAGCGAGTCCGGAAGAGAGGGTTTTTGCTTTTGTTTGTGAGATAGTGCCTTTTTGGGCTAAACATTATTATAAAGTGGAGGATCATAACTCCTCACTCTTTTTGTTCTTGGGGAGTTAATTGGGCACACCATCTTGGTGTGGTGATTTTTTGTAAAGGGGCTGTGAGCGATGATAGTTTATACATGTACATCCCTTTCTTTTATTAATATATTTGTGGTAACTCCCATGTTTCAAAAAAATATATATGATCTTCTTGGTTCCTGATTCAGGCACTGCATAGTTTTGGAAATCTGAAGTTTCTTGGTCTAAGAAATTGCATCTGCAAGGGGACTCCAAGAACTATGCCCATTAGAGTTATCCTTGCAATGAAAATGTTTGTTGTCCTTTTCTGGTCTTGCCCTTCTCTCGACTGGCCTCCCTGATTGGGTGTTAGGTCTACATTTGACCATGGGGTTCTCAGTTTCGTTGATGCCTTTGAATCAAGGGAGTTAAGAAAATGCCCCTGATGCAAAGTAGGAATAGATCATCAAACGTGAAATATTTATTTCTTAGTCCGTAACATGGAAGGCAAACCCGGATGGGGTTGCCGGATTGGCTCTGACTGATCCTGGTCCGTATTGGATTGGATTGGCCAGGTTGGCCAATTGTCATGAAGTCAAGCTGATCTTGAATCGGTCTGATTAAAAAAATAATAAAGAATCAGAAAAATAAGGAAAATCAAGAAAAATTGTATACATCTAGAAACATTAAAAAGAAAATAAAAGAATAAAGTTATCATGCACTTTGCATCACAAAACAATATTACTTATATAACGATCAAGTGGTTAGCTAAAATAAGGTAAATGTGTTAAAAAAATAATGTGTAAACCCTTAGAATCAGCCTGAATCCCTGATCCGACCAATATCGGTCTGATTCTGCCAGATTCAGGCTGTTTTTTTCCCCACAAGCTTCCAAGGGAATCAACTGAATTGGTCTGATCTGACCGATTCAGACTGGATTCTTAGTTTAGGGTGCGGTTCAGCTCCAGAATCGGATCGCCCCGGAGATTCTGATCTAGATCGGCCAATTCTGTAATCCATGGTCCTTCATGCCTATTCACATGAGCATAACCATTATTTAAGTAACAATGCTGTTGTAAATTGACTAGTTTAGGAGGAAGAAGTGGGCCACCCCTTTGTGCTGCTGGAAGAAGAAGTGGAGGGCTGGATGATTGGGGTTGCCCTTATACTTCTGGGCTGGGGTCTGGACATCTATATTATGGGAATATGGGGACACCCCCTCTATTTTTCTGGGAACGGAGGCAGGCCCCTATACTACAGGAAGTGCATGCATGCTTGCTAGGCAGCAAAGTGGGTATGAGGCCATCTCCCTTTCCCTCTCTTCCCACCTCCTCTATGTGCTGCCACTAAAAGGTGCATCGACCCCTTTTCCCTACTCCTTCCACCTCTCTCTGTGCATGTGTTAGGGTTGTGATTTAAGACTAAGGTTTGTGTCATTTTACAATTTTTGCTGTTTGTTGTAGGACTAGGGTTTGTGGGGCCACTTCATATGGGTAAGCAAAGGGGAGAAAAAACTTAGTTTCCTAGGTTCTAGGTCCAAAAGAAATCTTTTGATGAACGTTGTTTGTCCAATCTACTGTGGTCCTTGATCTATTGAACAAAGCTAAGAAGCTTTCCACAAGGCACCAACTGCAAATCTTTCTTAAATCAGCAACTTATCTAGTAGGTATCCAGCGAATGCAAATCTACACCATAGGTTTCACAATGAGTGTCAATTCCCTCATTTAAATTCTCCAAAGCTGTGTGCTATCTCTGTTAAATAGAAAAATATGCATGCTGGAAGGCAGAGGCCTTTATTTATGTAACACTTGCTTCATGAATTTCATAATGGTGAAAGTTTTATGTTGTTTACCAATGAATAACAAAAATTTTGTCTTTAAATCATTTCAGGAGAAGTAGTTTATGCATGTTATTGTTTCAATTATCATCAGCAATTCAGCATCATAGTTTCCCATCAGTTTGGTGGGCTGCCAAGCTTTGCTGGTCAAACACTAGGAGATTCTAGTAGGTTTAGTAATCTGGCTGTCACCCTGGCAATTAACCCTATTTCTTGTACCTGATTTCTGCCAACTGCAAGATTGTATTGGTAGGAGAGAAGCTAAATCATATGTGATAAGCCAAGGCTAGTCAGTTAGTTCTTGGAGACACTGAGGCATAGAGCAGCCAGTTGCATCTGACTGCATGCCATACACATTTTAAGTGTGCTTTTATACATGTTGTCTTTAAATGCTTAAGTTAACCAATGATTTATGAAGAGCCGTGCAGCCTGGCTCAACATGTTGGGCATTCTAATTGCTCGGCACAACCTTTTCTTATCTCACGTTTTTTCCCATGCTTGATGAATGTGTTTAAGCTGATTTTTCTTACCTTTGGATGATGTGAATGTTTACACTTTCAGGATGAATCTGTCCTGATATGGTTCTCAGGGAAAGAGGAAAAACATCTTAAACTAAGCCATGTATCAAGAATTATTCCTGGTCAACGTACTGTAAGTTCAGGACTTCCCATTCCCTTGTGCATTCTTACATTTTGGTAACTACGAAATGATCAAGGTGATGGGTAACTTTGCTGTTTCCCATGAGTTTATAAAATGTTATATTATTTATAAGAGAATGTAGCTATAAGATATTTCTGTTTGCTATTTGGTCCAAGATTTTGTCTTGCACTCACATGTTTTTTTTTTCCTTTCTTCAGCTTAGATCCATAGGAGTGTGAAAAGTGGTCTAGCTTTCCAAGAAGAGAAAATTTACCAATTTTAATGAAACATAGTAACATACATAAACTCCTAAGTGAAAGATTTCTCACCTGTAGTAAACACTTCTAACTAAATTGCGCTTTGCTTAATGCTTACTTGATTTTGTCAAATTTCTGATTACTGTACCAAAACTGATTAGTCTTACAAGTGAAGGTATGAAATAGACAAAGTTGCAAAAGAAAGATTTCTCACAAGTAACCTGGATACTATAATTATCTTTTTTGAATGAAAGTAAGATTCTCTTAATTAGATTGCATCTAAATACTTGATTTTGTTGAATTTCTATTCAGTGCATTAGAACTGCTTTTGTCAATTTTATAGGGGCATTAGGATTGGAATAACTAGGGTGAGGATGGTGTCTTTTCCAGCATCATTTTCTCCCAGCAACTGTACAAATGCCAAGTAGCATCTCTTTCTTTGACCATATGAGTGCTGTCTATATAAGTGATTGCTGATTGTAAAGGATACAGGAGAAACCCTATAGGAGAGTTGCTTTCGGAAGATTGGCTTCATTATTACTACTGCTATTACCTTTGTCATTCTGGTTGCACATAATGCAACATTATGTTGCTATAAACTGAGATAGGAACATACTCATTTTTGTAAAGGAAAAAAGTTAATTCAATTTCAAGAGAGGACACTGTGCATGTATATGAGAAAAGGAGAAATATCTGCATATTTAGGAGGCTATTTCTTCTGGTTGCATCATGTACAAATAACTGTCCTGTGCCCCCCCTCTCACCCCCACAACTTGCTTATTGCTTATATTGTACATATATCCCCTGACACTGCAAGAAATATTGCCATATATGTACTCCTCTTTTGTTGTAATACTGATTCCCCGAGTTAAATGTTGTTATTCTCCATTGGGATACTCCTGGAATATTTGCATGACAATGACCATATATTGAATAAATGACCATGATACCTTTTAGTGGTCATACATGTTCCTTTTAAGTTTTTAATCATTTCTACCTTCAGTTAACTTTTAAGTTTTTATTCATTTCAACCTTTAGTTAAGTGTGAATTAATACATGGTTAAGAATCTACTAAAGCATGGTTGTGGAAGTGTGTCTTTCTTTGCTGCATAAGAAGATTGTGTGTAAAATGTATTTCTTGTGATGCAGATCTGCAATTTTTGTTTTAAAGGGCTATATGCATAGTTGTCAAGGTGACAAGGCCAGCTTGGGTCCCGCGGGTGCCTACTAAAACAAATAGGAGGGGAGACATGGGATCTCCCTGATGGAGTTCTCTACTGCTGTAGAATGAAGTAGTGGGCTGACCGTTGACAAGGACTGCAAAAGAGACTGAGGAAACACGTGCCTGGATACACCCAATCCACCTATGGTCAAAACCCATCTTAGCCAAGACCTCAAACAAACATTGCCAATTGACACAATTGTACACTTTCTCAAAATCCAGCTATAAAACCACACCTCTCTTTGTCTGGGTCTTCATGGCATGCAAGCACTCATGAACAACAAGGAAGTTTTTCTGTATGTGTCTTCCCCTGATAAAGGCCCTTTGGTGTCCAGTAACCACTCTGTTAATCACACTAGCTAGTCTCATGGTCAACAACTTGGTGATAATCTTATACGTTCCATTCAATAAACTGATGGATCTATAATCCAAGAAATATTGTGCACCTTGTTTCTTGGGGGTAAGGACCAAGAGGGTTTTGTTCATGCCCCTCAAATAAGCCCTACCCTCCTAAAATTATTCTGTTGCCTGGAGGAGATCATTCTTGATTATATCCCAACACTTTTGAAAGAAAGTCATAGGGAAGCTATTCGGGCCCAGTGTTTTGTCACCTGTAAGGGAGAAAACTACCTGTCAGACCTCCTCCTCTTTGAAGGGGCGGGAGAGAGTTTCTCTCTCTGCAGCAAAGAGTTAAGGAAGCTGGCCATCTGCAATCCCAGGTCTGAGCATCTGATCTTCAGTCAATAGTCTAGAGTAGAAACACTTGGCCTGCACCCTGATCTCCTCCTCCCTTGTGAAAGTCTGCTCATCTACCTTGATGGAAGCAATGTGGGTGATTCTCCTCTTTGAAGAAGTCCTCTGGAAGTAAGCATTGTTCCTCTCTCCTTTCCTGAGCTATTTCTCTCTTGATCTTTGCTTCCAATAGATCTCTTCCCTTGTGCGGATCTCTTCAAAGTCTCTCCTGAGTGTATCTTTGCGCATCCTGTCTGATCCATCCAGCAACCGTGTCTCTTCCAAGTAGTCCAGACCCTCCAACTATTGTAGAATCCTGGCGTTTGTAACTTTGCTAGGTAGGGTTTTGACACACCCCAACCTTTAAGCACTTCTGCCAGATGCTTTAGTTTTCCCACCAGTGTAGCCATAGAAGACTGTTCGTGCCTCTGCTTATTCCATCTCGCTTGACGGTCTCCATAAAATCTGCCTCCTTGAACCGGTATCTTTCGAACTTCAAACACTGCCTCCTCTCCTGCTTGTTGCTGGTCTTCAGTAAAATAGATTTGTGAGATACTGGCCTTACCAAGCATGATGCTTGCATATGAGGGAAGCTTCCCAGTCAACTGATACTAGGACCCTGTCCAACCTGGAGCATGAAGGTGTTGCCCTCATATTGGACCAAATAAACTGAGCATTCATTAGGCCTTTGTCGGTCAGAGTCGCTTCCTCTATGAAATCACAGAAGTCCTCCATTTCCCCTGTATGAGGCTCCCAAGCCGCTGCAACTGCATTGAAATCGCCATCCACACATCAGAGACGGTCCGAGGTTTGATGGTATAAAAGCAGCTCATCTCATAGTGATATCTTTTCTTCCCTAGTTTGGAGACCATAAATCCTTGAGAAATCCCACGAGAAGTCATCCCTTACACTGCGGAAGTGAAGGGAGATAGCTCCCGACTGACCTTTCTATCTTCCTTCACCTCCTTTATCTCAAACTAATTCCATAAAATCATGATTTCACCTGCCCTCCCCTCTATTGTGGAGGTCACCCCCTTTGAAAGCCCGTCTCCCCCAATCATGATATACTCTTCATCTCCTTCACACTTGGACTCTTACATGCACAAAATGTCAATCTTGCATCTCCTTGCCTACTCTTTCACCACTCTCGTCTTCTCACCCCCATAGATCTCCCTTACATTTCAGGAGACAAATCCTCTTATGGGCAATGCTATTCTCTTACCTCCCTCCTCCGGTTCATTTCCCCTCTCATCTTTTTCCTCACTCTCCTCCTTCCTTTTTCTGTGATCTCCCTCTCTTCGCCTCCCTAGCTATGCTAATCATCCACCTCTTCTGGACCTTGTTGAATACCCCCCTTAGGTCCCTATCCAGACTTGCAAAGAACACCCCCAACTTATCTGCCAACTCCCTCACTCGTCTCTCCGTCAACTCCTCCGCCACTCTTATCAACTCTCTCGCCTCCTCCCTTCCCAGCCTGCTTCTCTCTTCAGCTCCCTCTCCTTCAGCCTGTAGCCTCTCCCGATGTGTCCGAGACAATCTCTTCATCCTCCTCAGGTGGTAGTACATCCCCCCTCTGCACTCAGCATCACCCTGGCCTCCTTCTCCCTGGCTATTGATAGACTCTTGTCTTGGCCTCGAGCTGTGGCATTGGACGGCTCACATCTGATAAGTGTCGACGTTGGCCTCTGACTCTTCATCGCCACGCCTACATGTCTCTAGCAATAGCAGCTTTGGAGCTTGGGGCAGCAAGCTGGCCGGTGACTCAACATGGAGGTGGTCTACATTGTGGGGTCTCTGTTGTAGGCCGCAGAGCAATTGGGAGAGCAACAACAATGCTGGCGGCGGGACGATCGTTGGATGGGGCTGGGAAGACTGTCGACATCCTTCGTTGTCGCCGACAACGTTGGAGGGTTGAGCAACGAGCCAGTGAACTGTTCTGCATGACGTTCCCTGTAGCACCTATCAGGCGTGGAAGAAGACCGCTACCGGGCCTCAAATACTGGATGACCATGTGAGTCTCGGTAATGGGTAAGTCATGGGTAGAGGGATTCGGGTCTGGGTGGGTGCTATGGTCTAGTCCACTTATCACATTCGGATCCAGCCCATTAGGCCCACTCAAGGGCCCACTGTCGAGTCCAGGGGCGACTAGTGGCCCATCTGACACATGAAGTGGCGCCCGTTTTTGAATTTGAATTGGTTTCTCTGCATGCGCCACGTTGCCCCCCTCTCGGTTGTTTTCCACCTCTGTCTAGGACTTGGGTCGCCCTAGACCATGGATGGCAGTATCGGCCGAAACCGATACGTTTCGGCCGAAACGTATCGGTTTCGGTCGATACCGAAACCGAAACGGGCCTTGTCACTGTAGCAGTCCGAAACCGGACCGAAACCGAAACCGGACCGAAACCGACCGAAACCGGACCGAAACCGACCGAAACCGGACCGAAACCGTCTGGTTTCGGCCGAAACTAGACCTGCTCAATACATTTTTTGCCTTTTCTGACTGTTTTGAACCGGTTTCGGCCGAAACCGAAACCGAAACCGAAACCGATACGTATCGGTTTCGGTACCGGCCGAAACCGATACCGAAACCGATACTACCATCCTTGCCCTAGACCTTCCTTGCTCCGGTGTCGCCGCAACAACTCACCCGATTGGAGGAGAACATGGATGATGAAGACTTCTGCCCCGGTCGCAAGGGAGATCGCCAGCGGCACCATTGCCAAACTGGACTTCCAGAGGACAACTTCTACCGCTGTTAGGGATCTGGCTGGGGCGAACTTGAGGCTGCCCAACTCGACTTCCCCAATACTACTAACGGTGTAGTAGATCCCCGACTCGTTGCAGAGGACGAGGGGTGGCTCTACTAGCCTGATGTGAACCCCCCCTTCCCTCGGACTCGAGTTTATCCCTCTGGCAGGAGACCATGGCTGGACACGGATGGTGGCTCTGTCCGCCACCAACAAACCTACCTTCGTCATTGTGTCTACCACCTCCACGGACGGTCCGACGGCTAGTAGCCCCTCTACCATTACTTGTTGGATCTCCCATAGGTGTTGTCCTCCCCACCGACTGTTCATGAGCACCTCGACCACCTCCGGCTTCACTGTCCCCTCTAATGGTGATAGGAATAGGCATCTTCTTATCCCTTCAACTCTCCTGTGCAGGAGTTCCGGGAGGATACGCCCTACCTCCATGCAGTCTCGCCTCCCCTGTTGGGTCGATGGAGGGGGCCCCCTCACTCCTTACCACCTCTATGAAGGAAGATTTGACACAAGCTCCTCTCTCCTCACCGCCTATCTCCAGCCATTTCAGATTCACTGACATATTGTAGAACCTCTGCAGATGCCCCATCTTGTAGTAACGGAAGCACACCGGAGCTCTCCCTTGGGGACCCCGAGGGCCATCCGAGAACACCTTCTCCTTCCCTGTTGATCACCTGCTGCCTCCTCCTCTTGGGCCGCTGAAGACGGATTGGGGATGGCTGCCCCCCAGGGAACACGATTTGCCTCGGATGCCATCTGCTCTCTAAGAACAGCTAGAGAGAGAGAAGGTTTTGTTGGTGAGAGAACCCACGGTATAGGAGGGCGAGGGGGGATGCTTGAGGAGTGTTCACTATGAGGGAGGAGGGTTGTTGGGATTGGGTGGCTTGCCGTTTCGCCAAGGGAGGGGGTTGTAGGGCACCGGGGTTGGCATGGGGAGATGGTGGGCGCCGTACTGGGGAGGGGAAGGGCTGTTGGGTAGGGATGGGGTGATAGGAGGGAGAGAGGGGGTTGGGGTGGGGGGGTTCGTTGGAGGAGTTTGGGTGCCTGGGGAGGGAGAGAGGAGGCTCGAGGGGTTGAGGTTGAGTTGTGGGGGAGGTGTCGCATACACAGAGAGGGAGAGAGAGAGTCCCTCCGGTCCGGTAGCAGCATCCCACTTGGAGAGATGGTGCTTGTATTTTACAATAAGCATATTTTGTCTTTTTATTTTTTTAAAATTTTTTATCATATATTAAATAGAATATATTAACAGGATGGGCTGATATCTAAACACTTAAATTTTATGGAGGCAAAACTAAATAGCTAACTTACAGGGATGGAAATGTTTGAGAGACTAAAATCTAAGCCCATCTTTATCCAGTCACCAGTTTTCAGAATACCCTTTCCAGATGAGGGGAATCATTGACTGACTGATTTTCAATTTGCAGATAGAATCTCCATAAGGTATGCTAATGCTTGTATTGGATCACTCTTTTCCAAAGGCTCATTTCCTTAGCATATCCTACAGCCACTTACCAAAAAGGGCTAGGTTCAGTGACTGCAAATTTTTTATGCGTAGCCATCCATTCTTGTAAAAGCCCTGCACGTCAAATTCCATTTAAAGTAGTGGAAGTTCTTTGCAATTAATATTAGTAGTACCCCAAAGACTTCTTATCTTCTCCATTTTATTCCTAACTTCAGATTGCATTACAAAAACTGACATGGAGTGTTGGGGAAGACTAGATAAGAATTGAGTAAGCTGGAGGCATTGAGTTTTCTTCCATCCATTTCTTTTGGATGAAAGGACAATGAGAATAAAAAGTGCAGAATGCTCTTCAAGGCATCACATTAGCAACAAATAATTCTGCTTCCCACTAACAAATTTCTTGCTTTCCACACTGCTACCTTTTTCTGCATTTTATGGAGGCAGGGCCTCCAATCAGGTATTCTTGGAGATTTGTGATCTACGGGCTAGCCGAAGTAGATAGTAAGTGATTTATCTATCTTTCATTCCATCGTATCAGCACATCCCTTTGTCATGTTTTCCTCCATATTATACCAAAATGGAAAGGGATATGCACCAGGAAAATTTCATGGAGCAACTGCTCTGCTTAAGAGTCAAATTCTCAAATATGCTTTGTTTTAGTGATGATTGGAGTTTCTTTATTATCTCTTCTGGTATGGTATTAGTTCAAAGCGCATTTTACTTGTTTCTCTTAAGTGTTGTTTTGTGTGATTCATATCTTTCAGCCTTACAGGTATATAATTCTGTCAACCCTTTACAAAAGAAAGGAAGTCATTGGCATGTGTGTGTTGTGTGGAAATGATTGGCCAAATCATGAATCTTTGTATTTTGTAGGTTCAATATTTATCGTTTCTTTGGGAGTTTGACCTTACTAGAATTTTCATGTTTTATTTTTATGATATTTATGTATGTTTTTTGGGTCACTCGGCATTTAGTTGCAAGTTCTAAATTTTCAATGGTAATAGGGATCAGTTATGTCACATGTTGTTCCCTTCTTCTAGGTGGGTAGTTGTTAGAATCCCCCCCCCCCCATTTGCGGGGTGGGGGATTCTGCAGCCTGAAAGACCAAGTCTTCGACTAATGCTTTTCTGGGAACCATGGTATGCAGCCCCCCCCCCCCCCCCCCCCCCCGTTTGTGGGGTGGGGGATTCTGCAGCCTGAAAGACCAAGTCTTCGACTATTGCTTTTCTGGGAACCATGGTATGCAGAACCGGCCAGTATGGTATACCATACCGGCCGGTTTTGTATCGGTACCAGAGGTGACTGGTCTGGTACAGCAGGTTCTGGTACCGGACCGGCCAGTCCTTTAAAGAAAAGGAAGATGGGTTTTGTCCCCAAGAAAAAAAAGATTAATTTACAAATTCAACCAATAATGTTAATGAAAGACTTAAAGTCATTAGAGACTAAAATCTAATGAGATTGAGTGAGATTAGAGACTTAGAGTTTAAATATACTTGAGATCAGGGTTTAAAGTTTTATAAACTTAAATGTGCAGGTATTTCCATATTTAAGGGGAACTGGTTTGAACTTCGGGTATTGGAACCGGTTCTGGAACCAGTACTGGAACCGGCCCTGACCGGTTCCGGTTGCAAGCCTTGCTGGGAAGTTTTTTTTTTTTTTTTGCGGGGGTGGGAGTATGCCACATCCTGTGGAACAACCTTCTCATTTTGAAACATGTTGACTTTTCAGCTTCAATTGGAAATTCTGGCAAATGTCTCGACACCCTCTACTCGAAAAATTCTAAGTACGGAGTTTGGAGAAAATTCTTTTATGATCGTAGCATCAGTCATGTTACCCCGACATCAGAAAAGAGTGAAAAGAAGAGGATTGCAATTACTTCTATACATTTACTGGAATCAAAGTAATACAGAGAAGTTATCATGTACTTCAGCCATACCAGATGTCTCGAATGAGAATGAAGGGATCCTGTAATGCTCTATGCACCACTGATTTTGAAGATGTTTCAGAGCCATCAATCTTTCTTATTTAGAGTAGAATTTATGAAACAGATTAGGAAGTAGGAAAACTTTCTTTCTGTACAAAACTAAGTGGGTCATTCTCAGTTGAAATATATTCACATGATTGTTTCATCTAAAATTAGCATTGTGTTATTGGAGCACACAGCACCAAGGAAGGCAGTATCGGTTTCGGTACCGGTTTCGGCCGGTTCCGAAACCGATACGTACCGGTTTCGGTATCGGTTTCGGTTTCGGCCGAAACCGGATGAAACCAGTTAAAAAATTAAAAAAAGTAATAATCCTGTCCGGTTTCGGCCGAAACTGACCGGTTTCGGACCGAAACAAGTCGGTTTCGGACCGAAACAGGTCAGTTTCGGCCGAAATTCTTAATGGTTTCGTCCGAAACCATTTAAATAATATTTTTTTAATTGTTTCGGACCTGCTACAGTGTTTGGGTGTGGTTTCGGACGATACTGCCAACAATGCACAGCACACTTCAACATATATGTGGGCAATGCTTACTGGACTTGTTGTGATGCATGGCTTTGCAAGGATTAAATCTTTTTGAGTTTATATCTCTTCCGTCTATAAATTACATGAACAAAACATCAAATGAAAAATCTCTTTCTTATCATGCAGGCAATTTTCCAAAGATATCCACGGCCTGAAAAAGAATGTCAGTCATTTTCTCTCATATATAATGAGAGATCGCTGGACTTGGTAAATGTGCCTCTTACCTGATTAATTTTTGTTTTCTAATTACTTCGGCCATTATTGTGGAAAAATATAATGAGACTTCCTTTATTGATAGGGTTTGTCAGATGTCATGCCCTACAATCTATTAGATTTAGGGATAACCCTCCTAATTCCAATATTAATGGCATGCTTATTTGATAAACCTCTCTTGTTTTTTTCCAAAATCTTGAAGGGGTTATTCATAATTTTTTGAGAAGTTCACCAAATAAGTTGAGATTGTGAGGAGCAAAAAGTTAATGCTAGGGTTAGAAATGTTCATCCCTAAATATGATGGGGGGAGAGAGAGAGAGAGAGAGAGGAGGCAACATCTAAGAGTCCCTTCTTGATATTAAAGTCTAACTAACAACCATTGGGTTTTCACTAACTCAGAAATGATATGTGTCTTCAGATCTGCAAGGACAAGGATGAAGCTGAAGTCTGGTTTGCTGGATTGAAGGCATTGATTTCGCGTGGCCATCAAAGGAAATGGAGAACAGAATCACGGAGTGATGGTGTCTCATCAGATGCAAACAGTCCAAGAACATACACCAGAAGAAGTTCCCCTTTAAGCTCTCCATTTGGTAGCAGTGACAGTACTCAAAAGGTTTGTATGGTTTTATACATTTCCATGCACTTATAAATAGTACTTCTAGTTAAATGTTGGTTTCCCTTATCCAGGAGGGAGATCTATTTCGACTTAGGAGTCCATTTGAAAGCCCCCCCAAGAATGGCTTGGATAAAGCATTTTCTGATGTTGTATTATATACTGTGCCTCCTAAAGTCTTTTTCCCGACAGATTCTGCCGATGGCTCTGTCCACTCTTTATCATCTGCAGGCTCAGATGGTGTCAATAGGCATATGAGGAGAATTCCAGTGGATCCTTTCAGGGTTAGTTTATCAAGTGCTGTAAGCTCATCAAGTCAAGGGTCTGGTCAAGATGACGGGGATGCTCTGGGTGATGTTTTCATATGGGGAGAAGGCACTGGGGACGGAGTTCTTGGTGGAGGCATTCATAGAATTGGAGGTCATTCTGGTGGTAAAATGGATTCCCTTTTGCCCAAAGCCTTAGAATCTGCTGTAATACTTGATGTCCAGAATGTTGCTTGTGGTGGAAGACATGCTGCTCTTGTAACCAAGCAAGGAGAGATATACTCTTGGGGGGAGGAGTCAGGAGGCCGCCTAGGACATGGAGTAGATGCTGATGTCTTGCAACCGAAGCTCATTGATGCTCTTAGCAATATGAATATTGAACTTGTAGCATGCGGTGAACATCACACTTGTGCTGTAACATTGTCAGGAGATCTCTATACATGGGGAAATGGTACTTACAATTTTGGTCTCCTAGGGCATGGAAATGAAGTAAGCCATTGGGTTCCTAAAAGGGTCAATGGGCCTCTTGAGGGCATACATGTTTCATCCATATCATGTGGACCTTGGCATACAGCTGTTGTAACCTCTGCTGGACAATTATTTACTTTTGGTGATGGAACCTTTGGTGTTCTTGGTCATGGAGATAGGAAAAGTGTTTCAGTACCCAGGGAAGTAGAATCTTTAAAGGGGCTCCGCACAGTACGAGCAGCTTGTGGAGTTTGGCACACTGCTGCAGTTGTAGAAGTTATGGCTGGAAATTCAAGTTCTAGTAATTGTTCTTCAGGGAAATTATTCACATGGGGAGATGGTGATAAAGGCCGACTTGGACATGGGGATAAGGAAGCAAAATTTGTACCTACCTGTGTGGCTGCCCTGGTTGAGCCAAATTTTTGTCAAGTTGCCTGTGGCCACAGCATGACTGTTGCACTTACAACATCTGGCCATGTCTACACAATGGGCAGTACTGTTTATGGTCAGCTTGGCAATCCTCAGGCAGATGGAAAGGTTCCTATATGTGTTGAAGGAAAACTCACAAATAATTTTGTGGAGGAGATAGCCTGTGGCGCATATCATGTTGCAGTCTTAACTTCAAGAACTGAAGTTTATACATGGGGAAAGGGAGCAAATGGCCGATTGGGTCACGGGGACACCAATGACAGAAATTGCCCTTCACTAGTTGAAGCTCTAAAAGACAAACAAGTCCGGAGCATTGTCTGTGGAACAAATTTTACTGCAGCTATATGTATCCATAAGTGGGCCTCTGGAGTTGACCAGTCTATGTGCTCAGGTTGCCGCCTGCCATTTAATTTTAAGAGAAAGCGTCACAATTGCTACAACTGTGCTCTTGTTTTTTGTCATTCATGCAGCAGTAAAAAGTCTCTTAGGGCTTCTATGGCGCCAAATCCCAACAAACCTCATCGTGTCTGTGATAACTGTTTTAACAAACTTAGGAAAGCCATGGAAATTGATTCATCAATGCAATCTGCAGCAAATAGGAGAACAAATGCTTATCAGGGACCTGGTGAGGTTGTTGAGGAGGAGAAATTGGATTCAAGGTTTAATGTAAATATATCAAGGTTTTCTTCAATGGATTCTTTTAAGCAGATGGAAGTCAGATCTTCTAAGAGAAATAAGAAGTTAGAGTTCAGTAGCAGTCGTGTATCTCCAATCCCGAATGGGAGCTCCAATTGGAGCAACGTTTCAAAATCATTCAATCCTGTATTTGGATCTTCGAAGAAGTTCTTCTCAGCATCTGTTCCTGGATCAAGGATTGTATCACGTGCAACATCACCTATATCAAGACGTCCCAGCCCACCTCGTTCTACAACACCAACCCCAACTCTGTCTGGACTCACTTCTCCAAGATTTGTAGTAGACGATGCTAAGAAGACAAATGATAACTTGAGCGAGGAGGTTCTCAAGTTAAGAGCCCAGGTATGCTTCAACAAGAAACTAAATTTTTGTGTTTCCTTTTGTCTTTACTTTTCATTTGGATTATGGAAACCAAATAAACGGACCAGTCTGATCTTATCCATTCTATATTACTGTTTTGGCCTTGTTTGTGATGCATTTATCTCAAGCCTTGAGTTTGCTTTCCTGAGGCCCTGAGTTCAACTTTTGTCTGGGCTTAGTGGCATTTGGAATTTGCAGGGTATTATACTCACTAATGCTTACCTTCTCCATCTCAGGATTGGGTATGGTATCACACGGCTGAAGGGAATTAGATATACTACCCATCTGTGGTTTTCCCTTCTTATGAAATGTTCCACCCAAGGAGATTTCTGATGGTCATTGGTGTCTTTTTTAAAAATTATTTTAAATAAGTCCAATTTGTTATTGCATGGAATAATATAACTTTTTGAATCCAGATTGGCTGATTTCGATCAGAATTACCTGGGTCAACAGAGAACTTGACTGAGATCTCCATCGATCCTGGCCATGGCCTTCAGAACCAGACCTTTCTGGATTGGACTATGTTGATTGAGCCAAGCTTTGAACCATGCTATTTCATGATCTAATTCTGGGGAACCATTATTTAATGTTGGGCTTCTTTTACCCAAAAAATGTTATCTTGCCTCCTGCATTTATTATAGGTTATTGTCTTAGCTTTAAATCCTCCAGATTGATCAGTGACTATTCTGACAGTGCTAGGTCATGATTAACTTGCTGTGTTTTGCCATTGTTACAATCTATCAATGTCATAAGGAATACATCATTTTATTCTTTAGTGGGCCACTTCCAAGATTTATTTAGATCTCAGGGTGTCTCAGAGGCTATATAAATATTTGCCAACGAAAGATAAAAAAGCTATTGGTAGCGATGATGCTCCCCCATATGGTGTAGTCTGGATAAAACCTGCCAGTAGAAGGGCTATGACTTTATCATATGCTGGATAGGATCAAACCTTTACGCCATCTGGGGACGGTTTTTCCCCCCTTTTTTTGGGGGGGGGGCAGGGGGGGGTGTAACGCGCATAATGGAGTGAATGGTGGTGTGAATTTAATTTTCTTCAGTTCAATTGCTGGAGCAACAACAAATGGCCTAGTCATAAGCAAATCGTCAGGGGCACTGAATATACTTGTTTTCCATGTTCTGAAAAATCATTTTCTCTGCAATTGCATTGGATTTCTGCAACAATAATCCTGTCTTAATATTTTCAACTTTGGATGGAGTTTATGAGATGATGCATTGCTCTGTTGTTAATAGCCCAATGCTTATTCTAGGTGGCAATAGCATAGTGCTAGAGATTTTTATTCTCATTTCATTTGAGGAAGTTGAATTTTCTAGTGCGTCTGAACATTATCTCCTTTCAGGTGGAAAATCTCAACCGTAAATCCCAGCTTCAAGAAGTTGAGTTGGAGAGAGCAACAAAACAGTTGAAGGAAGCAATTGCAATAGCAGAGGAAGAGACTGCAAAATGCAAAGCTGCAAAAGAAGTTATCAAGTCTCTTACTGCTCAAGTAAGAAATTTATGCGGCCTTGTGAGCATGACTGTTCTTCCTACTATTAGGTTTCTTGATGATATTTTGCGTATCACTTTTATCAACTTTTGGCTTAAACAGTATGCATTAGAATATTTTGATATGCTTTGATATCCATGTTATTGAAAGGTTCTTTATTTGTAATCTATCACTATGTTTTCAATTCCCTTCCACTTACTAAATGTTTATGAATTCTACAGTTTTTTGTTGGAACAGTCTGACCCTCACAATGGATCTTCTTTGGCTTGTGCATCATTTGTCTTGCTTGTCCTCCGGTTGCTTCTATCCTAGCAATACCCGTGATAACTTGGTTAGCAGTCTAGGAATGGACTTAATCAAGGTATTTTATCAACTTGAGAAAACATTTACAGTCCCAGCATTCGAAACTGATTCTCCTCCATGAACTTTTTTTAACTTATTCCTATTAAAATCCTTTTACTTCCCTCTCACTACTGCTGTACCCCTTTCAATTCATATGTACACTCTCTGCAGTCTTTTATATTGTTAAAATTAATATTTGCCTTTCCACTCTTCCAACCATCTACGTGGATCTTTTGGGAAGACCATTGCAATACTAAGAATTTTGCAATTGTTAAAGGATTCATTCAATTTTATGTATGGCTATTTGACTCTAATGTCTCCATGTCAATCTTGCTATTAAATCCTTTGAATGCTATCTTTCAATGGTAAATTCATGTGCTTAGTGTCAATGTTTGAATTGCCTTTTGTAGTCTGATTAGCACTTAATGATGTAACTTCAGTGTTGCATGTGTCTTCACTAAGATCAGTTTTGTTCTCCTTTTTCTTTCCTTTTTTTTTTGGTGATGGTGGTGGTGGGGGGGGTTTGGTATGTCTAGATAGCTGACTAGGAATTTCACATTGGATAGTCTCATTCATATTAAGCAGCTATCCTGGTGATGCGCAAAAAGATACTCATATATCCTGTGTTTCTCTGTTTCCTGTATGTACTCTGTGGCTGACACCATCTGTAGATCTACTTACCTTGGAATGAACTATCATTTTCTTGTTCTCCCTTTTGCCACCCAATTTCATCCTCATTCTTTCTCCACCTCTTCTTTTTTCTTCCCACAATCGACATGCCTTTTCTCTCCCATTATCTTGAGTCAGCCAATCCCCAAGACCTTATGTCATCACAGTACCCCCTTTTTTGGAAGGTTGACTATGTCATCACAGTACTTGCATGTCAGTTCATATTTTTGCACTTCCATCTTCAATTTAATTAGAGTTAGGAGGAAGTTGCAATGTCTCTATTTCATAATTTGTTCTTGAAATTTGCAGCAACCCATCAAAAAAATTAACAGTTAGGTTGTGCATGTGGTTTGGTCCAGTTTGGGGAAAAATTCCCCAAATTGAACTGTACCAAATGAACTGCAAATATTTGGTCTGGTTCAATTTAAGGCATCATTTGGGAACATTATGGGATTATGGATTATTTTCATAGTCCTGCTATCCCATTGATTTTGAAAATTATGGATTTTTTATGGTGATAGTCTATGTCCAAAACCTTATTTGGACGTTTTATTTGATTGTAGATTATGGGGATGTTTTTCTACTCTAATGCCCCTAGCTTTATCATAAAAAGGACAAGTATTAATGTCTCTATGTATCATTTTTCAAACTTTTAATCCTCTCTTCTCTCTGAGTCTGTGTACAATCTACCTCAAGATGGGTTGGGAGAAAATCTACCCCTCCACTCCTTTGTTTATCTCTCTCCTGCCTCTCAAAATCCACTTGCATGTAAGCCTAGGCATCTATTTTTCATATGTAAATGATTATGTCATGCCAGCAGTTCCAAGATTTGAATCTTCACCGTAATCATTTCTGCATAGGGCCGTAGTTTGATTTAAACCACAATTTCGTTAGAATAAAAAATTCAGACTAGAGCCTCAGTGGACACATGCTGAAGAAATGGCCAGTTGGCCACAGGCAGCTGGGTGTCCTGGGGCACCCTGATGGAGAGGGGGTACCTTTATAGGCACTATCTTCCATCCTCCTTATTGATTTGTCTGACATGGGAGCAGGGTGGCAGGGGATCTCCCCTTAGTTTGTCTCTTACCAGACAAATCAAGGAGGATAGAAGGGGGGTGCATTTCACACTGGGATGAAGGGGTCTGTCCTTGATTTATTCCATATCGGACACATGGGGGGTGCATTTCACACTGGGATGAAGGGGTCTGTCCTTGATTTGTTTCATATCGGACACATGAGGATTGGAGTGGGTACTACCCTTCAGGCACACCAAGGGCATGCTGAAATGGCTCTGCCCTGGCACACCCACCTGCAGGACCAGCTGACCTTAGGTGGCTGGCTGGTCCAGTCCAAAGTTTTATATTATTATTATATATAATTCAGTTCAAAATGGTTTCTTGAAACCAAGTGGAACTGATCATATTTCTAATTGAACACAACTAAATTATCCAGTTCAGTTTCCTTGGTTTGAACTGAATAATGCACCCCTATTAACAGTAGATTAATCAGCATCTACTAAGTTCCTACGTTTTTGGCTGAAACATGTGCATCTGTTTCTTGATTTCAGACAAGAAATCTTAGATGATAATGGCCCTTTAGTGCAGCAATGATGAGTTCTCTTCCATTCCTGTAGCGTTCTGTGCCAGATGACTCTATTGCAGATGAACAGAAATGTCAAACTTAAAACTCCTTTTTTCCTCCAAGGGATGGATGCCCGCAGGTTGTCTTTCAAGTTCATTGATTTCTGCTGCCAGAAGCATACCTACAAGTTCTCTTTCAAGTCTTCATCACGTTTCTTTACTTTCTGCATCCGGGAGCCACAAAGCCTACTCCTTTCTTCTCCATAACAATTTTTTTGTCTCCCGTTGTAAATGAATCTTTATCTTCTCTATGTGGAGGATTTACATATTGCACCAGGAGGCCACAAATTACCAAAAAACCCTGTAACTTCAATATTACAAAAATATCCCTGTCTATTTACAGAGATACCCCTGTTTTTCTACACTCCCCCTCAAGGTGAGCATAGATATCCTTCATGCACAGTTTGTCAAGAGCAGATCTAAACTGAGCTCAAGTCATGGCCTTTGTGAAGACATTTGTTCTTGCAACTTTACATAAGGCAGACAAAGTTACCCAGAGTCCAGCTTTCCTCTAATTAAGTGTCGATCAATTTCAATGTGCTTTGTTCTGTCATGCTGAACTGGATTGTTTGCAATGCTTATTGCCGCCTTGTTGTCACAACAGAGTGTCATGGGTAATTTCACTGAGACTCCCAGATCCAACAGAAGAAGTTTTAGCCAAATCAACTCCGCTAATGCTTGTGCCATGGCCCTGTATTCTGCCTCTGCACTTGATCTTGCACACACTAGTTGCTTTTTACTTCTCCAAATAACCAAAGTGCCACCTAGAAAAGTACAATAGCCAAAAGGCGAGCTCCTGTTGTCTCGTGACCACCCACTCCAATCTGCATCTGCATATCCTTCAAGGCTCAGGCTTTCACCTTTCTGAAATAGAATTCTTTTTCCTAGACATGACTTCAAATATCTCAGTATGCGTTCTACAACTTTCTTGTGCACTATTCGTGGAGCATGCATAAATTGATTGACTATACTTGTAGCATAAGTCTAGTTGAGTCAATTACAAATATATGAGTTTTCCCACCAATTTCTGATATAAACTTTTATCCTCTGGTGAGAGATCTTCTCCCCGTCTCTGATAAGCCATGATTCAATTCAACTGGTGTTGCTGTAGGCTTACACCCTAACTTCTCAGTCTCAGTCAGTAAGTCTCGTGCATATTTCGTTTGGTAGATGTAGATTCCATTATTTGATCTGACCACTTCAAATCCTAGGAAATACCTCAACTCACTCAACTCTTTGATTTCAAATTCAGCAACCTACTCCTTTAATTGTTTGATTCCTGCTCATCTCCTATGACAATCATATCGTCCACATACACAAATATTACTATTGCACATCTCCCTGTCCACTTGACAAACATGATATGATTAGCATTTGATTGTTTGAAACCAAATCTGACCATGGCAAAGCATAGCCTATCAAACCAGGTTGTAGGAGATTGTTCAGCCCATAAAGTGTTTTCTTCGGGCAACAAACCTTCCCTTTTGTGTCAATTCTAGGTGGTGGTAGCATGTATACTTCTTCTTGTAAATCACCATTCAAGAAAGCATTGTTGACATCCATTTGGTAGAGAGGCCAAGAGTATTGGACAACCAATGAAAGAATCACCCTGACAGTTCCAAATAATGAACCCCATACGTCTGTGTAAATCCTTTGCAACAAGTCTGGCTTTATACCGTTGTACCTCATCCACCCTCTGCATTATATTTGACTGTGTAGACCCATTTGGATCCAACTGGACTTCTTCCCTCTGGGAGATCAACTAGAACCCAAGTGTTATTCTTGTTCAAGGCACTCAACTCATCCATTGTACGCTGCCATTTTGGATTGTACACAGCTTCAGAAAAGGAAGTAGGAACATGGGTAGAAGACAATGAAGAGAGGAAAGAGTAGTATCGAGGGGAAACGTGGGAATAGGTAATCAAATTAGTGATGGGTTGGTTAGTACAGTCCCAAACACCCTTTCTGACCGCAACGGGAAGATTTAAGCTATCAAATGCAGGAGGACCAAGTGCAAAAGGATATAAAAAGTAAGCACCCTCTAGAATTGGCTGATCAGTAGAGTACTTTTCCCTGAATTTCTTCCGCCCATAAGTGATAATTTGCTTATGCTTCTCAACACTCTGCATCAATCACGAGAGTTGGAGTATGAGCACCAAGAGATCCATCGGTGGCAGAGTCAAACAAAGGAGGTGCAGGCAATAAGGGAGTAACAAAAGGGGAGGGAGAGGAAGGAGATAGGATGCTAGAAGTCTCCCCCTGAGGTTGAGGTCGGGGAGACCTGTAGGACTTAAAGAAAGTAGCATCCTTCCAAACAAGGAAACGGCGCTAGATAGGATCATAGCACCAGTAACTTTTCTGAGTAGAAGAGTAACTAAGAAAAACACCACAAATAGCTTGTGGATCAAGCTTGGTGCTACTCAGACCCAGATTATGGATAAAACACAAGCATCCAAATACCCAAGGTAGAAGAGGAAATAAGGGTTTGTTGGGATAGAGAAAGAGCAAAAGGGCAGCGATCACCAAAACCCTTATATGGCATCCTATTGATAATATAGTTGGCCGTATGAATGGCCTCAGCCCAGAAGGGTTTGGGCAGGTGTCTCTGAAAGAGAAGAGCCCTGGCAGTTTCCAGGAGATGGTGATTCTTGCGTTCAGCCATGCCATTCTGCTGAAGGGAATATGAGCAAGAGGATTCATGAAGGACACCCTCATCTTTAAGGAAAATATTGACGCTTTTGGCAAAGTATTCCGAGCATTGTTAGAACGAAGTGTTTTCATCGTCGTGTTGAACTGAGTGCTAACCATGTTGCAAAACACTTGAACAACATGAGGTGCTTTATCCCAGGAGCGTAACAGATATAGCCAAGAAGAACGAGAGAGATCAATGTAATAAAATATCTGTAGATATTAATGGAGGGAACCAGAGAATGGCCCTATATATTAGAATGAACAAACTCAAAAGGACTAGAACTTTAATTTATTGAAGGAGGAAAAATAGTTCTACAATGTTTTTCCAACTGACAAGTTTGGCATGAAAGAGAAACAATGTCAATTGACTCAAAAAATGAAGGAAACAAGACTCTCAACTAACGGAAAGACGTATGTCCTAATCTAGAATGCCACAAGATAATCTCTTGAGCTTTATTATGCAGTTGTGATGACGCAGAGGATTGCAAAGCAACTGTATCCCCCGGCACAAGGTAGTAAAGTCCATCTACCTCACGGTCAATCCCAATCGTTTGCTACTTTTCAGATCCCGAAGCACATAGTGAGAAGGGAAAAAGTCAGAACAATTCAATTGTTTAGTAAGACTGCTCACTGAAGGTAAATTGATGGAAGAGATGGCACATGAAAAGTAGAGGAGAGGGTCAAGTGATCAGAGTCTAATGGAATCTTTGCCTGCAATAGTAGCATGGGTACCACCAGTGATGGTGACTTTGTCTTGACCCGAAGACAACGAATATGAATGAAAAAAGTGGATATGCCAATCATGTGCTCAGTGGCACTAAAGTCTATCACCCAGGAGTGTCCAGGGGATTGAGCAGTAGCACTCAAGGAGGCGTGGCCCGCCGCCATGTGTACTTGATGACAATGAGGAAGAGGATGCTGGTGTCGGTCCCTGAAGCTGTGCAAGGAGGCGCTGAAGAGTAACAATATCAGAGGAGGAGAGTGCTAGGGATGCTGAAGCAGGAGGCCCATCAGAGGAGTGAGTCACAGCCACATTACTCTGTGGCTTAGCTCCCTTTTTGTTTGTTTTGAACTTAACAGGCATCTTATCAGGGTGTTTTTCCTAGCAGAAATCTGAATCAAGGTTTGTCCAGCCACAATGAACACATTTCTTGTCTCCCCGTTTTTTATCACCAATTGAAGGTGGCTTTTCAGTGACACTGGCAAGGACGGAGAATTCTCCAACATCAGAATGTGCAGAAGTGACAGCCTTACTTCTTATGACTTGGTGTTGTTGCTCTTCACTCAACACTTTAAAATATGTCTCCTCCAGTGAAGGCGCTGGATCCATATTGAGAATCTGACCTCGTAGAGCATCATATTCTGAGTTTAGCCCACTCAAGAACTTCACAAACCTATCATCCTCTTGAAGGGCCAAATAGGTCTGTTGATCTGCAAGAGATGCCCATCTAGCAGACATCTAACTCATTCCACAAGGAGGTAAGAGCACATAAATAGGCAGTCACAGTGAGTGAACCATGTTTCAACTCAGACGTTGTGACTCAGCTGTGATACAAACTAACCTTAGTTTTCTTTCAACCGTAGACACCAGCTAGAGTCTTCTACATGTCTACAGCAGTGGACTTGTGTAAAATTGTTGGTTGAATTGCAGGGCTAACAAAATTGAGAAGCCAAGACATCACCATGCTGTTGTCACACCTCCAAGCAAGGAAGATTGGGTCTAAAGGATCCGGCATTTTCCGATCACCAGTTAAAAAAACCTAGCTTGTCGCAACCCACAATATAAAGTTCAGCAGCTACTGTCCATGAAGGAAAATTGTGCTTAGCCAGTTTCTCCGATGTTATTTGCAATGCAGTCTGGCCAGCAGAGTTTCAGGGCACAGGCTGGACCATTGGAGAGGACATCTCTGACGTTGTAGAAGAAGTATCCGCCATGTAACAGGAACCCATAGTATAACTGTCCAGCAGCCAGTGCGTAGCAGAGAGCCTTAGCAAAGGAGCCCTAGCAGGTCTGGCTGCAGCAGGGCAAGGCAGCGATGACCAGCAGGTGGACAGCAGGGTGAGCAGAAGATAGCGGCCCTATCCTGGGCGGAAAAGAAGACAAAAAGGTATGTCCGTACAGGTAGAGTCTGGCTTGTCAAAGTTCTCTGCCCCAGAACAGGGACAGCAAGGGAAAGAGAGGGTCGGTCGATGGGGATCTGGCACAGCAAGGTAGGTTGGAATAGGTACAGTCCGGCTTGTCAAGGTGCTCAGCCCCTGAACAGGGACAGCAAGGGAAAGAGAGGTCCGGTCGATGGGGATCTGGGATAGCAGCTTAGAGGCAGTGGAGCAGGGTAGTTTGCTGTGGAAGAGACCTTTCTGATCCACAAGTTAGACCGTTGGAAAGATCTTCCAGATCGGCAGAAGGAGCTGCCGGAAAAGACCCCTGCACCAGTCGTGAGTTAGGGTTTCCTGTCCTGTTTTTTGGTGGAGCAAAAGAGCACGAGGGACAGCAGGGTTCTGCCTTACACTGGCAAGGAGAGGCCCTTAGAAGAGGTGCGGCTTGGAGAGAGAGGTATTCTGGGCAGATGCAGGGCCGGTCTTCTCTGATACCATGTTAGAGTAGGGTGAGAGAGAGGCCGACAAGAGGAAGAGGAAGGAGGTTGCGAACCACCCTCCTGGGCAGTTTGGCCCACTATTTATATTAAGACTCCAAAGAATAATTTACAGTTCTGCCCTCCTGTACAAGAGCAACCAGAAAGAAAAGGAAAAATACAAAAAAACCTATAACTTCCAATATTACAAAAATATCTGTCTATTTACAGAGATACCCCTGTTTTTCTACAATTCTATTGGTTAAATTTTTTGTACAGTACAACTTCACAGTGTATATTTTCCCAATTGCACATTATTTTATGTTTTAATATGAAAGTTCATCCTCTGCAGTTGAAGGATATGGCTGAAAGGCTCTCTGTAGGAGCAGCAAGAAATGGCAAATCACCTTCACTAGCATCTTTTAGCACTGGCCCCCCTAGTGATACTACTTCTGTAGCTATTGACCAAATGGGCAGTCCAACCACAACATCCCATGAACCAGATTCAAATTCTTCCAGATTGCAGGCTTCTAATGCGTCAAACTCCACAGGACACAGGAATAGATTGGGTCACTCTGAAGTCACAAGGAATGGAACCAAAACTGTGGATGCTGATCCAAATCAGAACACTGAATGGGTTGAACAAGATGAACCTGGTGTGTACATCACACTTATTTCACTGCCTGGGGGAGTAAAAGATCTCAAGCGTGTTCGTTTCAGGTATTTTATAAAAACCACCTCCAACTTACTGTCAACCATTCTGGCTCAGCAGGTCTCGTTGCTCTTCTTTGTTCTCTAGTTCTCATAACGTGACAGCAGCTTTTTGATGGATGGCATCCAATTAAAACAAAAGTATAATTGCGAGGATAACCCTCATACATGCATAATTGGAGAAATACGGCTCTTAGACACATATTGGTTAATATAACCACACTGCATAAACAAACGTGTAAGAGTGCCCTTCCCATTAGGCACCATGACCTACTGTCAGATACAGGCAACTAAATCGAGATAGAATCCCCCTTCCCTTCCAAAAAGAATAAAATAAAATAAAATAATGAAAAATTGAGATATAATCTAATGAGTTTACAAACGTTCCTAATGCCTTGACTCATTAGTGCATAAATTACCGTACTGTGTAAACACAAGTTCAAAAATGCCCCTCCATTATGTGCCATCGTATGTTTGTGGACGGTGATTAACCAGAGGGGCATTTCAGCATTTATGTTTATGTAGCAGTGTTCCTTTTAATTAATATGTATTTTAAGAGTGGCATTTCTGAAATTATATGTAGCCTGGTTATTTTTGCAATTATCCCCAAAAATGTTGCATCATTGTTCTGCATTACTTCTTCCCAGAAGTGCACTTTTTATTAAATTGTGTTTGCTAGCTAGTTAGAAAATCATAATTCTCGAAATTTGATTCAGATGTATAATAGAGAATTATGCCTTCTCTCACCGAGCTTATTAATCTATGGGTTCTTGGAATTCCATTAATGGTATCTTCTTCATGGTTAAGAGCTCAGATACGTATGAATTCACTGTTATTGGCAGAACAATTGATTTTTCTGGCTTTTTAATTCTTGCTGAAATGACAACTTTCAGAATCAACTCTTAATACCAGTATGATTGTCATCCCTTCTTAATTAAGTAATTTGATGACTATGGAATGAACAAATAATCCATAGGACATGTTTAACTGGATGTCACATCAACTTGCAAACATAGGAAAACCAAGTCTCAAAACAAACCATTTACCATCTGGAGCAGATCTTCCTGGGTTCTCAATCCAGCCCTGGTAAGAGAGCTCCCGCATACGAACTCTAAGCTCGAGTGACCGCCGTTGGAGGAATCGTCACTAGCTTCTTGGAGGACAGGGAGAACAATCCCGATGAACCTGGAGAACTGGGGATGAACAGGGGAGCGGGTTTGGGAAAGGGAAGAGGGAAGAGGAGGGAAAAGAGAGAGGGAGAGATCACCAGAGGAGGAAGAGGAATTGGCATGCATCGAACTTGCCATCTCTCATGGCTTCATTCTATTTAGAGTTTAGCAAGTGTCTAGCACCATGGGAAATGGCCTGTCAGTTTCACCTTGCAACCTGCCTTCACCATCTCTCGTGGCTCGCAGGTTTTTGATAGTTTGAGGAATAGGCCAGTCTAAAATGGCTTGCACCTTGGATGTTTCCATGGATACCCCATTGGCAGATATGACATGCCCCAGATAATCAATTTGTTGCACCCCAAATTTACATTTCAACATCTTGGCAAATAAATGATTTGCTTGCAGTAGTGACTGAACTATGTCCAAATGTTGTAAATGCTCTGTCCATGCTTTACTGTATATTAATATGTCATCAAAGAATACTAATACAAGATGCCTGAGATGTGGTCTAAAAATGCCATTCATGAGCCCTTGAAATGTAGATGGTGCATTTGATAACCCAAATGGAAGCACTAAAAATTCATAGTGACCTTCATGGGTTGAAAATACTGTTTTGTGAATGTTCTTCTCATGCATACAGATTTGATGATACCCTGATCTCAAATCCAATTTCGAAAAGTACTGTGAACCATGTAATTCACTTAACAAGTCGTCTACCACGGGCATTGGGTACTTGTTTTTAATGGTCTGATCATTCAAGGCCCTATAATCTATGGACATCCTCCATGAACCATCTTTTTTTTGGACTAGGAGGACCGGTGCAGAGAAGGGGCTACTACTGAATCTCAACAGTTCATTACCCATTAACTCTTTGACTTGTGACTCACTAATGTTCTTGTGGTGCGAAGGATGTCTATACGGTGGCAGATATACTGGTTTTGACTCACCCAACAATTGAATTTTATGATCACAGTCTCTACGTGGTGACGAACCCTTTGGTTCAGCAAAGACAGGCATATTTAGAAAGTAGCTCTGAGAGATCAGGTGGGTACTCAGGTTCTTGAATTGTACTTGTGTTCAAAAATTCTTCAGAACACAATTGAATTGCATACAGATTCTTATGTCCTTGCAGGGCCTTGTGCATTTGCTTCCCCGAGATGAGTTTTACCTGTGGGTCACTCAGAGCTGTAAAACAATATTTCTGACCAAGCCAAGAAAATCGCATGGTCATGGTATCCAGGTTCCAGATAATATCCCCCTGGTTTTTCAACCAACTATCTCCCAACACAATATCAAAAACTTGTAAGGGAAGAATGAGTAAATCCAATATAACATGCATGTCATTTAGATCAAGGTGGGCTTGCTTACAAATACCACTGCAGCGTAGTTCAATACCAGATGCCAATCTAACAGAAACATTGTCTAGTCTGTGGAATCTCAGGTGTAGTCGCTCGATCACAGAGGGATCCACAAAGTTGTGGGTGCTACCACTGTCCACTAACACCATTAATTCCTGGCCATCTACCTTCCACGAATTCTCATTGTTCCGGGGGAATTATGTGGCAGTGTAGCTTGAGATAAGATGACAGGGCTGATCATATTTAATTCTGCTTATTCTTGCTCTGACTCCACGAGGGAATCATCAACTTCTAAATCTTCATCAGGAAGGAGTTGCATAAAGAACAGTTTATGGGGTTTACACACATGCCCTCTGACCCATTGTTCATCGCAGCTATAACACGATCCCTGTGCTTTCCTTTCTTGTTGTTGGGTAGATAACTTCCTGACAGAAGGTTTGGGAGATTTGGGTGGTGTAGGAAGCAAAGGTGGAGTTATATGGCGGTTAGGTGGGTGATAGTGAGGTTGGTAGATGGTCTTTTGTTTGGCCAAGAGCTTAGTCTCTTGGATCCGGGCAAGGTCCATAGCTTGCAGTAAATTCTGAGATCTGAAAGATGGTACCTCACAAGCTAAGTCCTCTTTCAACCCACTAATAAATGTGCCCATAAGGTGTTCCTCCGGGACTCCCTTGATTCTATTACATAATGTTTCAAATTCACGCTGATATTCAATAACTGTGCCAGACTGCTTCAACTTACTCAATGCCCCATGAGAGTCCATCAAGGTTACAGGACTAAATCTGCTGATTAATCCTCTGTCAACTCCGACCAAGAAAAATAGCCCTTCATCGCAGAGAAATGTCAATGCAAACATAAAGCTTCCCCTCAAGATGGAAGGATGCGATTGTAATTTTATGACCTTCAGGTGTACGATGAAATGCAAAATATTGATTGGCCTTGTACTGCCATTCTATTGGATCAGATATTCCATTAAACCGAGGAAAGTACAAGGGTTTAGGAAATGAAACAGGAGAAGAAGAATTCTCATCTGACTTTAGGCGAGGTTCTTGAGCGAAGAGCTTGGATTCCAGTGTGCCCATCTGCTGCAGCATAGAGTTCATATGTTCCCCTTGGATTCTCAGCTGCTGGAGCAGAGTTGTGAGAGTGTTGGAATCATCAGATGACATAGAAGACAATCAGCGGCGGTCCCTAGAGGGGGCTCAGACACCAATTTGGAGCAGATCTTCCTGGCTTCTCGATGTAGCCCTGGTAAGCGAGCTCCCACATACGAACTCCGAGCTTGAGTGACCGCCGTCGGAGGAATCGTCACCAGCGCCGATGGGTGTTCTTGGAGGACAAGGAGAACGTTCTTGATGAACCTGGAGAACTGGGGATGAATAGGGGAGCGGGTTTGGGAAAGGGAAGAGGGAAGAGGAGGGAAAAGCGAGAGGGAGAGATCGTTGCAGGAGGAAGAGGAATTGGCACGCATAGAACTCTCTCGTGGCTTCCATTCTATTTATAGAGTTTAACAAGTGTCTAGCCCATACTGAACCCGCTTAACAGATTCGAACAGAACCAACAAACCCCAACTGTCTTCCAACGTATGGTTGGTAGGACTGAAACGTATCGGTTTCGGACCGAACCAATATAAAACTAGACCTGCTCACTGTAACAGGTCCGAAACCTAATTTTTTTTTTATGGTTTCAGGCGAAACCGAAACCGGTTTCACCTGGTTTCGGGCATTTCTGCCCGATACCGCTCGAAATCAGGCGATACCGAATGCGCACTCCCCTTAAGAGGGGAGTTCAGTTCCGCCCCACCCCTCAGATCTGAGTGCTGCTGCCATAGGTGGAGGAGCTTAAGGGGGAGCTTGGGAGGGGCTTTTGCTTTCGGGAGGACTCCTCCGCCGCCGCCGCCGCCGCCGCCTGCTGTTTAGAGTGCACAGCTGTCACTACTGCCATCAAAAGTCGCTTCCGTGCAAAAGATTTCTCAAGGAGGATGCAAGTTTTGTATTTTTTTCCTTTTATTGATAGTTTACTTGTTGTAGGTAAGGTTATGTTAGATTCTGTTAGTTTTTATACGTAAATTATGGTAAATCCCCAAATAGGGTGTAATTAGTGATTTAAATTTGGGGTTTTTGTCTAATTAGGTAAGTTTAGCGTCAATTGAATCTTAATTAAGCTTCATTGAATGTTTAGGGTGGGAGCATATTGTTAATTGTATTACACGCCGGATAATTATAATAAATCCCCAAATTAGGGTGTAACTAGTGATTTAAATTTGGGGTTTTTGTCTAATTAGGTAATTTTAGTATCAATTGAAGTTTAATTAAGCTTCATTGAATACTTTAGGGCGTGAGCATGGTGTCAATTGTATTACACGCCGGGTAATTAGGGTAAATATCCAAATTAGGGTGTAATTAGTGATTTAAATCAGGTTATGGAGGTGGCTAACACGAAGCAGGTATGTATGAGTGGGGTCATCAACTAGAATTTTAATTCCAGCTAGTAGCAGTTATGGGTCAGCATCCTCTTCTAATCCTCAAGGTTCCACTTCTCATGTTGATTCTGGATTTCAATCAAGCCAACAACCTTATACTCCAAGAGGGATCCAAAGAGGAATGTAGGACTTGGCTGCATCATTATTTGGTTGTAATGAATATGCAGAATATATGTATCCTTTTTATGAGTATCAACAGTAGAAGCCAAACGATGAGGGAGAAGGTTCTACCAGCTATTATCCATATTAGTGCATTATTGTTTGGGTAGGGATCATTTAATTTCTGTAACATTTACTGTGTTTGTAATGTTTATTGTACTGCTTGAACCTACTTCATACTTAATATATACTCAAGAATATTAGTTTAACATGTCCAATGTCTACTTCTAGCACTTAATCCAATTTATTCACACTCAAATGCATATCCAATGATTTTTTCCTATTTTTTATAATTTCTCTTATTTTTTCAATTTTTTCTATATTTTTCTAATTTTTTAAATGTTTTGAATAGGTTTCGTCCGGTTTCAGCCGAAACCGAAACCGATATGTTTCGGTTTTGGTCCTGGCCGAAACTGAGATCGAAACCGATAATGTCGTCCTTGCTCCAATGGTCACAACAGAATCTTGCATTTCCGGTTTGTCCATTGGAACGGTACTCGGTGGGAAGAAAATAGAAAATTACAGGAAACCAGAGAATTACAAGGAAATCTAGAATTACAGAGAAATTCTGTAACACCATCTCACACTGGCGCGGTTTAGTCAGATCAACTTGTTGGATGGTGTATGCATGTAGGGGCGTTAAATCTGTTCATGAGACTGCACGGTAGAGGTTGTGAAGCCTCTGATAAATCTTATTTGGCTAATACATTGTTCCTAGTTACCGATGGTAGAGGTTGTGAAGCCTCTGATAAAATCTTATTTGGCTAATACATTGTTCCTTGTTACCGATGCATGGACACTAACTAGGTAGATGCTTGCAAAATAAGTAAATGGGAATGTGCAACTTGATTGTAGATATGTGATTCACTGATCATATTGGTTCCATAAGCTTTCATAGCATGCATTGATCAGGCTAAAATCTGGAAGTCCCGATATCCAATTATAGTCAACTATTGAAAAGGATTTAGCAGCCATTTTGTATTTCATGTTTTCCATTATTTACTAGGATAGGTATGAGGAAAAATTATGATCAGAAATTCACATCTCACCAAATCTTAGGATGTGTAACCACCCAAAGGGTGGATCTTATCTTTCCCATAAATCATGGGAATTGCCACCAACAGGTTGTGGCCTGATTGGTTTGCAGGGTTTTCTAGCTTTTCTGTGGACTGTCCCTGCCACTGCAGCAGTGGTCGTCAAAAAAGAAATAAATCATGGGAATTATCACGTTATTCTATTAATTTACGAGACTAGACCATTTCCTTGATAACACCATAAGCAATTTTATTTTTCCCTCCCATTGCTAGTGGAAAATTTTCATCGACTTCTGCATTGTGTCTTTTGCACTTAGTGGTTCATAAACAGTCAAATGCAAAAACCCCACTTGTGATACTGTTTTAAGTTGCATACGCCGGTAAGTCCTTGCCCAAACTGACCTTGTTGCCCCTGTCTCAACGCAGTCGGAAGCGGTTTAGTGAAAAACAGGCGGAGCAATGGTGGGCTGAGAACCGAGCAAGAGTGTATGAGCAGTATAATGTGCGCATGGTTGACAGGTCGACTGTTGGCATGGGGAATGAGGAAGCACCTCACTGACACTGGAATCGTGCTAGTGCGGTAACTGCTGTTGTTCACGAGTGAGCGGTCAGTAGCTTTATAAAATTAGCTACTGCTTGCCTGTCAACCTGCCCATGTATCTTTTCTAACCATCCAGATATACGCATCCTGATCATGGGGAGCTGTTAATTGTTGAATGAAATCGAAACGCGGCCATATTCATCTTGCCCATGGAAGGATGCGGTGGGGTAGAGAGAGGCATTATTGTGTCTAACATGATGAGCTTTCATTTTTTGTTTTACCTTCTTTTTTTAATTTTTTTTACTTCTCCATCTGTGTGGGAAAATGGTGTGGAGTTGAGGGACAAGGAATGTAAATTCTTGTTAGGTGGATAGTTTATATTGAAAATTGTGCATTGTAAATTCACGAACTCATGCCAGATGCATAAAGTTCGCTTGGAAAAATTATTATACTTTATTGCGTGGACAGAGAGAGAGAGAGAGAGAGGGAGTGATGAAAATTGGGGTGGTGCACTGGTGTTCTTTTTGGGGACAAGGAATATTAGATTGTGATACAGGGTGTTAAAAGCGTATTGTCTCTCGCCCTCTGATTACCCCTGTATCCTAATGTATCCTACTTTCAAGAGAACGCATTTGTGACAGGCGAACTGTGTCCGGATAATTTATTCTAGCTGATTCTCTCTCTCTCTCTCTCTCTCTCTCTCTATCTCTCTAA
The DNA here is from genome assembly GCA_022559845.1 of Amorphophallus konjac. NCBI lineage: Eukaryota > Viridiplantae > Streptophyta > Magnoliopsida > Alismatales > Araceae > Amorphophallus > Amorphophallus konjac. The sequence goes on from CM040119.1 coordinate 341,479,085, forward strand.
CTTGGAACTGTGTCCGGATAAATGATTCTAGCTGATGTAGAGCTTATGTGTAAATGTCTTCATGTTTACATACGCAACTATCTTCTATTGTCACAAAATGCCTCGGGTCAGAGCCCCATGGCATTCGGTATGCTATTTTATCAAATGTGTATCGGACGATCGCCAAGAAAAGCATAATGGAATCATAAGAGAGGTTTAGTATTACTTGTGACACAATTTGTCAAAGGAGCAAAGATATGATTACATCCTACAGTACGCGTTTTGCTTGTTCTAGATCCATTTGTAGTCGTGGTGTTTTTCCTGATCAGCTTCTACTCTGGATAAAACGTCTGCCCATTTATCTATATGATGAGGTTGATGTACAAAAAACGTCGGTGGAATCCATCCGTCAATGGAGAATTTAAGCTCTCTGATTTGTTGCTTCGTCTCGTTTTTCTTGTTATTTACGTTCTACGCTTCTATTTCCCTTCACCCGCCCTCTCCTTTCTCTCATCCTTGTTTGTTAAATCTAACTCCAACTTACTTAAGCCTCTTCTCTCTGTGCACTCGTGAGCACTTCTACGTGCATGTGGTATGTGCAAACATATTAAAGAAAGAGGATGATAATTAAGCAATAAAATATCAGTTGCTCGGATAATTCCATACCGAAGCTTTACGTGGCAATTTTGGTTTCATTATCTGAAAAACTTTAGTTTCATAACGAAGGTTATCCCCTTGTTGATAAGAAACTTTCACTTATATCCTAATTGGGTTTATGGTTACGAGTTGTATGAAAGTCTTGGTATGTCCCCCTTACAGGGTCAAGGGATCAAACATCTAACCCATTTTCTTCAATCAGGTCAAGGCCGAAGATTGCATCTCATGTTTCGCGGGAGTTGCCAGAGCCTCGGTCATGGAAATCTATATAGAATTTATTATCTTCTTTTGTAGGCATTTATATTTTTTATATGATCATATATATATATATTCACAATAAATTGTCTTTTGTTATTTGTACTCTTGTAGTCATCTGCCATTTGTTTATCTTAGCTCTTGAGAGTTTAAGATAAGAACATCGATACACCCTTTTTAACTTCTTCACATAATCAAATTAATTACATATGTGAGGAGGGAAAAATACGTCAGGCCTAACACGATCCAGTATCGTCAGTTATATTGCGGTCTAGGATAGCCAGGCCCATAGCGGCAGTCGCCAACTAACGAACGATCCTGAAACGTGACCCAATCGAGGCCCGTCAAGGATTAACTGGTTCACAGACAAGATCTCCACGTACGAGCGTCTCAGACATTGTTAGATTCGCTAACGGGCAAACGTTGAGGCTGCCATTATGGGTCTTACCCTGACGAGCATTGAATCGCACTCACACCGCCGAGATGTCCGCCACCATCCCCTTCCTCAGAGAACGGGTGAGTAGATAACGGATGATCCTCATGATCGAGTAGGACATCGCTCCACTAACTACGCCATGACTAAGTCGGAAAAGAGATGACGTCACTGCAACCGGTATAAGTAGAACCCCGGACGGACACTTAGAGGGAATGAGAGGTCTACTACGCAGAACGTGAACGATATTGAGAGAATGGAAGATCAAGAGTCCTCCACCGAGTTCCCCCATACTCCAGTCTCATTGTCGAGCACTCCCCACATCTCCGAGCAACGTCACCTCTCTCCAAATTCTCAACTCTCTCTCTCTAGCATTCTCTTTACTCTCTCGCCCGATTCTGACTTAAGCATCGGATAGTTATCCCTTGGGATCACTCTCAGGGCTCCCTCTGATGCTCCGTCTAGTGATTGCAGATTTCTCAGAGTGATCGACTGTTCTTCTCCATCAAACAAATCTTGAAAGTGTAGTATGAGACGAAGGTGACACTTTTTAACCATTACAATATATATTCCAAAATCTTACATATACTCCAATGTACCCTCTAAAACCTTATAGCTCATATTTCAATTACATCATTAGCAAAATAACTGTTCAATTTTGACCAAACTAGAACTACAGAGACATAATTTGTTGTTTATTACGAGGGTATACGTCACAATACGATGAACTATGGTGCACAGTATATACAAAGGGTTTTGGAATATCTACGTAATCATCTCAAATATTATGCATTGTGTATATATTAGCCACATACATCGTGTGAAGGTCCGACCTTTTCCTGCTTTTGGTCAGAGTTGTCTCGGCTAGTTAAGTATTTAACGAATTAATAGGAAATTTTAAATTTGAGCAAACTCAATATCCCCCTCCCCCCAAAGGAAAATAATTCCACACAAATGCAATTGTTCTGCAATCTGAAGTTGACACCAAAGAAATAATTCAGACATATTGCACAACAACCTTATAAAGACAAAATAGGTAAAACTGTAAAAAAAATCTATTAGATATGTAATCACAAGGTTGTTACTCTGATATATATACAACATAATTATTAATATAAATCACTATATATGTAAATAAAAGTGCTGAAATATTCTTGCCATTACCTATCATCCAAAAGTACGCGAAGAACCATAACAGAGGGACATTTTGCACCTGTACATATCCACAAAATTGAATTATTTTTTCACTAATTATTGAAGACATCACGAATAATTTTACAATTTTAGTTAAATTTCAACTCGAGTGAGCTCGCACCTAACATATCCACACAATGTAATTATTTTCTCACTAATTATTGAAGACATCACGAATATTTTTACAGTTTTCAACTCGAGTGAGCGGGGGCAATTTTAAACAATAAGATTATTCTAATTAACACAGTTAAATACACCATTTACCTAATTATATGCATAACATGATTATTTTTTAGTAATTATCCTTAAAAAAACTCCTCCTCAACAATCTCGAAAGCCGTTTGCCTTTCATCTGGGGAGTACACTGCGAGATCAACCGGATCACGCTCGGTTCGATAAGTTCTCGAATCCCTTTCAAGCAAATCCATCCCTTCCCAGTAACACGTAACACGATGTCAGGAGATCCGAAACCCCCCCTCAGATGCTGCTAAGACGTGGCGAACCAAAGAAGTGGACTCCAAAGTCTATGCACGAGGACGGCTCCAAAAACCTGTGTGTCGATGGCTTGAGGCTTCCACACGCGTGCAGTAGCAGAGCCAACCCCCCCCCCCCCCACTCCAACCTGCACTAGGAAAGGGAAACTCACCACCTCTGCTATGGCTAGTGCAGTAGCAGAGCCACCCTCCCCTCCCCCCACTCCAACCTGCACTAGGAAAGGGAAACTCACCACCTCTGCTATGGCTAGTGCAGTAGCAGAGCCACCCTCCCCCCACTCCAACCTGCACTAGGAAAGGGAAACTCACCACCTCTGCTATGGCTAGTGCAGTAGTAGCAGACGCACTCGAGAACCGTCGTGGGACTGAGATCACCTATGACCCACTTCCAAGAGTGTGGTATGTTCGCCGATGCACTATCCTCGCAGGACGAGAAGAGAGAAGGGATGGAGAGAGATAGAGAGGGGGGCTGTTGCAGCCGTCATTGGCGCTGCAGCTCTCAAGTTTCTTCTCTCCCGACACACACATGCACATAGCCCTTACGACACACACCACCCTTACAACCCGAGTTCACCCATTGGCCCTCTCTCACATGTACATCACACTCACACACACACACATAACTCGTGCCCCCTCATGGGTATTTATTGGGAGAAATGAGGGAGAGGTCGCATGGGGACGGCAGTGTGGAGAGGAGAGGAGAGGAGAGGGCATTGGCTTCGCATGAAAGGAAGGAAGAAAGAGGCGGTACCAGACGTGGCACCCTCCCGGTCCTGCACAAAGATGGGAGAAGAGGGCTGATGTGACCGCTGGCGGTGAGCGGATCCTGCTCGTTGTCAGCAGATCCGAGCGAGAGGCAATGGCCTTCCGAGTATCCACGTACATAGACGCTAGTTTCGGTCGAAATTGAAATATTTGGATCTAAATGATACGACACTCGAGTATCTCAAAATCGAGTCAAAATTGAATGTAAATTTTTAAGAAAAAGAATAATATTTTAATTAATTTCGAACTGGAACTTAAATTAAAATCACGATTTCAAATTCGATCGAAACCGATATCAAAATCGATACTCTCTCTCTCTTTTTTTTTATATATTTTTTTTAGGGGAGGGGAAAACGGGGGGCCGCGCCTCCCACCGGGAGCGCGCGGCTTTGAACCCGCCACAGGCGGGGGACACCGATACTCTCTCTTCTCTCTCAAATCACAGGGTGGCAATGGCCAAAGTTTAAAAAAAATAAATTCATCTTGGAGAGGAAAAAAATCGCCGTCCATCAACCGTTTTATCCAAGAGCCCACGAAACTCATTTGGCCCGACATGTGGCAGCCCACAAAAGCATCCAGAGCCCATTTACTGAAAGCCCATATAAGAAGGCCCAGGAAGCGTCATCTAGTCCCGAATGGACGTCCACACTAAAGACTCCTCAAGCTCAGGAAAAATCCTGCCATTCGATGACCCCGAAATGACCACAAGGCTATCAAGGGAACCCCCTTAAAGAGCGCCAGGATAGGAATATGGCCCAAGAAGGGGCTGGTCCTTATCCGGAGACAGGTAACCCAACGTTTGGGACCTTCTCTTAACCCCGAGGGAGACTTGCCGTGACCTGACTCCTATCCGATTTAACCGTCGACGAACTCCCCGCTAAAAAAGTCGACCAAGAGACGTAGATGGATTAAGATAAAGGTCAAGAGTCCTTCACGAGCGAGAGTCCTTATCTGGAAAGTATCTCCCCTCTCACCGACCTCTACGAAACCATATAGGGAGTTCGCGACTATTTATTCCCAATAATTCTCTTCGTGAAGATCATCGTATTACCCTGCCCTACATTTTCTAACTAGTAAAGAGCGATCCCGTTTCCTTAATTCCCCTCGCGTTCCTCTTGCTCTTACATATTACTGACTTAGACGTCGAAGAATTTTCCCTGAGATCTCCATCCCAAGACCCATGATCTTTGATCTTTATTGTAGACCCCCTCTCGAGGTGTTCTTAGGCGCGATTGCATCGCTAGCTCCCCCCGCATCCAACGGTTTGCATTTGGAGACGAGATTGAGCCTCTGCAAATCTTTTAAAACTTTAGCGTGAACCATTTTAAACTGAACCATTTTAGTTCGGTTTGATTCAATTTGACCAATACATATGGTTGGTTCAGTTTGAATTTTTTTGCCCGAAAAAAAAAATCAAACCATGCACAGCCCTAGAATATGAACCAAGATCACAATTGCCTCCAAATTTATTTCCAACGGATTTGCGAACCCCAACCCTATTACTTCATTAGGAGGGACTACATATTTGCTGGCCGGAAGTATAAACAACAGCGGCAGCATAACCACTGAACCAGTTGTGGAACAGGGCAGGTGCAGGGGAGTCCCAGAAGGCAACAGAGTATGGCTTTCATCGAAGGGTTGTAAATGGAAGAGGACAGGAACTGGACAGAAAAGACATGTGAGCAAAGGGGAAGGGGTGTGCAACTAGTGTCTACAACACTTGCGGTGTCGCATTGTTGCATCAAAAAGGGCAACAGGATACTGTGTTAAAAGAGCTGATCCACTATGCAGAGGGTTTTTATTGTGGTGGTTAAATAGTGGAAGAAGAGGAACAAGGGCAATTACATGTTACGGAGAAATCAACCGTAAAACAGTCTGGAAGAGTGTTCTCACAAAAGCAAGGGGGATGGTAGGCCTCGCAGATTCCCTCAGACAAAAGGCAATAATAGCACAAGGAGAATTGTGAGGCAGCAATGACCGATTCCAAATAATACTAACACACAGAATACCAAGATTACCCAATTAGTGGAAAAACTTTAGAGTATTTGATTCATTCATTCACGACAACACTTGACGTCTCACCTCAAGATGCAGCTTAAACTTTGTAAGGATTCATTTCTACTTTGTCACTGCTGGTAGCTTGGCGCTTAACAGGATAATACTCAAGATGGAGTTTGAATGATGATCTTGGAGCATTAAAAAAAAAAGACAAAATCCAAAATCAGACTTGGGCGTTCCCAAATATGCCATAAAGGGCAGTTAGTAACAGTTATATCACCTCTGAGGTCAAATCTGAAATTTCAGCCAGTGAAGATACGAAATGGATCAACCAATTCTTTCAGGATCTCTTTGATGTTTGCTCCATCCACCATATTAGAGAGAGAACCCACAACATGGATATTAGAGGAATTGATTGTGCAACTCTTGATGCAAACCAGGGGTACTTGTTCAGCAACTTCTCTGTCCTCTATGTTAACCATGACTATAGATGCTAGGCATAATTTCCATTGACCAAGTTAGTGAAGTCCGCAAGAAATAGCGGAAGGATTAGACCATATGTGACATGCCTAAAACAAGAGCCTGCTTGAGTTCAATAAAAGATAAAAGCTTCCTACTCCCTTAAAGTTGACAGACAGATTACAAAAAACATGTGACCACATTTACACAAGAAACTTTGCTATGTAATTATATGTCAATACACAAGTATAGATACGCACTCAAGTCAATACTCATGCACACATGCAGATGGACATGAATGTAACCATACAGACAAAGACAAAATAGATGGATCAAGAGATATACACGCAGACCCGGAGTGAACGAAACAGGTGGCTTCTCTCTCTCTCTCTCTAGGTATCAAACAAAAAAAAAATGGAGGCAGGTCAAAAGAGAGATTTTATTGGTACATGGATAGAACACGTATAGCAGTGTAATTAATTAATAGCAAATGTGCCTCACTTAATCTTCTAAAATTCATTGCTTTTTTAACTCATCAAAGAGAAGGCAAGATGGCGACTCGATAGCACATGAAGGCATTTTATATTTAAAGGAAGTTCTATAAAAAGTTCCATCTTGTCAACAAAGCAAAGACCATTTACAAAAGTGGAAGCACCGACACAAACAGCTGACCTAATGCTAATCTATGATATTAAAAACATACTTGACTTAAGGTAAAACATGATATCCAGAAACCCTGAAGTCCTTGTGATTTCTCAACAGTGATAAATTTATACCTTTCTTTAGCATTCAAACCACAGCTTTCGTGTATGTTTTTTATTTTTCTTCACCGGCGAATTTTTCTCTCCATTTGACTGCAAAGGATGATAAGTCTTTGACTGCTCTGTACCAGGTCCTTGCAAGAGGCCATCATTGTGAAGCCCATAAGTCTCCTCCATCTGCAAAGGATCCTCAGGCCTGGACAGCTTTGAGGATGCATCTTCAATAGATTCCTCAGTCTGAATATTGTTATCAGATTCACTCATTTGCACAAAATCACAAACCATGGGCTTTTCTAGTGGGAGCAGTAAGACAAGCCCATCAGCATGTGCCCTACTTCTGTCATCCATCTGCAGATCATCTGCAGGCTTTTCTTGCTCTTGTGGAGACATTTGTAGATATCCATCTACATGTGATTCAACAGGATCCTTCCAGTTCAAATCATCTTCAGCTGGATGCTCATCCATAGGAATTACTTGGGCAAAATCCTCATCTTCTGGCCTCCTTTCTAGCTCCTGGGCCTGCAAAGAATTGCCATGGATGGGACTTTTTTCTTGGAATGCCGGCACATATCCCTCAGCATAGCTCACATGCTCATCTGCCCCGCTCAGCAGCTTATCTCCAAGCTTGGGCTGTTCTTCGTGAAGCACCTCCACATATTTCTCAGAATGTAACCGATTACTACAATCAGTTTGCGATTCATCTCCAGGAGATGTCTGCTCTGCGGCAAGTTTTCTATTGAATAACTCATCATGTTCCTCCTCCAGCTGATGCATCCAGGAAGAATCAATTTTGGGGGGTTCCTTTGCTGAAAATTCTATCATACATCCCAAGGCAAGTTCTCCATTCTCATCCTTCTCAAATGGTGAATCATCCTGAAGCTTAGCCTGCTCATGAGGGAGCACTCTCATACACTTCCCGGCATCCGATTCATTCTCCTCAGACTGTAAATCATCTAAAGGCTTGGAATTTTGTACATGAAGTTTTTCAACAGATCCTTCACCCCAAGGCCTGTTGTCTGCCTCCTGGCTCTGCAAAGAGTCACCAACTGCACGTTGTTCTGCTGTGCATGGTAGCAAAAATTCCACAGAAGGTGAACCACTCATATCCTCAATCTGCAAATCATCTCCAAACCTGGGAAGCACCAGTGGACATCTCTTGGAATCCGACTCATTCACTTCCTCAGCCTGTAAATCATCTTCAGGCCAGGACTGCACCATGGAAAATTCTTGAACGCTTTCCTCATCCCGCTGCTCGTTCCACAACTCCTTGTTCGCTAACTGTTTTACCAGGGGTTCTGACACATCTGCATGTAATCCAATTCTCTCCTCCCTTTGCACCTCTTCAGCCTCTAGATGATCTTCAGGCCTGGACTGATCTACACGAAATTCTAGAATGCTTCTCTCATCCTGTGGCTTACTCTCCAACTCCTTGTTCCCTAACTGCTTTACTGGGGGTTCTGACACAAACACCGCAGGATGCAATCTTGATGTCTGCTCTCTCTGAAAAAGGTCACGAGTCTTGGATAACCCAGTAACAAGAAGCTGCACAAACCCCTCCATGTTTGCAGGTGTGAACTGCTCTGATGGAAGTGATTCTATGTGCCCCCCCAATTGTGTCCGGCACTCTTTCTTCCCAGTCTGCAAAGAGCCATCAAGCGCAGAGTGACTTATGCGTAATGTTTCCCTGCCTTGTATGCCATGTGCCACATTCTCTTCCTCCACAGCATGAAAAGGGACAGTAGACATGGGTTCATCACCTCCACCCACAGGTTGTAGATTCTCCTCTTCTGTGGTCTGGGAAGAGCCATTAGGATCTAAACTTAGTGCAGGAATCAGCCGTTCACATCCCTCGATCTCAGTCCTATTCTCGTCCACCTTCCCCTGCAGAAGGCCATCGGTGTCAGTCTGTTTTGTCATGGAAGTGTGAAACCACGCATCCATTTGAGTTGCATCCTCTACCACCCTGTTGAGTAGAAAGTTATCAGGCCTGAACTGGACAATGGGGTGAACCATCTTCCTTTTATTCTGCCTACTCTTCTTCACCTTGGTTGTGGGTTGCACAGCAAGAAGAACTTGCACCCATCCTTCAATTAGTGGTTGGCTCCTAATGATGTTGCTTGGGGAGGAGTCTTTAACATTGGCTGGCAGTGTACAGACCATTTGCTCTGAGGTCTGGACCAATGGTGGATTGTTCACCCTTTCTTCAAATAGCGTGGTGCTACTTTTCCTTGGCTTATGGTCAATGGATGTTCTCGGACGTTTTGGCACAGGAACAGCCACCTGCTCTGCCAACAAAGATAGCTCAGGAGTTAAAGAGTCCTCGGCCGGGCTATCATCACGCCGCCTCGGCGGTCGGAAGATCACTTTTAGCCTAGGGGCAGCACCACTGTTTGACAGCACCTTACCCCCAGCAGAGCTGGTGCCATCACCAAGTGACCGAGACCAGTGCACATCTCTATCAAGCTCCATACGCTTAGGATCACATGAACTGCCAAAATTCAACAAATGTACACTGTCATGGGCAGGGGTGGCATCGGACGTGACCACGGTGGGCTTGCATTTGGGAGGCCTACCACGTCCCTTCGTCGGGCGCACAGGGGGACTGGACATTGGTAACCTTTCTTCACCATGTTTTGATGAAAGTATGAAGGAATTTGGTGGTCTGCCTTTCCCACATTCTGAAAGTACAATGCAACCCACACCAGGATCAGAAATGTAAGTTCCAGAAGCCGGTTGACAGTGGTATCTTGCACCATTCGGGGGTCGCCCCCTTCCTCTTCTCCTCACAGATCTGCCCCTGACCCTCTTCCCTCTGTTCTTGGTCTCCACAAAGCATGTATAATGACCAGCGACGGCGCCAGAATAGCAATCTTGCCCGAACGGCCGCTCATTTTGCCAAACAACAAGCGCAGTTGCAGAACTGGGATCCGGCATGGAGGGCCTCTCCTCATCTCCACCATGATCGGCGGCAGTTGGAGGCAATGAAAGGCGATCACATTGGCTCTCCTCATCCCCACAGGTGGCAGTCGCTGCCACGGCCACTGCCAGCGTCCGGGCACCCAACCTCTCCCCTGCCCCATTATCCACCACCGCAGCAGTCGCAGAAGAAGAAGAAGAACGTGGTGTCGCCGCCGCAGCGGCGGGCCCGCCCGGGTGAACAGTGACGGAGGGTTGGGAACAGTTGTTAAGGTTAGGGTTAGGATTACGATTCGGGTTAGGGCTAGGGTCTGCGTCCCCGGCCGGAGCAGGGGAAGGAGAGAGGAGGGCGTAGCGGCCGGGGGCGGCCACGGCGACGTCGCCGCCACTGACGAGGCGGCCGAGGTAGTGGGGGAGGAGGCGCTCGTGGGCCCACGGGAGGTCGAGGTAGACGGCGGCGATGCGGCGGGAGATGGCGCCCACCGTGGAGCCGCCGTCCTCCGCCAGCGCCCTCAGCGCCACCTGTATCATCTGGCACGTCGCCCCGCCACCCAAGAAAATTAAATTTAAAAAATCACAAAAAATAAAGCAAAACATTTCATAATCCGGAAAATATCAGAATGTGGTCCACCTCGGCATAGGGAGGGTGGTCAGGGGTGCGGCGGAGGCCGGGCGGCGGGCGGGAGACCCCCCTCCCGAGGGGGCGGGCCAAGGAGGCGGGCCCGTCCGAGCCCGCGAGCGCCGGGAGGGAAGGCCCTTCCCACGCCAGGGGATGTGGGACTCCGGCGGGACGAGGTGGAGGGACGATCGGAGAAGAAGCCATCGCGTCCTCCACGGGGCGCAGTGGCGGCGCCTGCTCTCTGTTGGGAGCGGCCGCCGGGAAGGGGGCGCTGGCGGCGGCCACGCAGCCCCCCCGCTTCAGGGGGCTGCCGGCGAATCCTTCGTTGCTCGCAGAGTCCGCTCTCGGGGGGAACCCGGAGGCGCGGCGCTGCTGCTGGTGCCGCCGCCGCCACCACCGAGTTGAGGCAGAGAGAGGGGGGAGAAGGGAGGAGCGGGGGTGAAAATGAAATAGAAGCTAGAAAGAGACGGCGGCCGGGTCCGCGGGGTCAGGGCGAGCCACGTGCGAAGTGGGATCGATGGGGTGATCACGTGCGGAACGATAGCCGTACGGCGCCGTGTAAATGTTTGGGTTGTTTCTGAAAAAGAAAGGGTTGTGGTGGGGGGTTCACGTTTGGGTGAGTAGAAGGCAAGGTTGTCCTTCTAACGAAAGAAAGGTTGGCGCGGCGCGCGGGGGTTCATGTTTGGGTGAGTAGAAGACAAGGTTGTCCTTCGTCTATGATTTTATGGACAAAAGGCTATAATCTTTTCTTTTTAGGTTTGTTTACAAATATATCTTTACAAATTTACAAATTTATAAATATTTTTTATTTAAATTTATTATCAAAAATATTATTAATATATTCGTAATGTTTGTATTTATGTACGTGGTTCTCAAGATCGACCAATGTTACGAGAATATGCTACTAAATTTGTTCAGACTTTCAAAATATCGAAATATCCTTGTCAGTCACGCACACGGGCCCAACCAAGGGTGGCGATGACTTCGTGACAGCGATGACTAGGGGTGAGCATGATTTAGTTTAGTTTAATTTGAAGAGAATTTTTTTTAAATCGAATCGAATCGAATTAAGACTTTAACCCGAACTAAATTAAACCAAATTACTTTGAAACTAAATCAAATCAAATCTAAATTGGTTTTGTTCGATTTGAACTATATTTATCTCCCGTTTTAAAAATTAGATTATATTCAAATAAGAGTAGAGAAAGATAGAGTAAAAAAATTTATACCAAATAAAGTAAATATTAAAAATATAACATAAAAAAGTGTAACTTATAAGATCAAGCTCTATAATATTTTCACATAAAAAATTAAGAACTTCGATTATAGTAAAATAGAAGGTGATTTGAAACCTATTTCATAGAGTTGGAAATCCCATCAAGATGACGGAGATTGGACCTTTTGAATTAAGGTTTATAGTTACATATACACATATATTAACTTAATAAAAATATCTTTAAATTCGAGTTATTCAGTTCGGTTCGATTTCCTAAATTTCAAAATCAAATCAAATCAAAAATTTTAATATAATTTGATTTAAATTCAAATCAAAAAATTTTAAATTTCAATCCAAATCAAACTGAATTAAATCTATCGATTTATTAAACTTTAAACTTTGCGACGGCCCACATTCTCCGTCATCGTGCAAGGGAAGGTCCTCTTGGAGCTCAACCTCCCCCCCACTCCCTCTTGGCAGAGGAGGCGCATGAGGAGTAGAACTCCTCCTCTGAGGCGTAGCTTGATTCGGCATTGTTGCGCTTATGTCGGAACTGACATGCCAGAGGAGGGAGTGGGTGGAGCTCCGGGGATCCTACCCTCCATGCTATCGAGGTAGCAACGGCAAGGATAGGGCAAACTCGATGACAAGGATGCCTTCCCTAGAGTTAACTAGAGTGCCCAAGTAGAGGAACTCTGAGCTAGTAGGGGGCAGAGTTGGCAAAGAGCTTTCGGCTGTCAGACACTGCAATGTTGGCAAGAACAGCTGTTCCCATTGGATCTGGAGGCCTTGTCATCCAGCCCCTAGCGTCGACAATGGTAGAAGAAGGCCAATGAGAGCCCAATAAGGGCCAGGGAGAGTACAGGTAGGACGATGGCCAGGATGAGTTTCTTGGAAGACGATTACAGGACTATCGAACTGGTGTGTATGGGAGGATGAGCAACTAGATGTTGGTCGGCAAGGTAGGGACGGTGGAGAAGGATAAGGTGGAGGGGTAATGGAGGACAACGGAGGGGGAGGGGAGAGAAAGGAGGGTTGTGGGTTGGTGGAAGATGGGTACTTGGGGAAGGAAGGGGAAGGGGGTTGAGCTGTTGGGGGCTCAGAGACGGCTTGTACATCCCGCACGCCATCCTCGGTGCTGCCATCGTAGAGGCAACGAGAGAGAGAGAGAGAGAGAGAGAGAGAGAGAGAGAGAGAGAGAGAGAGAGAGAGAGAGAGAGGTTCACATTTGGGTGAGTAGAGGACAAGGTTGTCCTTTAAATGAAAGAAAGGTGGGTGTGTGGGTTCAGTTTTGGGTGAGTAGAACTAAGACAAGGTTGTCCTTTCTCTATGATTTTATGGACAAAAGGTTAGTATCTTTTCTTTTTACGTTTGTTTACAAATATACATTTAAAAATTACATATTTATAAATATTTTTTAGTTAGATTTATTATCAAAAATACTCTTACAAATATATTTTTACAAATTTACAAACTTATAAATATTTTTTATTTAGCCTTTTTATCAAAAACACTCTTAATATATTCAGAATGTTTGCAGTTACGTACGTGGTTCTCAAGACCTACGAATGTTCATAGAACAATTTGTTAAGATTTGCGAAATACCAAAGATATCCTTGTCATTCACGTACACGAACGGGCCCAAAGGGTGGCGACGGCTTCACGACAGCTACGACGACGTGCTCGGCTTGAAGCTCTGCAACGGCCCACATTCTCCATCATCGCGCAAGAGATGGTCCTCTTGGAGCTCGACCTTGTCCTCCTTATCAGCCTCCCCGGGGCTCTCCCTCTCGGCGGAGGAGGCGCATGAGGACTAGAACTTATAATAACTCAGAATTTAGATATCGAAAAATATCTGATACCATTCGAATCTTGATCCGTCACTCACGAGTTGGAAGACTCGGAAAGATTATTTTGGATGTTGTGGAGGTACATTGAAATTCAAAATAATGTAGACAATAACTACATGATTAATTATTTAAATGATAGGAAATAAATTTATATTTTTAATTAATAAATTAACTATAGAGTCTAGTCCACAAAGTATAGTCTACATAAAAGAAAGTGTACTCAATCGCTGGACACGTCCCGGCTCTAGTAGGTTGGTAACTACGAACCGCTATGCTCATCCACAGACCCTCGAGGAGGAGCCGCTACACCTGAAAAGGAAGGGATGAGCCTCATCTCATTAGCTCAATAGGGATCCTGCGGATCCCCACCATGAAACAACGGCGGTAAACCGTAACAACAACAGTAATAGAAGAAGACGGTGGAAACATAGCTCTCTAAACTACCCCTACTGTCAACGGAAAGTAAACTCCGACCTCCCAGTTGGGACCGTCGAACCACCGGTGAACCACCTGAAAAGGAAGGGATGAGCCTCATCTCATTGGCTCAATAGGGATCCTGCGGATCCCCACCATGAAACAACGGCGGTAAACCGTAACAACAACAGTAATAGAAGAAGATGGTGGAAACATAGCTCTCTAAACTACCCCTACTGTCAACGGAAAGTAAACTCCAACCTCCCAGTTGGGACCGTCGAACCACCGATGAAACCACGGCTACGCTACTGAAGGAAACACCATGACACCTCTATCGTGCAGGCCCATCCTCACTGATGAAGGCCACTGCCCGGACCATAGGGTCTAGGGGTACGGTCACGACCTTACCGTCGTGAGCACTCTATCTACGGGTGAAACCACGATGACTCTGACAGGAACCCTTGACTTCAATGTCGGGAAAAACACACATAGGTCACTCGGAGAACCACAATCTATCTGTCGGGAAACTAGAACCTCGAGTCAGTAGAGTCACCCATCGTGTGACGGGAGAACCTGCCTACTAGAAGTAAGGTCGGATGCGTCCACTAATGACTTAGTCCGCAGTCTCAGGTGTCAGTTACTCGCATCAATGCGGTATCTGTGACACAGTACACAAATAACTACAGAACAAGGACTAGTTGGGGTTGTCCTCATCAGCACGCGTCTGAAGCCCCCAACTACGTGTGCACATATAGACTTACTGCTCTAAGTCAGGTCCTCTAACTGATTTTTCCCCCAGCCCGAACTCTGGTGCCAAGGCAAGGGGACCTATGGTAACTAGCCTAAAACCGTCTCATCAGGTCTGCTCTCCATCTCTCCCCAGTGGGTAAGCGCACGCGCACCCAGGAAAGCACTGTCTAGTGAGGGGTCACTCGACGTGTGAACTCTCGGTAAAGGAAACATCAGAGTACGATCGGCTACGCACTCACCCATCGTAAGTATCACGAAATACATGGTGGCTCAGTGCCACCAGACTCAAGACAGCTAACTAGACCCCCTAAACTATCGCCCAACGAGTCACGTGACTCATCACAGGGCCGCTGTACAATATGGCTACATGCCGTCAATTCATCCTAAGCCGAGAGTTAGAAACCACAGTCATTGGCCATACTCATGGCCCACAGGAAAAATCGCTTCCTGAAGAAACTAACACTGTGCAGGGATAGTCCTCAGCACGAACTTGGGCGCACGGCGACGTAAAATAGCATAATGTAGAAGCCCGAAACACAAGGGGTCACCCGAACCCTCAAATCCACGTTGCACGGTTGTGGACACCGAAAATTACACATCCAAAATGTCATGCTCAGCCCAGCATCAACAACGGCGCCGAGTGAAGAAACCCCCGGGGAAATCAAGCACAAAAGGCTCCACAGCCCGTGGGCCTCGAAGAAAATCAAATGGGCCACAACTCATGCTCACAATGGGCTCAAAATCGCCCATTTAGCCCTTCAGCGGCACGCCCAGTTGAGGCCTCAGCGGCACGCCCTGGCAGAACCCTCCAGCGGCACGCTCCCTTCAGCGGCACACCCTGCCGCGGCCCTCGCCGGCACACCCCCAAGGGGGTTCACCGGCACACCCCCATGGGGGGGGGTCTTCACCGGCACACCCCCATGGGGGGGTCTTCAACGGCACACCCCCCATGGGGGGGTCTTCACCGGCACACCCCCCATGGGGCCTCAGCAGGCCTCAGCAGCACGCCCTCAGCAGGCCTCAGCGGCACGCCCTCAGCAGGCTTCAGCGGCACGGCCCTTTGGGGCTTCAGCGGCACGGCCCTTTGGGGTCTTCAGCGGCACGCCCTTCAGGCCGTTCAGCGGCACGCCCATCCGGGGCTCCAGCGGTACGCTCTTTTGGCACCACAGCGGCACGCTTGTTCAGCCCTTCAACGGCACAGCGTGAGTCACTTTCAACGGCCGACGTGAAGCCCATGCCCTACGCCTCCTTGGCGCGCAGTGGAGCCGTCCGAAGTGGCAGCTAGTCGTTGGGCCACGTAGCCTACCCCACTGACAGCCAGTACAGGGGCAGGTCAAACCCATCATCACAGCCGGCTTCCCGCCTTCGACGGTCGTGCTCGAAGTCGCCGGTGGCTGGGGGTATAAAAAAGGGCCTCCTGTTCGAAGAGAAAGAAGGAGGAGAGAAAAAAAGGGGGACAGAAGGAGGACAAAAGAGAGGGCAGACACACACACACAAAAAAGAAGAGAGGAAGAAGAAGAGAAGAGAGAAGGGGAGAAGGCAAGCATCGGCGGGAGCCTCCTCCGACGACCGCCGTGAAGAGAGCAAGAGTAAGGGAGGGGGAGAGAGCTAAATGTAATGGGGGAGAAGGGTTGGGGGACGATGGCCAATGTCTTAGGCCCGGAAGTTTTCTTCCTTCTCTTATCCTCATTCCTCCTGGCGTTCTTTGTCTTTCTTACTCTTGTCCATGGCCCCATTTGGGGAGTTTGCTTTTGCCATATGTATGAAGGGCCTCGCCCTCTTGATTCTCACGAATGAAAACCACCCTCTCCGGGTTTCTCTTCGATCTTCGATGTTTTATGCTAGGCTTTGCGGGCTTTTTGACGGACAATCCGTTCCTCCCTCTGTCTCTTCATTCCTCCGGCGTCTTTAGGGTCCTCCACGTCGATGTAGGTTTCCCCCTTCTGTTAGCCTTGGCTCCGTGAGCTCCTCACTCCCTTCCATGGCCATCTACCGTGTTCCCGGGCTTGAGGAGAAGGGGAGGTACCCTTCTTTCTTCCCAACCGCTCAGTTACTAATAGGCCACTCCCGGCCTTGAAATCCCCTGTCTTTCTTCCTCTTTTCCTGAACAGCCACCAAATCCCCCCCCAGTTGCTTGCAACCCTTTTAAGCCTCCCAGCGGTGCACCTTTTCGGCCCTTGGCCGGCACACCTTTCCAGCCTTCAGCGACACACCCAGATCAGCCTTCAGCGGCACACACCCAGATCTGCCTTCAGCGGCACGCCCTGTCCAGCCCTCAGCGGCACGCCCTGTCCAGCCCTCAGCGGCACACCCTGTTCAGCCCTCAGCGGCACACCTTTCCAGCCTTCAGCGACACACCCAGATCAGCCTTCAGCGGCACACACCCAGATCTGCCTTCAGCGGCACGCCCTGTCCAGCCCTCAGCGGCACGCCCTGTCCAGCCCTCAGCGGCACACCCTGTTCAGCCCTCAGCGGCACACCTTTCCAGCCTTCAGCGACACACCCAGATCAGCCTTCAGCGGCACACGCCCAGATCTGCCTTCAGCGGCACGCCCTGTCCAGCCCTCAGCGGCACGCCCTGTCCAGCCCTCAGCGGCACACCCTGTTCAGCCCTTAGCGGCACACCCTTCAGTCCTTCAGCAGCTTACTCTTTGGCCAGTCCCAGTCCGTGCCTCTTAGCGGCCCTCAGTCTGTCGTTCGTCTCCGCGTTTTCTGAGGCTCTACAAAGGTGTTGCTCCCCCGGGGGCCCACCTCCAGTTGTCGGGTTCCGCCACTCCATGTGGGCGCGTGCCCTTTATCTCCCTTACGCCCTGGGTCAAGGGGAGATGCTGCCGAATTTTTGTCAAGAGCTAATAGACAATTAAAGAGGCAAAAGGAGGCAACAAACAAGCAGGATGACTGACGAAACCTTCCAACTCATCAAACCACTGCCGGCATCACAACGAAAACCGAACCGAACTAATCAACCATCCGACAGCCTGAACGTCCGACCCGCAAGAAAAGAGGCCGAACCGAACAAACAAGACAAGGGAGGAATTTTATATGAAACTACACAAGGGTTAAGACAAGAAGAAAAGAAAAGCCTTAAAATAAATAATCGAAAACTGATCGAACCTCCACCACCACGTTCCGATTGGCCCTTCAACGGTGCATTTTAATCAACCGGACCGCTCACCAAATCCCTTCCCCAGCGGCACGCCTCTTGAACCCTCAGCGGTACACCCCAATTCCTTTGGCCGGCACACCTTGATGCCCCCAGCGGTACACCCTATCCCCCACCTTCAGCGGTACGCTCCCCTCAGCGACACACCCTTGCTTTCATAACCTTCACCGGCACCCCTTTTTGTGCCCTCAGCGGTACACCCTTTTTTGTCCTTCGCCGGCACGCTCCCCTCTGGGCCTCTCAGCGGTACACTCTTACCTTCCCTTCGCCGACACACCACACCTATGCATATATACAACATGATAATGGCCTTAACAAATGGCAAATAAATCAAAAGAAAATGTGCTCATTAAAGGACTCCGAATGTGCAACATTAATCATAATAAAAGAGGCGGGAGGGGCAATAAGAAGATAAAAAAAATATAATAAATAAATAATAATGATAATGATAACAATGAGTAAAAGAAGAAGAATCATCCGGGACAAACACCTAAGGAAATAATAAACCATAGGCCAGAAATTGGAGCACATAACCAAGAGAATTCCAGATAAAAGATGCCGGGGCCCACACCGCAGCCCTATCTCCCCCCGGGACCCGGGGTAAAAGGAACAACGACGCCGCCCTTTCAGGTCGAATTCGAGTCTCGGGAATTATCCCGATATAGCCGAGTTCTGGCCTAATCTCGGGCCGACATCCTAATCAGACCGGATTTTTTTCTCGTTCCGGACGCCCTCCGAGTCATCACTAAAATTGCCGGGTGCTCGGCAGACACTTGAACGGATTTGTCTCGGCTTTTCCTGTTGCGTTTCCATTACGGACCCGTGTCCGAATATAAAAGGTCCACGAGTGACCGACATGGCCAGTGGCTCACATCCTAATGCGTGCTTTGGTGTGATTTTCTCCTGTCTCTTTCTCGCACAATTAGTACTATTCTTTTCGGCCGCGGGGCCCCTAGTTTCGGCAATTAATCAAGGGTATTCCCTCGTATGGGGGATGTAAATGACGTCGTGACCTTCATGGCGCGACGGGATTCGGTCCCGACACGAACCACACAATCGTCTGACGAAGTCAGATGCGAGCGCACCATGGGCTATTCGGAGCCCAAATAAATTGTCACTTCTGTGACTGGCACGCCCACGCACCCAATAGACGAAGCCACAATAAGCAAGCGAATTTTAGTGCATCCACAACTCTGGCACGCCCGGTGGGACCGATCCACCCTTCATCTCTTTGCCGAAATTAGGGGCCCCGCGGCCCCCTTCTTGTAATACTAATTATGCTACTTTCTTAAATGCAGAAAAAAGAGAAAGGCATCATGGAGCCGACAATGGCTGTTCTCTGCAGCCCCGAGGTTGTGAAGAATCATGTGCGAGGCGGCTACCTGGCGGTGCCCCTCACTTTCGGGAGCTTCCCTCCCACCGTGGGCTTCCCCAACTTCTTGGGGGTGGCCTTCGTTGACATCCTCGACGCACGAGCGCCCGAGGAGCCTCAAACCAACGCTCCCACTCCGAGAGCCGTCGAAGCTGCCGCCGGCCGAGCGGTGGCCGAAGGCAACAATAGCGTCCCCACAACGACGCTCAGCTGCAACGTGCACCACGTGCACCAGACCACCGGCCCGTTCCACCAAGGGTCGGCATCCCACCGAAGGAGGCTCCGGAGAGGCAACACCGACGCCGGCTCAGGGCGTCGCCTGTCCAACTCCGGAAAGTCCATGACGGTTGGGGCCCTCCGAGTCCGCCTAGACGGCCAGAGGTCCCAGGTGACGCCAGACCGCGTCGTCCCGACCGTCCCAGTCCGCAATTCCTTTCAAGGCCTGGAGAAATTGAAAGGGAAGATGACGCCCGCTGTTGTGGCCACCCCACCAAAGATTGCACCGGCTCACAGGCTGGCCAAACTGAAGCAAGTCTGGGTACCCAGGGAGGCCCAGCCCACTGCACCCGCCCAGGCGGGGCCCAGCACTTTCCGCCCGAGGAGGTCCCGAAGAGATGACGGGGTCGAGGCAGTGACCCCCACTCTCCGACCGGCACCCGTCATCCCGGTGCCGCCCGAGAATGCTCATCGCCGTCGCCGAGGGCGCCGGCACAACGCCGCCCGCCCGGCACTCGGGGCCTACGCTCCTCCTGCTGCCGTCATCGACGCGCAACCACAGGCCGCTCTCCCTGACCAGGAGTGGGAAGGGATCGAGCAGGCTATGAGAAACTACCTCCGAGACCCTGGTAGCACCCCCGCTGGCCGCCAAAGACTACTGGGGGCAATGACCTCCGCCTTCCAGGAAGAAAGGGGGGAACCTGCACCTAGTATGGAGTCGAGGACCCGCCCGGAAGAGCCGCGCCAGTCCCCTGTACGGGAGGAGGCGCCGTCCCGACGGTCGGTCTTCGACAGGCTAACATTCCCAGGAGGACCGTCCCGGAGGGCGTCAAGAAGAAACAAGAATAAGAGATGGCAGACATTCACCTGCAATATGGCAGGGGTCCATGGTCGGTATGGGGCCCTACCCACCGACCCGGAAGAATTGGCCAGAATAGCCGCCAGGCCGGGACCCCTTACCAGAAGAAGGAGAGCGGCAGGCGGCGCGACACCCACGGGGCCCCTCACGGCCCTCACGGCCAATGTGGTCACCACCGGCGACACGAGTGGCGGACCCTCGACATCATCCGAGGACGCCCCGGCCGAAGAGACAGGGGGCACGCCCAGTCTTCCACAGCTGATCCAGCAATGCTGCTCATGATGCAACGATTCCAGCAGGAAATCGAATCACTTAAAAAGCAGTTGAATGAGCGAAACACACCACCCCCAATGTCCTGGCAGACCGAGACCATACCCGAGGTACCCAGGGACAGGGGGCAGTCTTCCGAGGCAGCTCTTCCGGCAACCCTCGATCCCCCCAGGGGCACGCCCCCGCAGCAAGCACATTGCACAGCGGTGACCCCGCCACAGGCTCCGCTTTCACAAGGGTCCCCCATGGCCCCCCGAGCGACCGTGGTAGTCACCCCGAGCGCACAGCCCGCTCATTTCTACCCGAACCCGGTCGACCCGGCGGCAGTCAGCCGGTTGATGCTTGAGCAGATGATAGACATGAAGTTGGCCGAAAGGGGCGATGGGGATCAGACGCCTTTCGACGTCTACCGAGTACCCTACCCGGCTCAGTATGCTGCCAGGAAGTTGCCGGTTGGCGTCACCAAGCCGTCGAAATTTGAAAAGTTCAATGGGCAAGGATCTCCCAGAGAGCATATTGCCTATTACGTGAACGTCATGGGAGACCTGGCTGCTGATGAGGCCTACCTCCTGAAGTTCTTCGGTTCAACACTCACCGGGCTTGCCTTTGAATGGTACTCCGGCTTGTCGCCCGGGTCGGTGGCCGATTGGCCCGACATGCAGAAGAAGTTCAAGGAAAGATTCTACGTGGCCGAGAGAGAAGTTACTATGACTGAACTCTACGCCACAAGACAGAAGAATGATGAGTCGGCCCTCGACTACATCAAAAGATGGAGGAACCTTAGTATGAGGTGCAAACGCCCCCCGCATCAGGAGGACGCTGTAGATCTGATTTAAAATCCACTTAAGGAAAATATTAAGAATAAGCAATAATCAATAATGGAGAGAAAAATGTGCACGAGGTGCACAAGAGGAGTTTGTGATCGCCAGAGACGCGAACGCCTCAAAAGATATAACAATTAATGAAGGGGAGAGATCGCGAAGAATACCTTGAAAGTGCGGGGATGTGAGTACTCCTTTTCTCTTCAAGATCGGCCGGCCGATGAAGAGAGTTCTTGCTTTTATTACCCTTGCAAAACAAACAAATACCACCAAAAGAATTGAATTAAAAACAAGGTGGGTGTAGCATCAATTCAATAAAAATATATAAGCATGAAAGCATGTACAAGAACATACCTTAAGGGTGGTTGCCCTTAAACCCCTATGCAAAGAGGGTATAGGAAATATGAATGAATGATGTGAAAAATAATGAAGTGTGCAAGAGTTGCACTAGAGGAGAGTCTCAACGTGGTTGAGAAGGGAAGAATATAACAGCCCAAAGGCTAAGATGAATGCATGCGATAGAAACTAATGCAATAAAACACAAGAAGAAATTGAAAAGAAGTAAAAGAGCCTGTTTCTCTCGGCTTTGATGCTCAATAGGGGGAGAGCCTCCTTCAAGAGATGAAACGTTAGATGTAGAAAGCCCCTCCTTCAGCCATAGCAACAGCCTGCGTGAAAGAAAGAAAGAGGAAGAAAAACAATAGAAAACGCAACAGTAGAAGAATAACGTCGGGAGGAAGAAGAAAAGGAAGAATCCAACCGATTAACAGAGCGATCGGCAGCTCTATTAATAAGATAGAAAAGGGATAAGAAGGAAAGAGTCCAAAGGAGGAAGAGATAAGAATGGGCAAGAGCCCAAAGAGGGAAGGATTAAGCTGGGCAAGAGCCCAAACGAAGCAGGAGTCTCTCTGGGAAAGGCTGCGTTCGTTCGGAGCACAAAAGTGAAACACGACTTGGTTCAGGGCGTCAATTGTTGAATTGACGACCTTCGCAGAGGGCGTTTCTTAAAAACACGTCTTATATCAGGGCGTTAATTCAAAAATCAAATTTTGGAATTTATTTGAAAAGTTGAAAACACGTCTGTGTCAAAGGCGTTAATTAAAAAACGCCCTAACAAAAGACGTTAATTCAAAATATTCAAAATAGGGCTATTTTTCATTTCTCAATATTATTTTCTCATTTTTTAGGTGAAGGTGCATCTCGTCGCCCTGATTCCAACGACTATTTTTGCGAATTTTTCTGACACCCGGAAGGCCACCAAATCACCTCTGGAAGGGGTTGAAAAATAATATTAAAATATTACATTTGAAAGACACGCCCCCACTTGAGGCGTGAATTCATTTTTTTAATTTTTTTATTCAAAATAACGCCTTATTCTAAGTCGTTAATTCCCGAAAAATTCCGAAAAATTCCCAGAAAAATCTAGAAAAATAGAAATTTCAAAGAATGGACGCCCTTCAATATAGTCGTCAATTTTTAATAAACGTCCATGTATAAGTCGTTATTTAAAAGACGCCCCCAGTCAAGTCGTTAATTCGGAAAAATAGAGAAAAATACCCAGAAAATCTAAAAAAATCCAGAAAAATCCAAAAAAATAGGGAAAAATAAGAAAAAATAATAAAAGGGTGAAAAAGGGGAGAAATCCAAGAAAAGTGAGAAAAACCACTCAAATAGAACTAATTTGAGGGTCAAATTGGGGCATTACAAGGCGATATGAGATATACTCACAGTAACGTCAATTTTGGCGTGTCTACAGACGCAGTTCAGATCTGCAAGCAAAATTTAAAGAAAGAAATCCTAGAAAGAATGATCGGCACTGAGGTCAAGACATTTGACCGTCTGAACAATGTGGTAGCGGAGATCGAGGCATTCTTGGCCCGATACTCCTCCACCCCAGCCATGTCAAGCCAGAGGGCCAGGCAGGCGGAGAAGAAGCCGGCTCCCCCGGAGGTGCATGCACTAGACTTCCAGGCTTTTGAAAAGCAGAAGGAGAAAGCCAAGGGGGCGGCTAACCCTCCGCCGCCCAGAACCACAGAACGGCGGGAAGGCCCCTCACTAAGAGAGAAGATGAGAAACAAGTTGTATTCCTTCTCCCGGGACAAGTCCAAGCTCCTGTTTGAGTGGGCAACCAGCTACAATAAGATCACATTGCCAGAGCCGAAAAGGCCTGGCGACTCAAAGAAAAAGGATGACCCGCGCTTCTGCATGTACCACCGGGTGCTCGGGCATACTATTGAAGATTGCTACGTCTTCAAGGATGTTATTGAGTCCTTAATCAGGGACATGGAGCTGGACATGGGGGAGCATAAAGTAGACCCCCCGCAGCCACACGAGCTGCCCAGCATAGCCTCCTCCGTCAATATGATCTCACTATATCAGGAGCTGCCAGAAGAATGGGCGAAGGCCTGTGCCCGTGCCACTTATGAAACCTTTATCATGGCCCCAGCTCAAGACCAAGAAGGGTGGCAGACTGCACCCAGAAAAACCAGAAAGGCGCGCGCCTCTCGACCTACCCCAGGAATTCACTCGAGGGTAGCAGCGCCCCTGCCTGCACCGCCCCCGGTAAACCCTGTTTGCCACGACACGGCCCCCCGGCTGGTCATGAGGCGGCCCACTCACAACAAGAAGAGCTCTGCCCCGCTGCGGATGTACAAGAAGACTAGCCCGGCGGTTGAAAAACTCCAGGCTATTATCGACGGGCTTGAAGATTATAAGCAGCCCAAAATCCAGCCCGTCGAGCTAAAACAATATGTCCCCTGGGAGCAGTTCGAGTCACTCGAGCTGGCTCCAGGAACAGAAGCTGATGCAGACAAAGAGCCTCCCCTGTCGGGTGAACCTATTCGAGAGCAGCCGTCCGCTGCAGCGGGCAAGAAGAAGAAAAAGAGAAGACCCAGGGGCAAGAAGAAGAAGGAGGTCGTCTTCGCCTGCAACACCCTCTCGGCGTTGTTCGATACCTCTCTCTCCCTGGAAGAGAAAGAAGAAGAGCCACCCCATGAGCCGGCGGAAGTGAGTCAAGCTGAAGCATCCACCTCCCAGCACGCCACCAGGTCAGGGAGGAAGTGGGGGCGCTCTCCTCAGGGCAGCCTCAACATCATGCTCAGGGGGGAACAACCATACCAGATTCCCGAGCCCGAGGTCCGAGGCACCGAGATCCCTCCTCCATCAGGCCTCTACCCCGGAGGCACCAAGAGTCAAGGCGCCCCGTCGTTCGCCGAGTTCCTGTCAGCTCGAGCAGGAAGGCGGGCGCACCCCCAGGGGCCCACTGTGACCAGTAAAGCAAGCATTCCCCAAGCTCTGCCAGCTGCAACTCCTGCCCAGCCAGAGGAAGGATTCAGCGGCACCCCAAACCTCGTCGAATTCATGCGAACAGCGGAGGAGGCCCAACAGGCCCCGCCTGCTCAACGGGCTACAACATATCCCGCAAAGGAGGCGTCCCCTAATCCGGCGCCCCAATCCCAGGATGAGGGCAGGCGCAGCAAGCCCGAAGATATGAAACTGCTCAAGGTGCGGGCGGCCGAGCGAATAGTCAGACACCTCAAGAAAATCCCGACCCGGTTCACGGTGTGGGAGATGCTGTCCTTGAATGAAGAAACACGGCAAGCCATCATCGCCGCACTCCAGACGCCAGCACACCTTGAAGCCTGTTTGGCAGAATTATCACCTGAAGTAGCAGTGGCTTTCACAGAAGATGACATGCTCCTACCGACTTGCAGCCATAACAGGCCCCTCTACATGAAAGGGCAGCTGAACGGCCAGCCTATCAACAGGGTCTTGATCGACCCAGGGGCAGCAGTGAATATACTCCCGTACCGGGTATACCAGAAGCACTACTTTGACGTACACCTGGTCGAAGTTAAAAATGTCAAGATTGCCGGCTTTAACCAGAAATGTGAGGTTCCCATGGGGGTCGCAGAGTTCGACTTGACCTTTGACGACTTCACCTCCAAAGTCCAGTTCCACGTCATCAACTCTAGCACGTCCTACAAGGCGTTGCTCGGCCGGCCTTGGCTACACCAAAATAGGGTGGTGCCCTCCACCTTGCATCAGTGTATCAAGTACCCCTGCGAGGGAAAGGAAGTCAGAATCTTCGCCGACCTCCACCCGTTTGAGGTGTTTGAGTGTCACTTGTCAGATGCTAATCTGTACCTGACAAAGGCGAAGCAAGCTCCTCAAGCGGCCCGAGACAAGGGAAAGAAGAAAATGGAATCGGGAGGCTGGTTTCCTCCGCCGCCCCCAGGCTATGTGGCTCCCCCACATGTACCATGTATTGCACAAGAGGAAGGGGTATTTAGGGCAGCCCCTCTCGCCATCTACCCCACACCGGGGGCACCCTGCCTCGAAGACCTGCTAGAAGATGTCAGGGTCCCGCCAGGGATCGTCAAGCCGATAGCAGAAATTGAATGCCAAGCGGCTGAGCAATTGAGAACCTTCGAGGTGCCTAACCCCGAGGGGCCGTCCACTATCTTCTATGTGGCCGGGGAGAAGCCGGTCAGGGAAGACGACGACTGCCGGTTCCCTGACGAGTTGCATGACCCGCACGTCCCCATTACGGGACTTCCCCACATGACTGACCGGGCAGCCAGAATGGTCAGAAAGCAGAAGATTCCTCCCTACCAGCCCTCCAGCCGAAAGGAAATGTTTGAAAGAATGTGGAACCCACCAAACCTGGATCGACGGTTGCTGAAAATCACCAAGCACCCCGGTCTGGGCTTTTCACTAGAAGATTACTACGAGACTGATGTCATATCGGTCTCAACATGGCCCGGCGACGACCCCGCAGAAGCCACAGATTCGCGGAAAGCCTGTCAAGACGCACATCCTGCGCCCCCAGTTCAGGAGGCACAAGACGAGGAGATCTTCCTTTGGAAACCTCCCCGCCGCCGTTGCATAGAGAAGACCCCCTCCTTCCCCGAAGTGTCGACCTCGAAAGGGCACACCGGCGAAACACCTTCGCCCCGGCCGGCCGGCGAAGCAAGGAGCAGCAGCATGGGCCATGCTCCGAATTCCCCTCGATACGACCCCGTCATGTACGCCTTGTACCACAGGCAGCAACGGGAGATCGAGATGCTGAAGAGGCGGCTAGCCGAGTTAACCTCGCTAGTCGCCGACCTGATCCAGGGCTCCCTCCCCCCATGGGGTGGCCGGATGCCTCGGCCCCGAGGCGCCAGTCCTAGCACCCCCGCTTTGTCAAGGCAGGAAATGAGAGACATGGCAAGCTCGCTGACCGAGCGGCCGACCAGGCAAGGGCTGACACTCCAAGAGAAGCTACAGAAGCCTTATTCCTTTCCGAGAGAGAAGACCCGGGGCATCTTCGACTGGGCATGCCACTACGGCAAAGTCTCCCTTCCACGGTCCAAGAGGCCGCAAGACACCCGAAGAAGCGGGGACCCGCTATTTTGCCCTTACCACCAGGTGCTGGGCCACGCCATTGAAGACTGCTATGTCTTCAAAGACATTGCCCAAGACCTCATTGACAGGGACGAGCTCAGGATGGGGGATTATGTGATAGCCCCGCCACGCCCCCATGTAGCGGACAGCCCCAGAGCGGGAGCCTACACCGTGTCCATCAACTACCAGGCCCCTGAAGATGCGGCTGCCCCGGCTCCCGTCCAAGCTATCTATGATGAATACACAGAAGAGCCTGAGATGGACCTACGCCCCTCTGAGCCAGCGGGCCTCGCACACCCGGCGGCCACGGCCCAGGAGGAGAGCGAGGTGAATGCAGCCTCCATGCCCAGTCATGATGAACAAGAAGAGGGAGATGGCATTCTCGAACCCGAGGACCATGAAGACCAAGACTTCGTCGATTTGTCGCCAGCCCCGCCGGAAATTGAAAATGGCGGCCAGGCCACAGTCGACGAATTGGTTGAAATCAACCTTGGCACAGAAGACAATCCCAGGCCGACTTTTCTGAGTGCTCTCATGCCTCTACAGGAGAGAGAACAATACACAAAGTTGCTGCAAGAATTCCGGGATTACTTTGCCTGGAACTATAAAGAAATACCCGGACTGAGCCCCGAGGTGACTCAACACATCCTGTCCATTGATCCCAAAGTGGAACCAGTGAAGCAACCTCCCCGGCGCATGAGGCCGGAGTTAACCAGCCAGATCTGCAAAGAGGTCGACAAGCTCATAAACGTCGGCTTCGTGGCGGAGAATCAATACACCACATGGCTGGCCAATATTGTACCGGTGAAAAAGAAGAACGGACAGATCAGGATTTGCGTGGATTTCCGCGACCTGAATAAAGCCTGCCCAAAAGACGACTTCCCGGTGCCTATCACCGAAGTGATGATCGATGCAACTACTGGCCACAAGGCCTTGTCCTTTATGGATGGATCGTCCGGCTATAACCAAATCTGGATAGCCGACCACGACTGGATTCACACCGCCTTTAGGTCACCTAAAGGGATATTTCACTACAAGAGGATGCCCTTCGGCCTCAAGAATGCTGGTGCCACATATCAGCGGGCGATGACCAAGATCTTCGACGAGCTGCTATACAGCAAGGTCGAATGCTACATCGACGACCTGGTCGTCAAGACTAAAAAGAGGGATGAGCATCTGAATGACCTCAGGGTCGTCTTCCAAAGGCTCTGCCTATACGGGCTGAAAATGAATCCCATGAAGTGCGCCTTTGGCGTGTCCAGTGGAAAGTTCCTCGGCTTTATCGTCCGACACCGAGGGATCGAGATCGACCCCTTTAAGATAAAAGCTATCCAGGAGCTGCCCCCTCCGAAGAATCTGGGAGAGCTGAGATCCCTACAGGGGCGTCTAGCTTACATCCGCAGGTTCATTTCCAACCTGTCGGGGCGCTGCCAGCCATTCCACAAACTAATGATGAAGAATGCACCTTTCAGCTGGGGTCATGAATGCCAGCACTCGTTTGACCAGTTAAAGGAGTATCTGGAGACCCCGCCTATCCTGGGGGCACCTGTCAAAGGCAGACCGCTGATTCTATACATAGCGGCCACCGAATACTCACTGGGGGCAATGCTCGCCCAAAACAATGATGAGGGAAAAGAGCAGGCTCTCTACTATCTCAGTCGAAGATTGGTGGGTGCAGAAGCTAAGTACACCCCGATCGAAAAGATCTGCCTTGCCCTGGTCTTTGCAGTCAAGAAGATGAGGCACTATATGCTGTCCCATGAAGTCAGCTTGATATCCAGGGCCGACCCCATTAAGCACATCCTTTTTCAGCCCGTCCCAAAGGGGCGCCTTGGCAAGTGGGCCGTGCTGCTCATGGAGTTCGATATCACCTACGTGCCGCAAAGGGCCGTTAAGGGACAAGCCGTCGCGGATTTCTTCGCAGCACATCCCGTGCCCGAAGACTCCCCGTTGGCCACCGAGCTACCTGAAGATGAAACACTAGAGGTAGACCAAATACAACAAGCCATCTGGAAGCTTTACTTTGATGGAGCCTCAAGGACAGAAGCGACCCCGTCCGGGCGCACCAAGGTATGAGCCGGAGCAGGCATCGTCCTCAAGTCGCCGGACGGAGAGGTGATGCACACTTCCTGCTGCATCAGCAAACCCTGCACCAATAATGAAGCAGAGTATGAAGCCCTGATCATCGGCCTCCAGGTCGCCCTCCAAATGGAGATCAAAATGCTCCAGGTGTTCGGCGATTCGCTGCTGGTCGTCAAGCAAGTCTAGGGGCAGTTTGATGTCCGAAAACCTGAGCTGCTCCCGTATCACACTAAAGCAAAAGGGCTCATGGAGCGGTTCTACCTCCTCGAGATAGGCCATGTCGCCAGAGGGGAGAACGCACAAGCCGACGCATTGGCAAAATTGGCAAGCTCACTGGCGGTGCCCCCAGATGGATATCTCCATATCCAAGTAATAAACCAACGCCAGATGCCCAGCATGATAGAAGAAGAGCCGGAAGAGGAGGACCTACAGGTCGCTACAGCAGAAGCCGTCAGCCTGCCTGACTGGAGGGACCCCCTAATGCAGTGGTTCAGGCACCAGCGACTACCCGACCGAAGAGAAGAAAAGATCAAGCTGGTCAGAACCAAGGACTCCTATGAGCTCCGAAGCGGAATATTATTCCGGATTGTGGCCGATGCCAAACGGAAGCTACTCCTCCGATGCTTGTCCATTGAAGAAGCTTGGAGGGTTATGAAGGAGGTCCATGCCGGCATAGCTGGCGCACACCAGGCGGGGCCGAAAATGAAAATTGAAATCAAGAAACTTGGCTATTATTGGCCTACAATGTTCAACGACTGTTGCGAGTATGCTAAGTCGTGTCAGAGATGTCAGGAGCATGCCACCATTCCCAGAAGACCTCCTGCACCACTACACCCAACAGTGCCCAGTTGGCCGTTCGTCCAATGGGGAACGGACGTCGTGGGCCCCTTTCCCGCGTCTTCCACAGGTTGCAAATACATTCTGGCGGCGACCGACTACTTCTCCCGCTGGGCCGAGGTCGTTGCCTTACGGGAGGTCACCGGAGAAATCGTGGCCATGTTTTTCCTCCGCAACATCATATTCCGGTTCGGCGTGCCCGACCGAATTGTATCAGACAATGGCAGCCACTTTCGCAACCAGAAAGTCTACCTACTAGCAGAAAAATATAAAATTGATTGGAGGACCTCAACTCCTTACAATCCACAAGCTAATGGGCTGGCCGAAGCTTTCAATAAGACACTCTGCACTCTCCTGGCCAAGACTGTTAGCCCTAACAAAAGGGACTGGGAAGGAAGAATGTATGAAGCACTTTGGGCGTACCGAATCGTATACAAGACCCCAACGGGCTGCTCGCCCTTCTCTCTCGTATATGGCTCGGAAGCAATCATCCCCGTCGAACTGGAGATACCGTCCCTCAGGGTCGCCATTCAGCATGGGCTTGTCCCCGAAGGGCAGACCAACACCGAGCGAAGGCTCGATGAACTCTCCAGTCTGGAAGGAAAGCGGCTTCAAGCCCAACAGAATATCCAGGTCTATCAGGCCCGGATTGCACGCGCCTTTGACAAGCTCGTCAAGGAACGCGAATTCAAGAAGGGTGACCTTGTCATGGTCAAGAGAAGAGATCTCATGGCGGCCAACCTCAAAGGTAAGCTAAACGAGAACTGGCTCGGACCCTACGTAGTCCAGAAAGTCTACGAAGGCGGAGCCTATGTAATTGTCAACCACCGCGGGGAGGTTCAATTCCCGCCTCTTAATGGAAGGCACTTGAGGCTGTACCACGCCCCCATTCAGGTAATAATATTACTCTTCGCCCCATTTTGGGGCGGATTTACGTGATTAATGTCCGAATGATTTGGCCACCAGTCGGGTTCCCGAAAAAGGGAAGAAAGGAATAGAGAGAGAAAGAAAGAAGAAGCAAAAAAAAAAAGAAGGAAAAAAAAATGGAAAGAGAAAGAAGGAAGAAGCAAAAAGAAAAAAAAAGAAGAGAAAAAAAAAGAAGAAAAAAAAGAAGAAAAAAAAAAGAGGAAAAAAAGAGAAGCCAGAAAGGGGGAACGCCCCCCATTTCCAGTCACCGCCCCGCATCAGCGGGGGTACCAAAATTGATTTAAAAAGAAAGAAACAAACTCTTCTCTCCGTCCTTCCCGGGCGGTGAGTACCCCTTTGGCTCGGACCTCACGTCCGGGTCATTGACTAGACAAACTCTTCTCTCCGTCCTTCCCGGGCGGTGAGTACCCCTTTGGCTCGGACCTCACGTCCGGGTCATTGACTGGACAAACTCTTCTCTCCGTCCTTCCCGGGCGGTGAGTACCCCTTTGGCTCGGACCTCACGTCCGGGTCATTGACTAGACGAACTCTTCTCTCCATCCTCCCCGGGGGGTGAGCACCCCTTTGGATCAGACCTCCCGTCTAAGTCACTGACTAAACGGACCTTTCTATCCGCCACCTCTGAACGGCAAAAGGGGTCTCTGGCCAAGTACCCCTCACTCGAGACCAGCACGCGCTTCCAATATTGCGGCAAAACCAGGGAGTTGCCCGTTCGGTATGGTGGAGTGGTCCCCTCGTCCTCCCCCTGGGAAGGCGAGCACTCTCCTGTACCCTGACATGGGTCCCTGCCTGGTCCTTCCAAAGTGAATCCCCGCAAAGACTCATACCCTGCCAATGGGCCCCTACACGAAAAGGGGGGAAAGATACAAGAGCGAGGGAAGAGGAAGGAGAAAACAATATGCACGGAAGAGAAAGAGGGGTGGGAAAGCTCCCTCCGGGATAAATGCATACACCAGGAACGTGTGAAATCATAAATGCTTTGCTCTATTCAAAAGAGGATCAAACTACATGTGCTGCGGGGCATATCCCTGTGTTACATTTAAAAAAAAGAAAGAGAAATTAAGGGATGCAACGCTTAGTCGATGTCCCTGAAGATGTCCTCGAGGGGGAGGATCCCGACGCAAGGGAAGTTCGTCATATCGCGCAGTCGGCCCCTCAATCCCTCAAGACGGGCGAGCTCCGCTTCGACGGACGCCATTTCAACGTCGGCAACGGCAAGAGCTTCCCTCTCCTTTGCCACCGCCCCTTCCGCCTCGGCGAGGCCAAGTTTAGCCGCAGCGAGATAGCCCTCCAGCTTCTCGATCCGGTTCTTGAAGGAACGAACGCTGCCTTCGCCTTCATCTAGGGCCTTTCCGTGGCGTTCTCTACTGTCGCGTCGGGCCTTTAGGGCCTGCAGATATTCGTCTGCCTGAGCATCAAGGGCGGCGCGTTCGTCAGGAGCCTGGGTCTCCAGGAACTCGCGGCGCTTGACATATTTCAGCAACAGCAGAACCCGCCGCGACCATTCTCCCAGCGGGCAGCTGAGCACTTGCAACGCCCCGGTCAATTGCACCACTATAGTATGCACCTCCCTATATGACAGAGAAGGGTCGGCGAGGAGCATGGTCCGCAGAGTGATCAGCATTTGGCGTACTGGAGCTTCTGATGACATATGGCTGACTGAGGGCGCTACCGGAGGAGTGAATTCCACGGTGCTGTCCACCTCTGCCCACAGGTCGGTATCTGCCGCCACTGAAGATGAAGGAAGGGCGAGGGTCAAGTCGCCCGGCCGGCCTAGCTCGACGAGAGACTCTTGGCCAACCACTGCCTGGGGAACAGACGAGACCATTGCCGAAGCCTCCGGCGCCCCCATCGTTTGGATTTCCCCTGCCCCCTTTGCCTCCGTCTGGCCCAACCCTGCCACTGCTCCAAGGGGCAGGGGTGCAGGGGCCGTCACCTCGGCTAGAGGAGGAGCTTCGAGTAAGGACAGGCCCGAAGTCGCCACCCATGAACTCCTCCCTCGCAGCTGAGATCCCTCCAGATGCGCACGGAGCCCCGCAAATATCTGCTGCAAGAGCGGGTCCTCCATCTGAGCCGGGAGTTTCGGGAAGGGCGGAAGCGGAACCACCAGCTGGGGTAAACGTCCCGCTTCCACGAGCGCAGCCAGTCTCTCTCTCTCCAAGCCCAAGACTGGAGCCGGCCCCTCCACCGCTATCGGGCCAATGCTCGGTCTCCGCTTGGCCACTGCCTTCCGGATACGACCAGGCGCCTTCCCCGATATCGGCATCGCCTGACCATGGGAATGGGAATCAGCTATTCACCATCTAAAATAAACCATGCAAAAGGGAGACCGTGGAGCCCGCATACTCACCTTGGCCGCTGGGATGATGCTACCTTCAGGCGCGATCTCCCCCTCCTCCAGAGGCTCGCCCGCCACTCTGGTAGTACCGGAGGGCTCCGCGGGCATTTCCTCTCGAAGGGCGTCGAGTAAAAGAGCCAATTTGCCCATGCCGGCATCGACCCCTGTTGGGCGGTCGATCAGCGCAGCCGGGGCAGCCTCCTCTGCGACCTCAAGTTCGGCCGGTTCTTGAAAATCCTAAAAAAAAAGGGGGGGGGGAATAAAGTCGTCAGTCAATCACAAAAAGGGAAGGGAGAGCCGGCCTAAACAAGCTCACACTCACGGCGGTCTTCCCCACAAGGCTCGGGGAGCCAGCAAGTAAGGGGGCCCCGAAGACCGGCTCGGGCGGCTCCGATGCCCCGGACACGCCCTCGTCAGGAGCTGCTTCGTCGGAAGAATAGTTGTAATCTACCTCTTCCCCAGGCGGAGACTCGACCGCCGTCGGCTCGGCCTGGGCCGGCAGGGGAGCTTCCTCCTCAGAGTCTCTGTCCAGCACGTCCTTCCTCGGGCTAGGCGAGGCTTGTACTCCGATCTTCTTCCTCCTCACATATGTCAGCGTCATCGGGAGGTCGAGATCAGGCCACAATGACTTGGTGGCCGCCGCGGCAACGCCTGTCATGCAAAGGAAGATAAGCCATGCTGAATCTACTGGCCCCCAGGACACAAAAAAAAAGGGAGTTAACCGTATAGTCGAAAATATTTACCCCCTTCAGTTCCTGCGACACGAGATGACCCACGGGCTTCCTCAACAGGCAAACCCTTCTCGGGAATCCCAGCCGTACCCTCGCCCGGGAGCAACACGGGCGCCGATTCCTCCGTGCTGCCCGTGAGATAGAAGCACATCGTCGCCATGCGCGAATCCGAGGCCAACTCGGGAGGCCGGTCGACCGCAGACGACACGGGCGGCCGATGAATCTCACCAGCTTCGTGGCTCGGTTCGGTCTGCGTGGCTTCGAATTCCTCGAAGGACAAGACACGGGCCACCGGCGAGACTGCCGTCGGAGCCGGGGATGCCTCGGTCCGCTGTCGTTTTACCGTCTTTTGCCCGGCCACCTTGGCAGCAGCCAGTGCCTTCTTAACGGGCGACTGTGCCCGGGGCCTTCCCGTTGCCTGCGGTAAGGGAGCCGGAGCCGCCGCCGGGGTCGCCTCTGCCGGGACCTTAACTTCACCCATGTCAGGCGAGGGCACGGGCTCTCCCGTAGAAGCTAAGACAAAAGAAGTATCCATGTGTCAAGACTCCACTCCTAAATAAAAGGGGGGGGGGAGATTCAAGAGACACGCTAATGATCGGGAACACTGACCGGCAGGTTGACCTGGCTCGGGACGGGCAGCTTCGAATTCCTCGAAAGACGGGGCTAGTGGTGCCAGAGGAACAGCCGTCGAAGCCTTAGCCGTTTCTGTCTTCCTCCGCTTTGTATCCCGCTGCTTAGCCGCCTTGGCGGCGTCCACCGCCTTCTTCACAGGCGATTTAGCCCGGGGCCTCTTCGCAGCCTTAGGCAAAGGAGCCGTGGTCGGGGCCAGCGGCGCGGCTTCAAAATACGCAGGCTTCTTCACCAGCCGGAGGAGGTTCCGGTACGTGGCCATCTGCGTGCTGTCGGGATGGTCTGCAAAGAAAAGAGGGGAAAGAACGAACATGCATATACCATTAGTACCTAACTCATCGCGAAAGCCGCAGCGCTGAGGGACAAAACCGAAGAGCAGGAGGGAACTGAATACCATGAGGGCCAGTGTACAGCCGCAGCGTGATCGGCCAGTAGCTCAGGGATATCTCCTTGTCCCGACGTGCCGCCTCCCGGACTAGCCAGCAAACGTCCTCAATAGTTTGACACCGGTCCGTGAGGTTGGCCAGATCCGCATGCTTCTTGGAAGAAAGGTGACAGAAAAGATTGAAGTGGTCCATGCCCCACCCATCAGCATAATAATAAGGGATGTGCAGGCGCTTGCCCAGGATGGAGGCCGTCACATCTTCAATCTTCATCCCATTCACCCGGAGGAGGATATATAGCCACGTGGTATCCTTGTAATTCTCGGGCTTCCTCTCCTCCCGCCTCACGAACGTGCGATGCAGGCAGGCCAAGTCTCTCTCCGGACGCCAGCTCTTGGCGGGAGTCCCCTCTTCCTCTATGGGGAATGGATAATTGATGAGGTCCAGACGGTCGCTCCCTACCCGGCACAGATCCCTCAGCGTCTTCTGATAGCTGTCCTTCGCCACTGGAGGCAGCTCCACTTTCGGCGTCGGCCTCCTATCCCGGGCTTCCCGACGAGCTATCATATATGTCGCCACCTCCTTCTCTTGCCTGTTCTTGAGCCGAAGAAGATGATCTGGCTCAATGTCAAGTACTGGCACCGGTTGCCGGCTAAGGAATCTCCTTTCGGCGCCATCCCAACAATCGGTCTTGTGCAACCGATAGAAAGCCGTCCGGGCATTCCACCACTTTATATAGTCTTCGGTCACTCGGGGCACGCGACCCGGGGCTGGCACCCTGAAGGAGGCAGAGTCCGCCCGGTGGAAGAAGTCCCACCAGCTTCTAGCGTGCTCGGCGACCGCACTTCCCCGGACGTTCCGCGAAGGCAAGCCGAATTGCGCATGATAAGCAGGGATATGCTGGTCATACCCGAAGTTGCGGCCAAATCGAAAGGGGTAATACGGCTCCAGCAGTACGTTGTCTCCCTTCCGGAACACCAACACGCTCGGGCGGATAGCCAGCGCCCAATCCCTCAGCTCGGGCTCCAGCAACGGGCGCACCACGTTTTCCTGGCTGATAGGGTGGACATACCTCTCCACCTGGTCATCCTTGCATTCCCTCTTATTATTCACGAGGGGGCTTGAATGTGCGGCCAGCGTCCAGAAATGAATAGTACCGGTTGCATCCCGGGGAACCGTGGTCAACCGGCCCCGAATATCATACATCCGCATGGAAGTAGAAGCCGGTTCTGCACTCGCGAACTCCAGCATCCTCGGCACCAGCCCCCAATCCTGAAGGACTCGCGGGGCGAACTCCGGAAACAGTGAACAAACCCACGCGTTGAAGAAATGCAGTGGGCACACGTACCGGGCCTGCCTCGGGAACTGGTGCGTGCTGATGTCTCCCAGGGCCTTATAAATCAAACAGAGCGCCGCCGGGCACAGAGAAAGTTTGACACCCCACGCCATCTGGCACGCCGGGTAGATGGCATCTGGCCGGATCACTGTCTCGTCCCCGTACGGCATGGCAAATGAACACAGCCAGTACGTCAGATAGGCGGCACAGTGAGTTTGTGGGTCGACCCCCATCGGATTGGCCCCGCTCCGACGTCCCCTGGAGGGGATCTTCACAACATGCTTGGGCTTCGCACGTTTCTTGCGAGCAACAGCGGTGCCAACGCAAGGAAAATCTTCATACTGCTTCAGCCCATCATAGAAATATTCCAGCCATACCGCCATACGCACCCGTTTCCTATCCCCACGGGCGGGCTGCTTCCCTTTGTGCGACAGCTGGTACAGCTCCCGGTACGCCTTCATCAGGTACCGGTATGAATACCCCAGAGAATAATAGCCGTCCCCGTTAGTCTCGTCTTTGATCAAGTCCGGGAGGCATACTTCTTCATAAGGCTCCCCGTCAATGGGCAAGCCGCTCAGCTGGCTTAGGCTCCACAAATCAAGTGAAGTCTCTCCCTCTGCCGTGTAGAAGGTATTGGTCTCCGCACTAAA
The DNA here is from genome assembly GCA_022559845.1 of Amorphophallus konjac. Classification (NCBI taxonomy): domain Eukaryota; kingdom Viridiplantae; phylum Streptophyta; class Magnoliopsida; order Alismatales; family Araceae; genus Amorphophallus; species Amorphophallus konjac. The sequence continues at coordinate 341,515,848 of CM040119.1, forward strand.
TACTTCTATCATACCGCAACAGAGACCCTTGGAGATGGGATAACCATACCGGGAAGCGTACACGCTGTGGTAGATGCCAACTCGGACCAGCAACGGGGAGTAGTTGAACAGTACATATTCCGTGAACTCCATCGCCCCTTCTCGGAAGCTGTGGGCGTCTTGAAGCTTCAGTTCCCCAAACCAGCCCAGTGATAGTTCGTACTTGAACCTGATGGCCAAACAGTCCAATATGAACGACTCCTCCCTATAACCCCATTTTAGGGGAGCCAAGAATAAGCCAAATCGGGGCGACTCGCCACGCACCTTGTAACGACCCGAGAATCCAATTACCGGGAAGGCCCGATAACCCGAGACTCGCACCGCCGCCCACGAGCCGGGAGGGCTCGGAAGGGCTAAAAGGAGTGTGGAGGCACAAAGAAATAGGAAATAAAGCAGGACAACCCAACAACAACAAGCTGAAAGAAAGAACAACCACAGCTACAACAGAGTCTAGTCCAACAGAAAGTACAGTCTAAAGCAGTAAAGCGTACCACATGCCAAGTGAACACTCGGCCCGGCAAGCTGGCAACCGAGAACCTCCGCTCCGCACCCTCGAACCTCGAGGAAGAACTGCCACACCTGAAAAGCAGGGAATGAGTCTCCAAAACAGAGACTCAGCAGGGATCCCGCGGAACCCCAACCGGAAACAACGGCGGTAGCGGAAAGGAGAGCTACGACTACAGCAGGAACAGCAGACCGGTGGCCGGTCAAAACTCGGCACTACAGCTACTCCTACTGCAAGAAGGCAGACCTCGATCACGCAGTCGAAGCTACCAAACTACGCTAGTACCACCTACCGAAGTAAAAACACACGGTAACCACGCCGTAGAGGCCTGTCCCCCGGACAGCCAACCTGGACACGCTGTCCAAAGTGCAACCCCGACCATCCGATCGCGGGTACCGCACCACAATACGGAACCTCGGTAAAGCCACTAGCGCTAGACTCACGACGCGAAGACCAACACACGCGCCACGGCAAAACAGCCGAAGGACTCAACGATCGACACGACCGAAAACCCGAAGGTCAAAAGCCACGAAAACTGGTAGTCTGTCACTCCGTACTCGACAGGAGTACCGCCCACTAGAAGCACAGCCGGTAGCGTCCCCTGACGTCTTACACCGCACCGCAGGTGAACCGCCTGACGTGGTAGGTCCTACCCGAGGCGCGAACACCGTACAAGTAACCACAAACAAGTGACTAGCTGGGGTCACGCCCGTCGACGTGGGTCCAACCGCCCCCAACCACGTGTGCACACACAGACCACGCGTCCTAGGTCTGGCCCTCTGACCGGTTTTCCCCCGCAGCCGGACTCTGGCTACGACGAGGGGCCTACGGTAACCGGTCCACAAACCGTCTCGAAAGGTGGGTGCCCGTACACTACTCCCAGGTGAGACCAGCACCTCGTACTGGTGGGCTACGACTAGTGGAGGGTCACTGAAGGAGTAGACTCTCAAGTCAACGGAAAACAACGTCCGAATCCGACGATGTACGGGGACCACCCCACGTACCGGCCCCGTCTCACGGTGACCACAGTCGGAGAAGAAACGGGACTCACAGTCCACGGCCACGCACGCACCGTGCGTTAGAGTCGAGAAAATTCAAGTGGTGCTAAGCCACTGGACTCTGGACAGTCCTCTAGACGCACTAAACCCAACGGTCCTTGAGTCACAAGACTCGGGGTCAAGACCGTTGCACGCAACAGCACAAAGCCGTCAATCTAGTCCAATCTCTAGGTCTAAAACCACGGTAGCACAAGTACCGAGACAACTCACGAGTCGCCAAGACCACTCCCTCGAGAAGGGAACGCAAGGGACAAAGGCCACTCACACGGGCCACACGGAAAACACAGAAGCACGATTCCCAAGGCAGCACACAAGCCGCCACGACGATTTCCCATCTTGAAGCAAGCGGGAAACCTCCAGCCCTAGGCCGGACAACTGGACTCACAGTCCAAGGCCAAGCACATGGCCCACACGGGAATCGCCTTCCGAAGGAACCCACGATATGCGGGGAGACCCCACCGCACACACACCGACACACGGTGACTCGATCAAGCGTAACACAAGAGCCCGGAACACGTGGGGTCACCCGGACCCACCACACCTATGGGCACGTTAATCGAGGAAACACGGTCCCTCCCGACACCCCAGAAACGCGGACACAGAACCCACGGGGTACCCGGGACACTCACAAGGCCAAAGGTCGACCACTGGGTCACAACCGGGTCGACCGGGGACCAACACAACACAATCGGAACACCAGAAGGTCTCACAGACCCTTAAACCGATGGGCACGTTAATCGAGGTAACCCAACCCTCTGGACATCCAAAGACACGGTCACGGAAGTCCACGGGGTGTCCGAGACACACACGGCCCAAGGGGAGCACAAGACAACAGGTAAGATCGCGCTAGGATCACCTAGCGCGACAAGCCGGAACGCGCTAGGGAACCCTAGCACGACAAGGAATATCGCGCTAGGTATCCATAGCGCGACAACGCAGATCGCGCTAGAAACCTATAGCGCGACAAGCCAAGTCGCGCTATGTTTCCATAGCACGACAATCCAGAACGCACCATAGCCCTATAGCGCGACAGGAACCGCCAAACTGTTCATCTTCTCCGATGAACGCGCTCGGTCGGGGCAGCGCGACCTTTAGGAACGCGCTACTGGAGTATAGCGCGTTCTCAGTCCGTGCCCGGAAACGGTGGAAACCACGGGAAAAGCCATGCCACGCCCCGTTCACCCCCAGGTGAAGGGGAAACAAAAGGGGAAACTTTCCCCAAGCCCCTAGGCATGCATCTAAACCCCTGGATCGCCCAAAAACACCATAAAACGGGAGATCCGGCTCACACCCCAAAATCATGCATTTTGCCCAAAACGCCCCGTTTAGCCCGCTCGGCTCACCACGGCCTACGAAACTCGCGGGAAAGGAAGTACACGGGCTGAGGGTCCATCACCCTACCTCCACCGAAGATTACGCGCACCGTGGACGCCGATCCACGAAGAAAACGCCGTTGAAGCCTCGCCGTTCCACGAACTCACGGCCGAGCTTCTACGCGCCTCCACCGCCTCGATCCTCATCCATCCTCGCCCGTGCCTCTCCCGCGCCGTCCCCGCCTCGCCCATGCTCCGCCCCGTCGGCCGCCGGAGAGAGAGGGAGAGAGGAGAGAGCGTGAGAAGAGAGAGGGAGAGAATTGAGAAATGAGAGGGGGAGAGAGAGAAAAAGCTATTTATAGGAAAATCCGGAAAATCGGAAAAATCCAGAAAAATAGAAAATCACACCCTCGCCATCCTCGGAGCGCACCGATCGCAACGGTACCACTCGCGCCCAGGTGAACGGCCCGGTTCACCCGCAACGAGGTTCCGAAGGGAAAGCCAAAACCCACGCCGGGAATCGGAAAACACACGCGGAAAAAGCCGCGGAACGCCTCCGGGCCTCCGAAACGACTCCGGATCGCGCCGATCCGAACACGAAAGATGTCCGAAACGAAATTTCGGACACAACGGAGCTGGACACTCCGAGAAACCAGATCCGGGACCCACGAACGAGGATCCGAAAAACCCGGGGCATTACAGCCCTCCCCCCTTAAAGGAATTTCGTCCTCGAAATTCAGGACCTAGCACGACGTCCTAGGGGAAGAACACTGAACCAACTGACACGCTGTCAGGGCCCCAGCACAGAAAACCTCGATTCTCACGAAAACACGGATCCTGAGGAACACAGCCAGACTCACAATCACACACAACACCTCGCTCCTCGCGCCGAGCACACCGGCCACAGAGCAGGCATATACCAAAGGACACAGTCTGGCATCACCTCAGACAACGCGAGAATCCACCATGGCGCCGCAGCCACGATCTCGCTCACCGAGGAAACACAACCCTCGACACGAGCAACAGCTACTGATCCACCCAATGGTCAGCAGACAAATCGCACGTCAGCTTCGCAGCCAGCTGACAGGTCGCACACCCTCCTCAGGGGAGCAACCAAAACAGAGCCTCCACCGGCTCAAGCAGTCCTCTCCGCAGACCGCAATCAGAACATCGACTCAGCACCAAGAAACACCTCACACATGGCAAGCCGGAAGCCGGACACAACACTATGCCAACTCTTGTCAGAAGACAAACTCCGACAAAGCCCAGATCCCATCCGGAAAAGGCACATCACAGAAACGACCACCAAAGGTCTCGCTGGCACACGGCTCTCGCCACGCTCGAGCCCCAACAACCAGCATCTTCTGTCTCTGAAAAGACCATCCACTGGTCACCAACTGCTCGCCAACTCGACCCTCTCGGGGAGCACGACGAAACCAAATGACAGAACATGGCGTCTTCAGTCATCACCTCACGGGACTCAGACTTATAGGGAACCACCCCATGCTAGTCACCAAACCAGGGATAACCTTGCGACACCAATGTCCTATCAGGGACCACCAAGCCGACGCCAACCTCACAGGAGGCCTCCGCCTTAATGCGTCACTCTTCCATCTGGTCTCATCAAATCCTTCGATCAATCCAAGTGGACACCTGCCAATCCCGATTCCGCCCTTACCACAGAGCCACGGGACACCACCTGGACAGTGCTCACGGGTCCCTAAGCAATAAACATCTCACCGTCACAATCCGACAAGACCGTAGAACCAACAGGAACCCACAGCCTGCCAGAGATCACTTCCTCAAAAGACGATCTCATCCGAGGACACGACTGGGAACACAAGTCGGACACCAAGCCACCGACTCTGACCAACACGTCCTCGACCACCGTCAGGCGACATTCTCAACAACCTCATCCAGGTCCAACACCGACGCCTGACACGGCTTCCAACACAGGAACAGGGTACTCATGCGGCGCACTAGCCAGCACTTTTCCCAACACTCCATCCTGCCAGTGCCAACAACCACAAAACCTCGAGCAACGGCACGGCAACAACACGTTTCACACCGAGGAACCCATCCTCCGATGCTCAACGCAAACTCAGGAATCCGCCGGTAGCAACCAACGCTACGATCCTGAACCAGTGGGTTATGGGCCCACCACGCTTCCGCTGCGCACTCAAATCCACGCGCACAGTCGAGAAAGCAAACACCGCCCAACCAGCACTCGTCCTTCCGGAACAGCGCCAGCACCCTCACACGACAAGGGAATGGGCACAACTTCTCACAGACAACCGCCTTGCCAAGACAAGGAGCACGTCTCGCACGGACTTCATGGCACACAAGGCCAACCAATCCGAACACACAACGCAAGACGACGAACCTTAGCCCAACACAATCTCTCTAACCAAAGGAGAAACCAGCGCACTTCGACCAACGGAAGAACTCCATGCTCGACCTGACCTCGAACCTCGCGCACGCTGGAAACAGCACCAAGGAAAACCATCACTTCCATCAGGTCAGCGCCTCCGACACACTCGACGAGTGTCACGTCGGACCACAAGCACAGCATCTCTCGATGCACCACCGCTGCAATTCCTCGAACTGCAACACGGCATGCCAAGAGCCGTAACATGAGCCATAACAACAACCGCCGATGCTCATCCTCGAGTCCCGAACTCGCCGTGGAGCCTTCACATTTCAGACCAAATCCAAGGCGAACACACCCCTTGGCACACAAGAGCGCAGGAGCAAGACTTACTGGGACATCTCTGCCAAATCCTGCCTCGAAATCAGTAGAACAATCGGGACCGACACGTCATTTCTGACGCCACAGAGCGCGACAAGATCATCAGGCTCGACGAAACAACAGCCCACCGAGAAGATATTCCGCTCACCCGAGCACACTTCTCGATCAGAACACTTCAGGAGCTGGACAAACCTCAAGCTGGAGTGGCCAAAAATCGACAGCAGCTCCCTCAGAGCACGCTCACGGCCACTTAATCACGAATAGTCCGCATCAGCCACCTGACCACGCTGCAGATTCCTCGAACGCAGCACCGCGAGCTCACGCCTGCCAGCAACCTCTGCCCAACGCAGCACAACCAGGGCCACCATCGATGAGGGAGAAGGCTCTCGACCTCGATCCTTAGACCCCATGCTGGCACGAAAGCCGCGGACAGCAACCACCTTCTCAGCGCCGCACAGCGCACCCAAGCTCTCAAGCGAGAAACAAGGCGGAAAGCGAACACAAAACCCTAAGCCAGCTGCCGACTGTACTGGACCTTACGGACTCTGATCACTGCAATATCTCGAATTCATATGTACGTCCACAACCACCGCTCTGATACCAGCTGTAACGACCCGAGAATCCAATTACCGGGAAGGCCCGATAACCCGAGACTCGCACCGCCGCCCACGAGCCGGGAGGGTTCGGAAGGGCTAAAAGGAGTGTGGAGGCACAAAGAAATAGGAAATAAAGCAGGACAACTCAACAACAACAAGCTGAAAGAAAGAACAACCACAGCTACAACAGAGTCCAGTCCAATAGAAAGTACAGTCTAAAGCAGTAAAGCGTACCACATGCCAAGTGAACACTCGGCCCGGCAAGCTGGCAACCGAGAACCTCCGCTCCGCACCCTCGAACCTCGAGGAAGAATCGCCACACCTGAAAAGCAGGGAATGAGTCTCCAAAACAGAGACTCAGCAGGGATCCCGCGGAACCCCAACCGGAAACAACGGCGGTAGCGGAAAGGAGAGCTACGACTACAGCAGGAACAGCAGACCGGTGGCCGGTCAAAACTCGGCACTACAGCTACTCCTACTGCAAGAAGGCAGACCTCGATCACGCAGTCGAAGCTACCAAACTACGCTAGTACCACCTACCGAAGTAAAAACACACGGCAACCACGCCGTAGAGGCCTGTCCCCCGGACAGCCAACCTGGACACGCTGTCCAAAGTGCAACCCCGACCATCCGATCGCGGGTACCGCACCACAAGACGGAACCTCGGTAAAGCCACTAGCGCTAGACTCACGACGCGAGGACCAACACACGCGCCACGGCAAAACAGCCGAAGGACTCAACGGTCGACACGACCGAAAACCCGAAGGTCAAAAGCCACGAAAACTGGTAGTCTGTCACTCCGTACTCGACAGGAGTACCGCCCACTAGAAGCACAGCCGGTAGCGTCCCCTGACGTCTTACACCGCACCGCAGGTGAACCGCCTGACGTGGTAGGTCCTACCCGAGGCGCGAACACCGTACAAGTAACCACAAACAAGTGACTAGCTGGGGTCACGCCCGTCGACGTGGGTCCAACCGCCCCCAACCACGTGTGCACACACAGACCACGCGTCCTAGGTCTGGCCCTCTGACCGGTTTTCCCCCGCAGCCGGACTCTGGCTACGACGAGGGGCCTACGGTAACCGGTCCACAAACCGTCTCGAAAGGTGGGTGCCCGTACACCACTCCCAGGTGAGACTAGCACCTCGTACTGGTGGGCTACGACTAGTGGAGGGTCACTGAAGAAGTAGACTCTCAAGTCAACGGAAAACAACGTCCGAATCCGACAACGTACGGGGACCACCCCACGTACCGGCCCCGTCTCACGGTGACCACAGTCGGAGAAGAAACGGGACTCACAGTCCACGGCCACGCACGCACCGTGCGTTAGAGTCGAGAAAATTCAAGTGGCGCTAAGCCACTGGACTCTGGACAGTCCTCTAGACGCACTAAACCCAACGGTCCTTGAGTCACAAGACTCGGGGTCAAGACCGTTGCACGCAACAGCACAAAGCCGTCAATCTAGTCCAATCTCTAGGTCTAAAACCACGGTAGCACAAGTACCGAGATAACTCACGAGTCGCCAAGACCACTCCCTCGAGAAGGGAACGCAAGGGACAAAGGCCACTCACACGGGCCACACGGAAAACACAGAAGCACGATTCCCAAGGCAGCACACAAGCCGCCACGACAATTTCCCATCTTGAAGCAAGTGGGAAACCTCCAGCCCTAGGCCGGACAACTGGACTCACAGTCCAAGGCCAAGCACATGGCCCACACGGGAATCGCCTTCCGAAGGAACCCACGATATGCGGGGGAGACCCCACCGCACACACACCGACACACGGTGACTCGATCAAGCGTAACACAAGAGTCCGGAACACGTGGGGTCACCTGGACCCACCACACCTATGGGCACGCTAATCGAGGAAACACGGTCCCTCCCGACACCCCAGAAACGCGGACACAGAACCCACGGGGTACCCGGGACACTCACAAGGCCAAAGGTCGACCACTGGGTCACAACCGGGTCGACCGGGGACCAACACAACACAATCGGAACACCAGAAGGTCTCACAGACCCTTAAACCGATGGGCACGTTAATCGAGGTAACCCAACCCTCTGGACATCCAAAGACACGGTCACGGAAGTCCACAGGGTGTCTGAGACACACACGGCCCAAGGGGAGAACAAGACAACAGGTAAGATCGCGCTAGGATCACCTAGCGCGACAAGCCGGAACGCGCTAGGGAACCCTAGCACGACAAGGAATATCGCGCTAGGTATCCATAGCGCGACAACGCAGATCGCGCTAGGAACCTATAGCGCGACAAGCCAAGTCGCGCTATGTTTCCATAGCACGACAGTCCAGAACGCACCATAGCCCTATAGCGCGACAGGAACCGCCAAACTGTTCATCTTCTCCGATGAACGCGCTCGGTCGGGGCAGCGCGACCTTCAGGAACGCGCTACTGGAGTATAGCGCGTTCTCAGTCCGTGCCCGGAAACGGTGGAAACCACGGGAAAAGCCATGCCACGCCCCGTTCACCCCCAGGTGAAGGGGAAACAAAAGGGGAAACTTTCCCCAAGCCCCTAGGCATGCATCTAAACCCCTGGATCGCCCAAAAACACCATAAAACGGGAGATCCGGCTCACACCCCAAAATCATGCATTTTGCCCAAAACGCCCCGTTTAGCCCGCTCGGCTCACCACGGCCTACGAAACTCGCGGGAAAGGAAGTACACGGGCTGAGGGTCCATCACCCTACCTCCACCGAAGATTACGCGCACCGTGGACGCCGATCCACGAAGAAAACGTCGTTGAAGCCTCGCCGTTCCACGAACTCACGGCCGAGCTTCTACGCGCCTCCACCGCCTCGATCCTCATCCATCCTCGCCCGTGCCTCGCCCGCGCCGTCCCCGCCTCGCCCATGCTCCGCCCCGTCGGCCGCCGGAGAGAGAGGGAGAGAGGAGAGAGCGTGAGAAGAGAGAGGGAGAGAATTGAGAAATGAGAGGGGGAGAGAGAGAAAAAGCTATTTATAGGAAAATCCAGAAAATCGGAAAAATCCAGAAAAATAGAAAATCACACCCTCGCGATCCTCGGAGCGCACCGATCGCAACGGTACCACTCGCGCCCAGGTGAACGGCCCGGTTCACCCGCAACGAGGTTCCGAAGGGAAAGCCGAAACCCACGCCGGGAATCGGAAAACACACGCGGAAAAAGTCGCGGAACGCCTCCGGGCCTCCGAAACGACTCCGGATCGCGCCGATCCGAACACGAAAGATGTCCGAAACGAAATTTCGGACACAACGGAGCTGGACACTCCGAGAAACCAGATCCGGGACCCACGAACGAGGATCCGAAAAACCCGGGGCATTACACACCTTCCCCGCAGACATGTCCCACCTTGCTGGTGTGAATTGAGGGGCTCGCACTAATTTGTCTTCAGCCGGCAGCACTCCCTCAATACCCAAGACCGGCTTCCATTCCCGGGCTTCTCCCACCAGATACATCGGAATGCTCCTGGGGACGCTGTACAATAGACTGTCCCGGGCATGCAGGATGGCCCGCTCGACGGCTTTTATAGTGCGAAAGTCTCGCCCCTCTCGGGAGCGCAGGTGCTTCAGGAATCGAACAAGGTGCCTATCCTTCGGGAAGTCTTTCCTGTACTCCCCGGTGGTCCGGTCAAAAGTGAAGCCGCTGTCAACTCTGGTGAGCCGGCCGAAGTCCATGCTCTCCCGGTCAGACCCCGACGACTCAGCCAAGGCAGCTATCTCCCCATGTTCACGGTCCAGGTCTTCCACGTTGAGCCATGTCACTGCCGGCACTGGACCCCGCGGAATGAGGTCGGCCCCGATAGCAGCAGCGGGGGCGGCAGAACCACTTGGAGCAGCCATATCTCTGCAAAGATGTGCAAAGAAGAAGTTCAGAACAAATCACAAGCAAAAGGACTGCAAAGAAACTTTACTACAAGTCAAATGAACAAAATATTGCCAATTTCTGACGAAATTTCGGCAGAGTTTCCCCTAGGCCAGACGCGTAAGGGAAAACACGGGTGCGCGTCCACAAGGAGTGACGGCCCCAACAAAGCATGGTGGGCCCCGAGAGGCAACACCAGAAGTCCACCAGGCGAAGGAGTCTTCTTCCCTAGTCAAGAATCCCTTTGGCCCCTTGGCCGGCACAGCTCCCCCTGATGCCCCCTTCACCGGCACAGCCTATTAAGGCTTCCCCGGCACACTGCCCACGGGCTCTTCCCCAGCACAGCCTCTGCATCCTTCGCCGGCACGCCCCGAGGGCTTCGCCGGTACACCCCTCGGCCTGCTCCCCGGCACGTCCGTTGGCCGCTTCACCGGCACGCCCCGAGCGCTCCCCGGCACACTCTGCCCCGCGCTCCCCGGCACGCCCCGAGTGCCTTCCCCGGCACGCACCCCAGCTCGCGGCCCCACCGGCACACTCGTGCCCCATGCTGCCCGACACACCCCGGTGCCCTCCTTCGCCGGCACGGTCCTACTCAGGCTTCACCGGCACGCCCCATGGGCGGCTTCCCCGGCCCACTCCGTGGCACCTTCCCAGGCACACTTCTGCGTGCCTTCACCGGCACAGTTGCCAGCACTCCACCCCGGCACGCCCTCGAGGCGTTTCCCCGGCACACCTTGGGCGGCCCTTCGCCGGCACGCTCCGACGCCCTCCCGTCGGCACACCTTCATGGTGTCTCCCCGGCACGCTCACGCCCGCTCCCAACGGCACCTCCGGCCACCCACGGCGCTGGAGACGGAGAAGAAAAGGGGAGAGGGGAAGAGAACAAGGATGAGAGGGAAGAGATAGGGAGATAGCGACGGAGGAGGCTAGGGCCCCTGGCCGCCGACCACGGTGGAAGAAAGAGAACGGGGGAGGAAGAGAGGAATGGGAAGGAAAGGGGGGGAAACCCCTCCGTGGCCGCCTCCTCACCACGGCAATGAAGAAGACGATGACGACGGCAGCGGCGGCGGTCGCGCTCGGAGAAGAAGAAGGCAAGAGAGGGGGGGGGGCTCTCGTCCGCTCTGTCGCCAAAGAGAGAGAAAGAGGGAAGAAGGGGGGGATTCGAAACGGGTGACCGTTCGAACCGCCCCCGCCCCCCTATTTATAGAAAAAAAAGAGGAAGAAAAAGAAAAGAAAAAAAAAGAAAAAAAGGGAAAAAGAAAAGAGAGGGAAAGGAGGGGAACGAATAAAAAAAAACAACAAGGAGAGGGAGAAAATAAAAAAAAGGGGAACAAAAAAAAGAAAAGGAGATAAAAAAAAGAAGGGAATAAAAGGAGAAAATAAAAAGGGAGAGAAATAAATACATATTTATATGATATTAAATATACGTGTACATATACATGTATATACATCCATAATGGTATCCTCTTACGCATCTACTCGCACGTATCAACGTGTGGGTCAATGACGTGCAATAATGGGTGTCTCCGGAGAACGTCCCATCCCCGCGATCTCGGGCAGATACGCATCCGCACCAACAAAGATGACTTTACCCCTGCACACAGCCACCTCTGCAATGGTGCCATTCCCCACCACCAAAACGAGCCCCGACCCTGGCATATCGCCTCGGGCCTCAGCCACCACCCACTCTACACAATTGCCGTCACAGGCCTTACGCTTGAATCGGCAGAGCCTCTATCCTTGCGTTGACACTAGTCTTTTGTCAACGAACAAACCCCTTTTCGGCGCAAGGCCCCGGGCCTCAGCCACCACCCACTCCGCACAATATGGCCATTACGGACCTTACGTCCGAATCGGCACAGATTCTCCCGTTGCGCTGGCATTCTATTCTTGCCAACGAGTGAACCTTACCTTCCGGCGCAAGGCTTCGTGCCCTAGCCGACACTTGCATAGCACTCACTCAAAAAAAAGAAAATGAAATAAAATGGGGTTAAAAATAGAGATACCCCGCCGGACTTGCCCCTGCATGGGGACAAGGGTAAAAATGGCAACAACCCGGCTGTGGCGAAAACCCGAAAGGGCGCTACGGGCAAAATCGGGTACCCCACCACGTGAAAATCCGAGAAGGCGCGTGGGCAAAAGCAAAAGGGGGCCGATACCGGCGAAAACCCGAAAGGGCGCTTGTATCGGTAATGTGGTACGAAAAAAAGAAGAGAAAGGACCGACAAGAAGAGATCAACAAAGCATGTCAGCTCCCGGCACCCTGTCGGCACTGACGAAGAGACTAAGAGATCAACAAACCAGGTCAGCTCCCGACTCCCTGTCGGCACTGGCGAAGAGACCAAGAGACCAAGAGATGGACAAAGCATGTCAGTTCCCGGCATCCTGTCGGCACTGACGAAGAGACCAGGAAATAACAAGCCAGGTCAGCTCCCGGCACCCTGTCGGCTCTGACGAAGAGACCAAGAGACTAAGAGACAAAAAGCATGTCAGTTCTCGGCATCCTGTCGGCACTGACGAAGAAACAAAGAGACCAAGAGACCAAGAGACCAAGAGGCCAGGTCGGTTCCCGGCGCCCCGTCGGCACTGACGAAGAGACAACACACTGCTTCAGCTCCCGGCATTCCGTCGGCACTGATGAAGAGACTAAGAGACAACAAACCAGGTCAGCTCCCGACATCTTGTCGGCACTGGCGAAGAGACTAAGAGACCAACAAAGCTTCAGTCCCCGACACCTCGTCGGCACTGATGAAGAGACTAAGAGACAACAAACCAGGTCAGCTCCCGGCATCTTGTCGGCACTGGCAAAGAGACAAAGAGACCAACAAGGCATGTCAGTTCCCGGCATCCTGTCGGCACTGGCGAAGAGACTAAGAGACCGACAAAGCTTCAGTCCCCGACACCTCGTCGGCACTGATGAAGAGACTAAGAGACAACAAACCAGGTCAGCTCCCGACATCTTGTCGGCACTGGCAAAGAGACCAAGAGACCGACAAAACATGCCAGTTCCCGGCATCTCGTCGGCACTGGCGAAGAGACCAAGAGATCAACAAAACATGCCAGCCGGTTCCCGGCATCTCGTCGGCTCTGGCGAAGAGACCGAGAGATCAACAAAGCATGTCAGTTCCCGGCATCCTGTCGGCACTGATGGATAGACTAAGAGACAACAAACCAGGTCAGTTCCCGGCACCCTGTCGGCACTGATGAAGAGACAAAGAGACAACAAACTGCTTCGGTTCCCGGCACACTGTCGGCACTGATGAAGAGACCAAGAGACCAACATACTACTTTAGTTCCCGGCGCTCCGTCGGCACTAACAAAGAGACCAACAAACAACAAACCAGGTCAGCTCTCGACGCATCGTCGGCATCGACAAAGAGAGAAGAGACGAAGACACCCACGGGCACCGCCCGGCTCATCCTTCGCCTGCGCTACCCGTGGGTGGGGGGCATTTGTGGAGACCGAAAATTGCACATCCAAAATGTCATGCTCAGCCCAGTATCAACAACGGCGCCGAGTGAAGAAACCCCCGGGGAAATCAAGCACAAAAGGCTCCACAGCCCGTGGGCCTCGAAGAAAATCAAATGGGCCACAACTCATGCTCACAATGGGCTCAAAATCGCCCATTTAGCCCTTCAGCGGCACGCCCAGTTGAGGCCTCAGCGGCACGCCCTGGCAGAACCCTCCAGCGGCACGCTCCCTTCAGCGGCACACCCTGCCGCGGCCCTCGCCGGCACACCCCTATGGGGGTTCACCGGCACACCCCCAAGGGGGTTCACCGGCACACCCCCATGGGGGGGGGGGGTCTTCACCGGCACACCCCCATGGGGGGGTCTTCAACGGCACACCCCCCATGGGGGGGTCTTCACCGGCACACCCCCCATGGGGGGGGGTCTTCACCGGCACACCCCTTGGGGCCTCAGCAGGCCTCAGCAGCACGCCCTCAGCAGGCCTCAGCGGCACGCCCTCAGCAGGCTTCAGCGGCACGGCCCTTTGGGGCTTCAGCGGCACGGCCCTTTAGGGTCTTCAGCGGCACGCCCTTCAGGCCGTTCAGCGGCACGCCCATCCGGGGCTCCAGCGGTACGCTCTTTTGGCACCACAGCGGCACGCTTGTTCAGCCCTTCAACGGCACAGCGTGAGTCACTTTCAACGGCCGACGTGAAGCCCATGCCCTACGCCTCCTTGGCGCGCAGTGGAGCCGTCCGAAGTGGCAGCTGGTCGTTGGGCCACGTAGCCTACCCCACTGACAGCCAGTACAGGGGCAGGTCAAACCCATCATCACAGCCGGCTTCCCGCCTTCGACGGTCGTGCTCGAAGTCGCCGGTGGCTGGGGGTATAAAAAAGGGCCTCCTGTTCGAAGAGAAAGAAGGAGGAGAGAAAAAAAGGGGGACAGAAGGAGGACAAAAGAGAGGGCAGACACACACACACACAAAAGAATAGAGGAAGAAGAAGAGAAGAGAGAAGGGGAGAAGGCAAGCACCGGCGGGAGCCTCCTCCGACGACCGCCGTGAAGAGAGCAAGAGTAAGGGAGGGGGAGAGAGCTAAATGTAATGGGGGAGAAGGGTTGGGGGACGATGGCCAATGTCTTAGGCCCGGAAGTTTTCTTCCTTCTCTTATCCTCATTCCTCCTGGCGTTCTTTGTCTTTCTTACTCTTGTCCATGGCCCCATTTGGGGAGTTTGCTTTTGCCATATGTATGAAGGGCCTCGCCCTCTTGATTCTCACGAATGAAAACCACCCTCTCCGGGTTTCTCTTCGATCTTCGATGTTTTATGCTAGGCTTTGCGGGCTTTTTGACGGACAATCCGTTCCTCCCTCTGTCTCTTCATTCCTCCGGCGTCTTTAGGGTCCTCCACGTCGATGTAGGTTTCCCCCTTCTGTTAGCCTTGGCTCCGTGAGCTCCTCACTCCCTTCCATGGCCATCTACCGTGTTCCCGGGCTTGA